>CM076576.1:568513835-569025411 GCA_034641835.2 Pinus albicaulis
GAGCTATGTTTTATGGTGCCACAGGAATGTGACAAACTGTGAGCAAACGTGACACCGTTAATAGTCACTGGCAATGGAAGAAGGGTTGAATACCTGGAGGTATCGCAGTTTCTCGGATGTCAACAACTCGACATACGGGGAAATAATAATACCCTTGCATACTTCTGGACCCCAATTGTGCAATTTTCGGTAACATACACTGGGCTTTCTCGGAACTATCGCGAAGGGAAGAAGGGTTTGGAGGTTTGGCGATTTCTGATGGACATCTCCGACTCTGAAAGAAACGTCGTTATGGAAGAGGAGCAACTTGATTACTCCTCTGATACGTTGGAGCCAATTAGAATATGGTTAATTACCCACCTCAGCAGACAGTTAGGGCTCATGTGGGTGCGTTGCTGGTGGAGACAGAACAACTGGAACCCCGAATCATGGACATGGAGGAGGGTGTGTCATCACTTGGAAAAACGGGGTTTAGGGCTTCTAATCCATCCTTAATGGAGAATTTTCATGTTTTGGGCCCTAAAATTTTGACCTCACCTGTTTTCTCTATTCCCTCTCCGTCGATTCTCCGCCTGTGGAACCAACAATAATTGCCATCCATCCTGGAGGAACTTACTACAGTCGCTGAAAGCTCGGGAGGCCCGGGTGGTGACCACGATGGGGCTTTCGGTTTTGAGCATCTTGGAATAGGACAGGAAAAGGAATTGCTAGACCCCGAGGATATTCTGGGGCTCCCACCTACTATCAAAGCTTCAGGCAGCTTTGAAGGGTTACTGATATGGACTTTGCAGCTGGAAGAAAACAGGTTGCTAGACTCCGCGATACGCTCCCGGAAGAAGAGGGAATTACGCACGATGCTTCGACCCATATATCTGAAAAGAAGAAGGATATGTGCACAAAAAGATGCAAAAATTCCAAAGAAGTAGTTTTCGGGGAGGGAATAAGCATGCAACAAGCAGAGGAGACCAAGCAGACAATCTTAGTTGGAAGGGTTCGAGGGCGAAATTACACCTCGACGAGACTCAAAAGATGGACCTTCGAGATTTGGGGAAATATCTTGGAACAAATCGCTGTTGTCCTCACAATGAACAAAGGATGGTTTCCCTAATCTTCCCACACCCAGATATGGCCAACTGGGTCTTATCGAAGTATTGGCATATAAATATGACTCTGGTACTCAAGCGATGGACACCCTTATTTGACCCAAATAAGGAAAATGGATTTGGGCATTTACTTAGATAACGATCGATCCTACATGGAGACAGGGAATATCTCGATGGCGAGAATCCTGGTGCACCTGGACACACGCGAGGGGTTGGTCGAGAGTTATGTATTGAAGTACAGGAATATTTCTAGAATCCAAATCCTTGATTACGAAGGGGTTCCCTTCATATGCAGGAGATTCCATGAGGTGGGGCACCTATACAAGGAATTCCCACTTATCATGGCAGCCAATGCGACTCATCCCAAAACTCTGGTACATGCTGGGACCCAAACCACAAAGTTGTTTGGCATGGCTACAACTTAGTATAAGCAGAACTTGTAATTGAGACCGCAACGTGCCTCATGCCAGACTCCTCCCATGTTCGTGCATCAAGAAACTTCTCATGTGTCTCCAATAATGGCCACACACTCGCAAGAGGGGGATTTCAGACCCATCCCGAGTACTGCGACCTCTCCTTCTTCACCTTTACATTATAGTGTTTTGCGCTCTACTTCTATTGTAACAAATTTTATTTCTAATCTGAAAATTAATAAAAGTAATCTAGCCCCCATTTGTTGTCCTGTTGCATCTGCCCCCCCTCAACCCTCCATACCTATACCCACCATTCATGCAGACAATTTGGGACCCTTAGCCCGACCCGACCATTCCGATACTAGCTCCTCCTATCGATATAATATCAGGTCCTCAAAAAAATCCCTAACCTGTGACTCTTATGGGTTAGGATAAGATCCAACCCTCGAAGTTCTGAAATCCGCCAGAGGTAGACCATCCTCGCTTTCCAAAGCCATTCATCAAGCGGGGATTGAGGTGGCTTCAGGGACACAATATCCATTCACTGGGTTATTAGAGTAAAGGATACCCCAGTTAAGGGTGATCCATGATCTGTCTCTCTTTCAACTACAGAGGGTTAGCCATCCCGAATAAGAAATTGGCTCTTAGGCATCTGTTTGTGTTAGAAAAGGTAGATGTCATTTTTCTTCAGGAAAAATTGGGGACTAGGGAGGTTGTACATAAGATACTCTTCAACCTTTGCCCAGACTGGAATTTTCAAACCTTGGATGTGAGAGGGCGTTCAGGGGGTTGTGCCATAGGTTTCAAAAATCGATCTATCAAAGTTAAAATTTTTTGGGGGATGGATGGGATACTTGGCATGAACATTACTGTATCAGAACTTGGCACCCCTTCAAGATACTTAACATTTATGGCCCATGCCATAATGTGCCTGCTTTTTAGGATAAGTTGATAGGATCCTCGATCATGAAGGAAGATCACATCATTGTGGGTGGTGACCTAAACTTCTCCATCGAACAAGCTGAATCTTGGGGTCCCCAAGCCATGCATGATCCCCTGTCAGACTATTTTGAGCAATTAATCGACAATGTTGACCTGCTCGATCTGGACATGCCTAAAAAACTTCCTACTTGGTGCAATAGAAGGATAGGGGAAGCATCACTTGCGCACAGGATGGATCGATTCCTGATATCATCTAAATTAGCGGATAGGGTGGACAGAGCTAGACAATGGGTGGGAACGGGCGGTATCTCTAACCATTCATCCGTTTATCTTGAAATCCATGGAGAAAACAACAAACCACATTCCTCCTTCAAGTTTAATTCCACATGGCTAGACAACCCCAATTTCCATAAGATTGTTCTGGAGTCCTAGAATTATTGTCAACAGGAGAATAATATAATGCCGACAAGAGTCATTGCTAATAACTTGTCCAGGATCCAGGATAGGACCATCAATTGGGCAAGGGAGAAAAGGATTTGAGATGAGGAAGAGCCGAAGAGGGTCGAAAGGGAGATCGCCCTTCTGAATGGTGAAGACTGTCTGAGGTTCTCTTCTATGGAGAATAAGGAAAAGCTTACGCAATTGGAAATTGAAAGAATCAAAGTACTAAGACAAAAAGAGGAAACATGGAGACTCAAAAGCAGGGCTATCTGGCTTGAGGCTGGTGATAACAATACCAAGTTATTTTAACAATGTGCAAAGTGCAGGAAGAGCATCAATACCATTTGGGAATTGAGGGATCAAGATGGTAGGGTGGCGAAGCCTCATCAACATCTCTCAGACATGGGAATTAAACATTTCTCCCATATATACAAAGAGCGAAGGGTGGCCAATATATCGAAAGTGCTTAGAATTTCCAGGAATATGCCTAAGCATGTGGGGGAAAATGACGCTGAAAATATAAATGCTGAAGTGACTTTAGGAGAGATAGAAGTTGTCCTAAAGTGGTTCAAAAAAGACGATAGCCTTGTATTTGATGGATGGCCCATAGAATTATATCTAACCTTATTTGATCACATTGGTAAGGACCTCCTCATGGCCATTGAGGAGTGCAGAGTTTCTGGAAGAATGTATGATGGATTCAACTCCACTTTCATTGCTCTCATTCCCAAGTTTTACAAGCCTCTATCCTTCAATGACAACATGCCCACCTCTTTATGCAACTGCCTCTACAAAATCATTTCCAAGATCATAACTAACCGTATCAAGCCTATTTTATCTTGTCACGTATCTAAGAAACAATTTTCCTTTCCTCCATAAAAGACAAATTCACGAGGCCATAGGTACGGCTCAAGAAGCATTGCATTCTATCAAACTCAAAAGCCTCAAAAGAACCATCCTTAAGATCAATTTGGCCAAATCCTTTGACTGCTCCTGCTGGACCTACTTACAACTGATCCTCACCCATACTGGTTTCCCGCACCCTTTCATTAACTGGATCATGTGTTGTATTACTAATGCTTCATTCAACATCCTCATTAATGGGGCTGCATCTGATTTTTTCCATGCGGGACGAGGCCTCTGACAAGGATGTCCATTATCCCCACTTCTCTTCCTCCTGATCATGGAGGGGCTAACAAAGCTGATATCCTTGACTAGGATTGAAGGGAATTCATTGGGATTCAAGATCACTTAAAATATTCATTTGACTCATTTGTTATTTGTTTATGATGTTCTCATATTTCTAGATGGATCCTTTCGTGACTCCAACTATTTCAAGAAGATTTTGTCTATATTTTGTAAAGCCACATGCATGCTGCCCAATATAAGCAAATCAACTATCATGATGACAAGGTGCACCATCTAAGAGAGTATACATGCTCTCCAACAATTCCAATTTTAACATCAGAATATAGAGGAGAGTCTCAAATATCTGGGGTTCAATCTCAAACCCAACGACTATATAATTACGGTTTGGAACTGGCTCATTGCAAAAGTGGAGAGAAGAATCCATATTTGGCAACAGAGATGGATCTCTAGGGTTGGGTGCCTTGTACTCATCAAGTCAGTTTTGGAGGCGATCCAGGTGTACTGGATGGAACTTGCTTGGATACCCAAAGGAGTTACTAATAGAATACAAAAAATTTGCTGACGCTTCCTTTGGAGGGGTAAGAAGGAAGGTAACACATTTGCTTGGGTCAGCTGGGAAAAAATTTCCAAGCCCAAACAGTGGGGAGGTTGGGGACTTAAGGAAATAATTCATTTTTCCATTGTATTGTCTGCGAAACTAGCATGGCAAATATTACTTTCAAATAGCCTCTAGTAAGGGGTAACATATATGAAATAAATTTCACCAGTGTCCATTATTGATTGGATAAGAGGACCCATTAGTTTTAGGTCAGGCTTATCTATTGTATGGCGCGCAATAACCAAATCAATAGTTGTCATCAAACATGGACTTGCATAGCGCATTGGATCGAGCACACAGGTTATGATTGGAATGGATGTTTGGTTAGGTTGTGGGAGGAAACACCTACTTTCCATGGTATTAAGACAACACCTCAAGGACTCAGGGATCATACATCTAAGTCAAGTTGCGGACGGGGACAATTAAAATTGGCAAACACAGCCTTGGAAATCTCCACAAGATATGAATATTCCATAGGCATGGTGGAGGGAATGGAACAAATATGTCACTACTCTGAGGACATCCCATGTTAGGATATCAGAAAGAGAGGATGAGATGATATGGGCTATCTCCCCAAGTGGCTTATACACCTGCAGAGAAGGCTACTCTAGACTAATCGCAGCACAAGAATCCCATGAGTTGAACTGGTGGTGGAGACATCTCTTGAAGCTAAAGGCACCCCCAAAGGCCAAGTTATTTATGTCATGCCTACTCACAATTCGTGCTCCTACGTAGGACAATCTTGCTAGGAGATCCTTTCAAGGTCTATCCATGTGTGGTTTATGTAAAGAACAAGGAGATGATATTAATCATCTACTCCTTAATTGCCCCATGACTTGCAAAATTTGGAAGATGATTACTCTGGACTTAGGCATAACTTATAATTAGCAAGGGGAGTCAATTTCTATGGTGTGGCATAGTTGGTGGCACTTTGGTGCATCACTGAAGGAACGTAACCTGCCCCTCCTGGTTTCTTGGAGAATCTAGTTGGCTCGTAATCTCATTACATTCCAAAATGCCATGATATTCTAGCCTCCCATTTGCAATTATGTTGTTGCACTCTTTCATTAATCCTGAAGAGGATTCCTTGAAGTAAGACAAGATTTTAGTGCCCGAAACTATTGATAAAGCACATCCCCGGGCATACTTTGATGGGGCTGCAGGCATTGCCGGTTGTGGTGGGGGGCTATCCTGAATCTCTACGACACTCACTTTTATAAAATCAAGATGGGATTAGGTCTCGGCACAAACAATTACTCGAAACTCAATAGCCTCAGACTACTCCTTATATTTGCCCTTGAAAAAAGATGCAACATGATACAAATATTTGGGTACTCAAAGACTATAATTAACTGGTTCAACAATAATTCCAGATGTCACATGCACACACTCAGGGGAGTTCTGGATGAAGTAATGGCACTAAAAACAATCTTTGACACCATTACTGTTACTCATATTTACAGGCAAAGGAACCAGATGGATGACTACTTATCCAAAGAAGCCGCGCACCTGACATGGGGTCATTGGAAAATCACATAACACAATGGACCAAAATCTTACCAACATTATCACACGACGTTCATAGAAGATACAAGTTTTTTGGAGCCTGTTGATTAGTCCAACTGTTTAAAGGCTTTTTGATATTATAGTTTTTTATTACTTCTTTTGATGTTATTTATGTTTATCTTGATATACATAGTACCTTGTAATTTTTTTTAAATTTTTGGCTAAAACCATCCTGAACTTATGATAAATTATGGATCGAACACAAAATTTACATGATGCAATCAACAACTGATTCAACATGTAATTTTATTTATAATTAATGAAAATTACGATTTTTTCCTCGAAAAAAACACTCACAGAAGCGAAATGACACAAAGCAACAAAAAAAGCTGCAAAAGAAGACAAAAGCAAAACTCACCTAGAAAAGTGACACAAATTCCACCGAAGGTTCCTTGATCTCCTTGGGAATTCTAGTGCTCCAAGATCAAATGTAGAAATGAGCTCTAGAGGCGTCGATTACATAGATTTGAGTGAATTAGGGTTTATGATGCGCATGCTTAAAATCAAGGAAAAAACGACACTTGGTAGAAATTTATAAAAATAGCAACTGTGCCACCTTCGAGAAGCTAATAATGAATCCCTATTTTCTAGGTATGCTTTTTCACTTTTATTTTTTTATTTTTTGGGAAACTTGCCATGCACACTGTCAAGGAAGATTGTGTAATTCTGGGGAACTAGGCAATTTCCCGGCTCAGTGCGTTGCATATTTTCTGAGCTTAATCTTAGGTTTCCATCCATGACTGCGCAATTCTCAAGCTCAAGGCAGAGTTGCTAGTATGGATTGCGTGATTTCCATTATCATGGTTGGCTTGCCCTTATGGATTGCACACTTTCTAGAGGCAAGCCCAAAACTGCTGTAAGGCCAAGTCAGAAGGTAAGCTTGTGATTTGAAAGATTAGATAAGTATGAAAACAAGAAAAAACAAGGACAAATGAAAATAATAAGTCTTGATCAAATCATGAATACTTGACGATAGTACAAGATAAGCACCCGTGGACAGAAAGAAAGACTTGAAAATCAAAGCATAGGAAAAAATTTGGAGGGTGGTTGTAGTGGCTACAACACAAATTTATATATCATTTTATTATAAAAGAGTTATCATATTATTTAAATATGGTATTATATTTAATTTTATAGTTTAATTCAAAGAGAAAAAGTTTTAAAAAATTTAAGCTAAATAGGGATGAATGTTCAATGAAATGGAAATATATCATATAAAAATTTAAGATTCATTTCCAATATTAAAAATAATGTTTCATACCCGTTTAAAACAAGTTTAGAACAAATAGTTAAAAGCCCAGATTAATAGTACCATTATTAGTCCTTACCAAGGTAGGACTATAACAATCGATTTAACATTGACCATGAAAATGTCTAATGTTTAACTTATCATTAAAGTAATTTTTTTAATTAAAAAATATTTTGTTGGCATGTGATTGGCTTAAAAGTTTGGGTGTCTTAATTCATGTTTTTTGATAGGTGTCCCATGTTACCCGTGAAATTTGGTCACCTTGACAATTCACCAATTTTCATGGGGATCATAGTTGATACCTTGTAGTCAAAATGAAAGAAGTCAATAATTCAAACCAATTTTTATTAATTAACTCTTTGTATTGACTAATTGTAAATACAAACATAACATAACGTTAATATGGTTGTGTTGAGCTAACATATCTTTATTATTTAGAAATCTACATGTTAAAGACCCAAATAAATAAAATATCCCAATTAAAAATATATATTATTTATTTAAATCAAATTAGTGGATATTACTTTTGATTGAAGTTAAATTAGAGAAAGATATAATTATAAAAATTGTAATTATAAACACATAACATAATGGCTATATAAGTTCAAATAATGATACTTTTTAAAAATAAATAAATACACAAAGTTAATAATAGTTATATAAGCTCAAATAATGATACATTTTAAAAGTAAATAAATACATGAAATTATAGATTATTATATGAAATTGTATAGTAATAAATTTTAAGAATCATGAAAAATTATATTTAATGTAAATAACTAATTGTAAATACCAAAGTAGCATAACGTTAACAAAATAAAAAAATCTGGAATTCGTCAATTTTCATGAGGATCATGGTTGGCATCTTGTAATCAACATAAAATAAATTAATAATCCAAACTAATTTTTATTAATTATCTATGTGTATTGACTAATTGTAAACATGAACATAACATAACATTAATATGGTTGTGTTGAGCTAACGTAGCTTTATTATTTAGAAATCTACATGTTAAAGAATCGAATAAATAAAATATTTTAATAAAAAAGTATATTATTTATTTAAATCAAATTAGATGACATTACTTTTCATTAAAATTAAATTAGAGAAACATATACTAAAAAAATAGTTGTAATTATAAACTCACATCTTGTAATCAAAGTAAATGTAAAAATTATGTTGTATATTTGCAACTGCTCATGAATTTTTAATCAAAATCAGAAGATACGAACCTACTCAATTGCTCTGTGGATATCAATTCACAATTTAGAACAATAATCTCATACATGAAATAAGAAATAACACACAAGCACACAATATTTTTTCCCGGGAACAAAATCTGCTAAAAATCCCAATGCATGCTTGCATTAATATGATGAATAGAGATGCATTACAATTGCTTTTCTCAACTGAGCACAAGTGCAAGTGAATAACTTATCTCTCTGCTGATTGAGAAGCTCTAACCCAAACTTAGTCAATTTCTACCTCTGTTTGAGCCCCTATTTCCTTGTGCAAATCCCAAGGAAATTAGGCCCTTATTATTTAGGATTTCCCTCCAAAATGCTTACGCAAGTCCTAGGATTGATCACTTGACCAATAAAACAAATTATATACTCAATCTAGTATATAATTAATTGTACACTTCCTTGGAATATCCACCATACTCGAATTCTGTGCATGCATGAGCTAATTTAGTTGCATGCATTAGTAAACTGGATGATCTCTGAGTTAGAGTTTTGTCCCACTACTCAACTGACTATGCACTAGTTCTATTGACTATTGGAACTAGTTTAACTGAGTACAACTGAAACTAAATGAACTGGATTGCTATAAATTATCAATCAACACATGCAAACTGAAATCCAAATCATTAACTCGAATTTTACTGAGCTAACTGAGTGAAAAAATCCATGTCACACAAGTTAACTACATCCAAGTTGTCTGTTGATGGAGAAATTCGAATTTTCTTAATTTGATCAAGGAAATAACAAATTGAGACTTTCTTGCTGCATTTTTCAACACTCCCTCTTAGCAAGAAAGGAATTATCAACCACCCCTATCCTACACCTGTGGAATGTATTGCATGCAACACATCTCATTGTTGTTGCTACTATTGCAACACTTGCAGCTGAGAAGCATCCAAAAAAACTTGAATCAATTGTGTTTGCAACTGTTTAGTAGGAAAGTTGTGCTGTTTTTGAATCTACTACTGAGCCTCTTGCTCTGCTATCAACACTTCTATGCACTCATCAGTATCTGACTGACACTGATCCTCCTGCTACTAAATACTTTAGGTCCACATATCAAGGTAATGATCCATGAGGAGAATGCCTCAGTGGACCCTACCCAAATTTATGCAACTCTTGGACTAAGGATCTACATTTCCCCACCTCACTCCGGGAGGTATAGATGCAATCAAAGAAAACTCTGATCTACTCATACTACCATAGGCTTACTCCCTCGAAAACTAGACTCCCTTTGAGTCTCGATCTCCCTGTCGGAAATCTCTCTACCCCCCAATCTACCAATTTCAATGATCATAAATCCTTTTTGTGTCACTAAACATTGGCTCCTTGGTTTACCCACTTGCATCCTTCTAGCTCCTATAAGAAGTCTTCACATAGGGTCTTCTGGATCTGTCTTGAATTAAGGCTTCATAACTCTACCTCCTAACAACTCATTCGTTCTCCAACGATAACTGTACATGAGGACTTAAAGGAGTGTCTCTAATGTGGTTTCATGGCTATGATACCTTGTATAAATTATGTTGTAGATTTGCAATTGCTCATAATCAAAATCACAAGACACAAACCTACTCTACTGATTTGCGGAAACAATTCACAATTTAGAAGAATAATATCTGACATATAATAAGAAATAACACACATGCAAACAATATTTTTTTCAGGGAAAACAATTTGCTAAAAATCCCAATGTATGCTTGCATTAATATGATGAATAGAGATGTATTACAATTACTTTACTCAACTGAGCACAAACTGCAAATGAATAACCTATCTCTTTGCTCACTAAGAAGCGTTGACCCATAATTAGTCAATTTCTGCCTCTACTTGAGCCCCTATTTCCTTGCTCACATCCTAAGGAAATTAGGCCACTATTATTTACGAATTTCCTCCAAAATGGTTGTGCAATTCCTAGGATTGATCACCTCACCAATACAATAAACTATACACTCAATCTAGTATATAATTACTTGTACACTTCCTTGGAATCTCCACCATAGTCAAGAAACTTGAATTATCTGCATGCATGAGCTGATTTAGTTGCATTTATCAGTTAACTAGATGATCTCTAAGTTAGATTGTTGTCCCACTATTCAACAGACCATGCACTAGTTCTATTGACTACTGGAACTAGTTTAACAGAGTACAGTTGAAACTAACTGAACTGGATTGCTATAAATTATCAATCAACACATGCAAATTGAACTCCAACTCATTAAATCCAACTTTATTGAGCTAAATAAGTGAAAAAATCCATGTCATACAAGTTAACTGCATCCAAGTTGTCTACTGATGTGGAAATTTGAATTTTCTCAATTTGATCAAGGCAAAATCAAATTGAGACTTTCTTGCTGCATTTTTCAACATTAAATAATTCAAACTGTTTTTTATTAATAAACTCTTTGTATTGACTATTTGTAAATACAAACATAACATAACGTTGACATGATTGTATTGAGTTAACATATCTTTATTAGATCCTAAAAATTAGTAACTATATATAAATAAAACTTTTTAAATAAAGTTAAGAAAGATATGCTAAGATTCTAGAAGCTAATAACTAATTATCATAATTGTTATTAATTATAAAAACTAGATGTAAATAAAACAAAGTTAACAAAGTTAGGAAAGAAAAGCTTACGAGATCCTAAAAATTAGTAACTATATTCAAATAAAACCATTTAAAAAAAATTAGGAAAGAAATGCTCACATGATTCTAAACACTAACAAGTGCTACATTGTAGCTAGTACATGCTTCTTAGTTTCAACGTAACTATAAATTGGAGTCTGGATTGTTGAGAGGTTGTGAGTTGATCAGTTAAATATTTCATTAAAAAAAATATACCAAAGTGAAAATGTTGTGCAAGTGGTGCTTTATTTCGTTGGCAATAGTTTGTTCAAATTGATATGGAGAAACTTAGTTTCAACTAAATGAGATGTCAAATCCAAGAAACATGTTCAAAGACACATAAGTAATGAAAGGAAAGCAGATCAATGTACTAAAATATAAGACATGCAATATTTAATCTAGTTAAATTAGATATAACTAAATTAAAAGAGATCACTTAAGGAAACCTTAATGACAAGCCTTTTCATATAAAAAAAAGCGAGTTAAAACTTAAACATAATTATAAAAATATCATTAGTAGTTCAATAACCATGATTCATAACACCTATGCTCTAAAATTCTGAAGGTTCTTAGATTGATTCTAAGGTGGTAGATAACATTTAAATGCAAAATCCAACAAAACTTGGATATTGAGAGGGGCAAATGAGTATTGAATTTGACCTGCAAAGGCACTTAACTTCATGTATTGGATAGATCAACTAAGAAAATTCTTGACTCTAAAGCAAAGTTGGATAGAAATCCATATCCAACTTTGTGTGTCCCAAGCGAAACCTCTACCTTTTTCTTGCTATTTTTGGTCCATTTCCTCATAAATGTGTTTCCCTTGATGAATAATGAGTGTTTCATGAAGAGAAGATCAATTATCTGCTAGCCAACAAGACAATACAAACAATACCACTAGATTTTCCATATTTATACCGTATTTTGTTCTTACCATTGTAATTTTGATAAATATATGTACAAAACATCATAACATGAATTTTGGGTTATAAACATTCAGAGTAATAAAATTCCATCAGAGCCATTAAATTTTACCTAATATTAGGTCATTCATCTAGGCACAAAATTTGTTGAATTTTACCTGTAAAGGCATCTAACTTCATGTAATTGATAAGGTGATACTTCGTTTTTACTGATCTCAAGAAAATTTGGATAAAAAATCACTTCTATTTTTTCTTCCACATGCAACCTTGTCTTTTGAAAGAAAATCCTTTGCGTCGCTCTTGCTATTTTTTGTTCATTTCCGCATAATTTTTCTTCTCTTGATGAATGATTTGTATGTCATGACAAGATGATCAATTATGTGATAACTAACAACACAATGAATGATATTGCTATCTTTTCCATATTTATACCATATTTTGATTTTACCATAGTATTTTTTATAAATGTATGCAAGAAACATCATAACACAGATCAGGGTAACAAACTTTCATCAAAACTATTAAAGTTTCCATATTAATAGGTTATTCACCTAAGCACAAAAACTATAAGGGTTGTAGAGGATATATAATATGGAAACCATCCACGAGGAATATAATATAATTGTTGTAGAGGATAGATAACATGGAAACCAAGCCCGAGGAATATAAATGAAGTTTCCTGCAAGAAAATATGAACAAATTCAAATTATTACCGATTAAAAAACTCAAATATGGATGAAAATGAAAACTCAACCTTGAAAAGTTCAAACCATATCTTTGTGAAAATCAAACAATATAACTCAAGAGCTCGATCTAAAATAAAATTCTTAACAAAAAATTCTTTAGTTAGGAACTATCAATAAAAAATAAGTGTATAAGGCCATACAATCCAAAAGATTGTTGTAGGAGTTTCATTGAAGGAAACGATTACTAAGATAAAGTCACAAATTTTAAGCCTACAATCCACATTGACAAGGACATTCTTTGGATTGAGATCCGTATGAAATACATTTGCTACGATACAATATAGCTCCAAAAATCAGAATAGAAGTGCTCAATATGCAACATAATTTTAACATCAAACATGCATGAACATGTGCTCAAATCTTATGTGAGCCCCACACACTATAGAATATATATTTTGGGATAATAAATAAATGTTAAGACCATATAAGAAAATATTCAATGGTAAAAGGACATTGGTTTATATGAAAAACTAGAAATTCTACAACAAAGTCAAATTGAACTTGTCTTGAAAATCCACACCACATGCAAAAATTCATGACTTATAATATTTTAAACACATGCAAAAGTTCATGACTTCAAATATTGTAAATGTATGCCACTATAGTCAACCTTGTACCATAACAAGAACTTTAGAAGCTCACAAAAGTTGTCATTTCTCATAATGGAAGCCACAAGAGTAACAACAACATTATTAAGGGAATACCATTACCTAAGAGAGAATACTTGTATGTATATATTTTAATGCTCGAATAAGTTCACACACGAAGAAATGATGATGTTCTAGTGTCAAATCAACATTAACCTTTATAACATGTTGTAGGTTAGACTCCGTTAAAATACCACATAAATGTCTTTGAATTCTCTCTTTGAGGGAGGTAACATTCTCTCTGTGAGGGAGGTAGCATGATATGCTTGATTTCTACAATTTTAGGACATGGTAGCATGATATGCCTGATTTCTATAACAATTTGAGATTCACAAAGTATCTAGGTCACATCAGACAAATGCTCTAAAATATTGGTTATCCTCTTAAGTGTGACTTTCTCCCATGTATGTGTATAGTTTGTTGTGGATACAACACCATAGTTTCCTTTTTCAATCATCTTTTGGATCTTGTAGCGACTAGACCCTCTATACTCTATGAATAAATCTATCTCAGAAGAGTTCTACAATCAAATTGAACAACATAAAAGTTAGATTCCTTATTGTTGCAATGTGAGGTGCCAATAAACGAATATTACAAATGTTATAAACTTTAAACTCTATCACAATATAGTTTTCCAATACTAAATTACAAAGGATATTAAACATATGAAATATTGCTACGATTCAAAAGAATTACAACTTGAACTATTAAATAACTGGTTTAGCAGGGCTTCTAACTAAACTGAAATGCATTTCTGTACATATCATTCTACAAACAAAATGAGCCTGATTAATCTGGTATACAAAACAAAATTTAACCCAATCATTGATGAATGGATGAATGAATTAGTGTAACTCCCACACTCAATCACTTCATATAATATTTGAATTTAACACTAATTTTACAATAACATTATTTTATTATTTATACTTAAAAATAAAATTGTTATTTTTCTCTTTGTAAATCAAAAGCTTTAAATAATATAAAGTTGTTCAAATTCTAACAATGTCATTAATCTACCATGATCCACCATTGAAAGGGAAAACAATATAAATATACTTTTAATAAAAAAAATTCAGTACATATTATTTATTTAGTACACTACTCAGTGCCTCCCAAGACACATGACGACCACTCAACCATTTTGTCATTCAGGCATGTTCAACTCTGGTGTCGGCGAATGCGTTAAGGAGGGCTAGAGAGTTGCTGATAAATTTTGACTCATTTTGCACCATGACCCTCACCATCGCATGAATCCTCCTCATTTCCTTCACATCCTAAAATCCCTCAAGGAAGGAGTCTTGGTCAGTGAAGGTGGCACTCATAAACATTTTCATGTCATTCATTTGAGAGTTGAAGGTGTTGCACCTCAACTGCTCCATCTCCTTTTCTTATGAATCTTGTCAACGACATTCTCGAAATTCTAAATACAATCTTGCAACAATTCTCTTTCTCTTTCAATGTTCTTGGGACCTCTCTTTTCCATGTTTGATCCCCAAACATAAACTTTGCGGGCGTTAACCAGGTTCACGATCATGATCACCTTGATTAGGTCACTTAGTATGGGCTCGAGAGATCCAGTGTATGTAGAAAGTGATGAAACACAAAGCTGCGAATACCGCATTGTTTGAGAGAGACTGGAGAATACCTCATCAAAATGATGGGTTCTTTAAATAATTTTATTAAACAAAGAGGTTACATTTAAATATTCAGTTAGGTTTCCTATAACTGAAAAATACCTAATCCATAACTAATTTTTACTGAAGAATTACAACATTTCCCCCCTTAATTCAAAGGGTCATCTGACATACCAAGTAAAGATCTAAAATTTTAAAAAATTTCATGCCCCAATGATTTGGTAAAGATATCTGCAATTTGTTCTGAAGTTGGAAAATGTGTCAGATGAATTTTTTTGGCCTCTACATGACGTCGAATCAAATGATACTTGGTGTTGATATGTTTGGTTCGATCACGGAACTTTGGATTCCTGGCCAACTGAATTGCAGAAGAGTTGTCGACAAATAGAGGAGTTGAAGCTTTTTTTTTCTCCTGCAAATATTCGAGTATTTTTTGAAGCCAAATGATTTCCTTAGTGGCTTGAGCCGCTGTAACATATTCAGCTTTGGTGGTAGAATCAACAGGAACAAATTTCTTGGGTGATATCCAACTGATGGTTGCTAATCCAAGATTCATCGAATATCCAGAAGT
The DNA here is from genome assembly GCA_034641835.2 of Pinus albicaulis. Taxonomy (NCBI): domain Eukaryota; kingdom Viridiplantae; phylum Streptophyta; class Pinopsida; order Pinales; family Pinaceae; genus Pinus; species Pinus albicaulis. Next base: position 568,529,695 of record CM076576.1, read on the forward strand.
TGAGACTCCATTTTATTTATCTCCATCAAAATATGAATCTGAATAACCATCAAGATGGAAGTCTAAAACCTTAGAATATTTGATGCCGTAATTTTGAGTTCCTTTTAAATATTTCAAAACTCTTTTCGTTGCTACCCAATGCCCCTCACAAGGATAATGCATAAACCTGGAAAGTATTCCGACAACAAAGGTTATATCAAGATAAGTAATAGACAAATAAATCAAAATTTCAACAAGTTTCATGTACTTTGTTGGATCTTCAAACGAATTTCCTTCTTCAGAAGTGAGTTTCAAATTCTGCTCCATTGGAGTAGCAACATGATTACATTCTGTCATACTATATCTGTTCAATAACTTATCAACATATTTCTTCTCAGAGATGAAAATATGTTGTGGTTTTTGATCAACTTCAATACCAAGATAATAATGAATTCAACCTAAACCTATCATATCAAAAACCTTTTTTAATTCCTTCTTTATAGATGATATATATTCATCATTCTTCCTGTGATCATTAAATCATCAACATATGCAACTAGATATACAACTGATCTGCCAACTTTCTTAACGAAAAGAGTTGCATCATCTAGGTCAAAATGTTTATAGTTTAATTTAAGAAGATATTCAGTTAGCTTCTCATACCATGCTCGTGGCGCTTGTTTCAAGTGGTACAAAGACTCCATTTGCTTGCAAACCTTTTGTTCTTTCCCTTTAACGGAAAAACGTTCTGGCTGAAACATGTAAACATATTCTTTCAAATATCCATTTAAAAAGGAAGTTTTGACATCCCTATGATGAATTTTCCATTCTTTTTGAGTTGCAATAGCAAAAAAAGATCTAATAGTGCCCCATTTAGCTGTAGGAGCAAAAGACTATGTATAGTCGATGCCTTCTTTCTGTGCATATCCCTTCGCTACAAGTCTTGATTTGTGTTTTCCTAGTGAACCATCAACATTATACTTAGTTTCATAAATCCATTTGCAACCAATAGGTTTGATGCCAGCAGGAGGATCCACTAGCCTCCATGTACCATTTTTTATGAAAGCATCATATTCCTTTTGCATTGCATCTTTCCACTGTTCATAACTAGCAGCCTCTTCAAAGAATGTAGGTTGAAAATCCATAGAAAAATTAAATTCACAATGAGAATAGTTACTTGAGGAATTTCCAGCCTTAAACTCGTCATATTTCTTTTGAAATGTTTGAATATGAGTTGACCTTAGCAAAGTTTGTGTAGGAAGTTGTTCAAGAAGTTTCTCATCTTCTTCATCTGGCTCAGTTATTTCCATTTCTGTCACTTTTTCTATAGAAACACTTACATCAACTAATTCCTCATCAGCAAAAACAGAATTATCATCATCAACCACAACCAATTTCTCATAATTGAGAGAAGGAAAATCCAAAGATTGATCTAATATAGGAATCCCCCCTTGAGGATGGGGAAGTATATTATCTGGTTCATAATAAAACTTTTGAGGCACAAAATTTTCTATTTGATTAAGTTGTCTATCAACAGTGAGGGAATCTTTATCAGTTTCAAGAAAAATTACATCTCTTGAAAAAATAAACTTTTTGTTCTCTTCATCATACAATCGGTATGCCTTAGAAGTCATGGAATACCCTAAAAATATACATTTTCTGCTTCGTTCACTCAGCTTATTCCTTTGATGTTTAGGAATCAAAGCATAACATTGAGAACTGAAAATTTAGAAATGTTTAACAGCAGGAAGACGACTATACCACATTTCATATGGAGTTCTCTTTGTAATGACAGAGGAAGGGAATCGATTTCTAATGTATGCCGCTCAACGCACGACTTCTCCCCAAACCATTAATTTTACATTCTGAAAAAACATCATTGACCTTACCATATTAAGCAATGTTCGGTTCATTCTTTCAACAACACCGTTTTGTTGCGGATTATATGGTATTGTGGTCCGGTGTTTGATACCATTCTCTTGCAAATATGTTTCAAAAGCATGTGAAGTATATTCTCCTCCATTATCAGTCCTTATAGTACCAATAGTAAGTTGTGCTTCATTTGTTATCAAGAGATGAAATTTCTTAAACATATCAAAAACTTGTGATTTTTCTTTAAGCAGATAAACCCAGCACATCCTCGAATAATCATCAATAAAAGTGAGTATGTATTTATTTCAATTCACAGTTGATACAGACGTTGGAACACATAAATCAGAGTGTATGAGGCTTAATTTTCTTGTAGCTCTAAACTTAGAATTCTGAAAAGACTGTTTGTGATGCTTTCCCAATATACAAGCATTACATGGGGCTAATTTTCTGGGAACTATTGGAAGTCCCTTAATCCCCTGTTGTTTCATAATTCGAATACTTTCATAATTAACATGACCAAAGCGTGCATGCCATAATAAAGAAGAGGACAAAGTATAATTTTGCTGAACCAAATCAGCTGTGTTCAATGCAACAGACGACATACCATGAAACTTCAATAATTTATCCTCTTCCACACCAGTCATTACAATTTTATTTTTAGTTGCTCTTCTAATTTCTACTTTACCATCAAATATGTGAATGGAATTTCCCTGCTGTCTTATTTGTATACGAGATAACAAATTTCTTTAGAACTACAGAATGTAAAGAACATCATTAAAAATATAATATGGAAGTCCAGGAATTTTTAACTGAATTGAACTAATCCATGATGGTTTGATTTGGTATTATTAACAAAATACACTACTTCGTTAATATTATCACTGAATTGATCAAACAAATCTCTTCGAAAGGTCATATGACACGTGGCACCTGTATCTAGAACCTAGCTATCATACCATGAAGAAAAAGAAGTACTAAAAATACCTTCCATGTGGAAATTACAATGAGCGACAACATAATGTGCATTCTAGACTGTCCTCTGTCTGGAATTATATGATCTTTCTTTTCAAGCAATTGTTCTATTTTTTCATTAATTTTCTTCCAGGGAATTCTACAATTTGCAGCAGTATGTCCAATTTTTCCACATCTAAAACATTTTACAGTTGGTTTATTAGAAAAATTTCTTTGTTTTTCATTCTACTGTCTATCTCCCTGAATATTTCTACCCCCCCACCTTTATAATTCTTCCTACCTCGACCTCTATTGCTCTTTTTATTTCCAAAAGATTCCTCTTGGAGTTTTTGGTCTTTTTGAGGGTTTCGGTATTAGAATTATGTGATGCTTATTTCTTGCCAAAAGCCTTCTCTCTTTCTACAATTTTCCATACTAATTTGTCAAAGTTTATATCTTTTAATTGCCCACTAGCTTGGAGAGATTCCAATTAGTTTGAATAACTAGGGTAAAGAGCATTTATAAAGGAAGTAAGTGGCAAATCAAATTTAACTCCAATACATTCAATTTCATGATTGATGGCTTTAATTTCAGAGGCAAGTTTTAGAGGGTCATTATCGCTCATTTCCAGATTAAATAACTTCAACAATAACTGAGTTATCTCCAATTTAGAATGTGAATCATAAATCTCTTTTAGTTTTTTTATGGCATCATAAACTGTTTTACTCTGAGTATTGTATCTACTTACCTCTTCGAATACTGAAGTGGATATTAAGGCAAAGGCCTTCTTATCCTTACTTTGCCAGATTGCGAGCTGTTCCCCCTCATCAGGCTGCTCTAGTGCATTCTCTCCTTCTCCTTCACAAAATCCACCCCATAAATCATTAAAAATGAGAGTACTTTTAACCTTTCTAAACCATTTCTTGTAATTTTCTTTTCCGTTCAAAACAACCCCGATTAAAGATACCAAGGAATTCATCTTAAAAGTTTGATTTGATCTTAAAAAATTCCGATTCAACCACAAAAAAATTTCTGCAATCACCGGCAGAGGTTTAAAAAAAAATATGTTTTTCACTAACAGATTCAGTGCTTCTATTTTTAACCATAAGCGGGCACACATTTCTCTAAAAAAAAAAGCTTTGTTTTTAACTTGTAGAGGTTTTCACTGTTTAAAAAAAAAACTGTGTTTTTCTTTTCTTTTTTCACAGATTTTCTTGGTTTCATATTTCCTTTAAAAAAAAAAACTGTGTTTTTTTATTATTTTTTAAAAGTCTGGCCTTACTTTTTGCTTCACCTCACCTCTGCACCGGCCACAGTTTTTGCTATGAGGTCATTCCGCCACACACCTCCATGGCTGTACCTCACATGAGACACATGTTACTGCATTGCAGCTGCAATAGTTCACTCCACAACATTGGACCAACCTCCTCAGGTATTCACCTTTGCATCGCAAACTTGGCGGTTGACTGCAATCAAACACAACAAACACAACACTGCTTCTCATCATAGACTTTCGTTGCCACAACACCGCAAAGATGCCACAATAGGGAGCCGCCACAACAGTGGTTCATACACAGGCATGCGTTCAACATTACACACAATTTTGGATGAGCACAGATGCAGGCTAATGGAGTTCGATCTAGCTTTGATACCACTGTTTGAGAGAGACTCGAGAATTCCTCATCAAAATGAAGCATTCTTCAAATAATTTTATTAAAAACATAGGTTACATTTATATCAGAAATATTCAGTTAGGTTTCCTATATTTTAAAAATACCTAATCTATAGCTAATTTTTACCGAAGAATTACAACACACATCACCTTGCATGATGATTTGATAAATTCTACCAGTTTTTCTTTACCCGTTCCTATGCAGACTGGTTTAGAACACAAAACAATTAGTTCAGTAGATATAATAACAAAGGTATGAGTTTCCAAATTATGAACTTAGAAGTTCTAAAATTACTGACCCTAAAAATGGATAAGGCAATGACATGTTAAAATGGAGAATCCACTCTACTCGATGACAAAATAAAAACTCTACCAATCAAGTTTTAGATAATAATAATAAATAACAAAATTTACTTCACATTGTTAAACTACGGATAAGCTAGAAATTTCTAATCGAAAGCAAACTAAATTAATACCAAAGATGATTAATGGAATTGGAATTTAATAATAAGAACTCAACCAATCAAGTTATAGATAAATAAATTTAAATAATAATAAAAAATAACTAATTTAATTCATATTGTTAAACTATGAATAAGTTGCATAAATTTTTAGTCAAAAGCAAACTAATACAGAGTCAAATGTTGATTAATAGAATTGGAATTGAAAATAAAAAAAGAAAAAAAAACCATAGAAAAAAGATATTACAAAAAATTATTGGATTTGTTTTTTTCCTCTATAAAATTTGTCATGTTAAAGTGAAAATATGCACAAAAAATTGTAATTCATGAAAATGGAAATAATAGAAAAAGGAAAAAAAATTCAAAATCAAAATGTTAAATAAAAAGAAAATAAAACAAAAAACAAAAAAGTAGTAACTAATAGAAATGGAAGTTATTAAACAATGCATAATAAGACCTCAACCAATCACCTTCCAAATAAATAAATTTAAATAAAGACAAAAAATGAATTCTCAATGTTAAACTATGGATACATGACTTAAATTTTTGGTCAAAGTCAGACTAATACGCAATCAAAGGCAAAATTAAATGCGTAATACCATGCCTACGACTTGTATAATAACTAAATAATAACATAATGACTATATAAGCTCAAATAATGATATATATTTAAAGTAAATAAACACATGAAGTTAACTCTTTAACTCTTTGTATTGACTAATTGTAAATATCAACATAACATAATTAATATGATTGTGTTGAGTTAACATATCTTTATTATTTAAAAATCTATATGTTAATGAATCAAATAAGGAAAATATCTTAATTAAAAATATTTGTGCAACTTCCATCACTATCATTGCTCTAATGATTCTTTCCACCTAATTATGCTCAATCGTCTACCAACACTAGAAGGTAACAAATTAAAAGAATCACATGACCATAAGAAAAGACTCGAAGAGGAGCTTAAATAAACTGATTCATTACTTTATACAAAACTTACTAATTCTTATTTTCCTAGTGCAGAGGGATGGCAAGCCAATAAGAGATGAAAATTAGATGGTAAGTCTGAAGTAGTAAATTAACGATGTGGAGTGTAGAAATTAGCCTAATCTTATAAAGAAAATTGGCTGATTTTTGTTGTTATTAATTAATTTGCAGGTATTTGCAGAATTAAAGCAAAGTGATTTAAATGAGTAGGCATTTCATAATACAACTATTCCAACGTTGTTTACAGAGGAAGGTGTCACATTCAATGTAGATTATAGGGATCCCAGAGCAAATATCGATCCCCATTGTCCAACCCCACATATGCCTCCATCCTCTTAGAAAAAATAACTCGGATGGGATTTGATTTTCGTCACACAGATGATATCTCTGTTGTATTTAATTGAATTTTTGTTCATCTTAATAATGTCAACCTACTCCTCAATAATGAAGACAAGAGCTACATGACTTTGCAGTTCAGTTTAGGAGGCTCTGGAATTTAGAAATCAACTTTATATGGATTTGCAGTTCAGTTTAATTGGTTTTTGTATTAGTTGGATTGGCATTTTGGGTCATTTTAAAATGAACAAAAATGTGTAGAAATAAAATTTCATAGTGAGGTTCTCATGGATTTTAAATATCAAAATTCCATAATTAAAATATTAATGACTCAGTGAAATTTGATTGTTTCCAAGTATTTTAGAAATGTTCCCAATAACCTGTGATGTCAAACTTTATATTCATATATATATATATATTTTTTAAATTACAAAGAAATAGGGATAACAGGAAAAATAAAGGATTACATTTCAATTTGAAAAATTAATTTCATTTTAGTTTTTTAATATTGATAAGTTGAGTCCACGAGGTCTTGGATAGATGGTGACCGAGTGTTGTGTTAAGGGACTCATTGATGTGAAGTTACCGGTTCAATTCGCCACCTGAATTAGGGTGATATATTGGACATGAAGAAGATGTAGTCCTCCCAAGCTTACCAAAAAAAAATTGATAAGTTAAAATGAATTTGCCCTTTCATATGAAGTGGAAAATAATTTAAATTTTGTTATACAAAGAATACTATGAAGATAATTATGTATATCTTGTACAATTGATTGGAGGTGTCTTTTTTGTTTTAAAATAAGATGTGATAATGGAGTAGAATATTATAAACTGTGATAATAGTGGAGTAGTTGATATGACAAATGTGTCTTGATGTGGATCAAATAATATAACAATGTTTCTTAATTATGGATGCATCATCGTTAGATTTTTATGGTGTAGTCTAGATTTGCAACTTTAGTATATTTTATTATTGGTACATGTGTTATATTTTAAATTGCGTTCTTATTTTTTGGAATGTGATGTCGAAATTTTTTATGAGATTATGAATTTGCATTTTAAAATGTGTTTTTGAATATATATTGTGCAATTACAAAATTCAGACTTACCATTTTAAGAAATCCCCATTAAATGGACTATATAATAATAATAATAATAATAATAATAATAATAATAATAATAATAATACATCGATTTGACATGTTTCCCGTAATTTTAACAACCATTAATTGCAATAAAAAAGTTATAGTATGAGTGGTTCAAGAAAAACATATTTTAAATATAATAAAAAATCACATTTAAGTCGATGGAAACTTTACTATCATATTAAAAAAAATAAAAAGCTAAAGTCATAGAATCACTCAACTATATTTATATTTTTTCGTCAATGGTTGTTTAGACAACCAATGATTTGCTTCATGAGAGTTTAAGGTTGAAGTTTCTTTCACGAAACTTGATGCTAATATTTAGTAACAGTGTTATAAAACTTATGCATCTCGAATCAACGCTGGTATATAAAGAGATATTTCATGGAAAAGAAAACCTTTATACCATTTAGTTTATGAAAATAAAAAATTAGAAGAATGAGATATTTTATGAAAAAGGTTTCGAAAGTGAAAGGGTTATTAAAAAACTAAATAATTTAAGCATATTTTGAATGAGGTTAAATAAAATAAAAATTGAAGTAGTTGGTTCATGAAGAGATATTTAATTTATGGAGAAGAAAATTATTATACCATTTAGTTTATGGAAATTTTTTTTTAGAAGAATAAGAAATTTTATGAACAAGGTTTCAAAAATTTACATAACATATTTAGATTCATTTTAGAGGGATTATATTTCTTAGAGCATAATTTTTTATAATGTTGTAAATTTTGAAAAATTTGAAAAATGATTTATAATTTGAGAGATTTAAATATGGAAAGAATTACATATCCTATTTGTTTTAAGTAATACACTCTTAAAATGTGTTAACCAACCTCCTCGATAAAGTATATATATATTTTTAAAATATGATTGGTTTATAAAATGAACTTTTGATTTCTTATAGTAGCATATAGACTATACAAGTTTTTATGGACAATTATTTATAGGTTATTGTTGAATTGTTTCCTAGATGCTTAGCTAAGATTAATGGTCTCCAAGTGTGTAAATGTTATCTAAAATCACCCACCTTCACCATCATCTTAATTTTATTAATCCCATATACTTTCAAGGGTCCACAAAATGTAGCTAATAATTTATTAAAAAGGAAAATAATTATTTCTAAAACATGTTCCTATTTTTAATCAACCTTTTGTTTAATTAATAAAAAGATACAAACTCTTTGAGCTGAGAGGCTCATTCTATAGCCCAATGTGAAGTCGATGTGTAAGTATGTATGTCCCTCTTAACATAATTACAATTCAAAAGTACAATTTAAACAATAAAAAATTACACATTGTTTTTTGCACTTTAAAATAAGATTACAAATGAAGAAATTTGTAACACCCTCTTCCCACATCTACCCAAGTAACCGACCAACCGGGGTAAACATACGACGATAGGCTACTATAATGAGATTCAACCTTCTAGGTGACCTTAAGGAAGTGGAACCGACGAAAAAAAAACATACAAACCTTGTACAACAACAACAACACCCCTAGGAGGTAACCCAACCATTCAAGCCTCTTACCCCTGGGTCACATTGACCTTTTGACCTCTTTGAGCCATAGACGCAGGCACAAGCTTGCATGCCAATGTACAGGAAGCTATAGACACAGGCATAACAAATCATGCCAGCATTCAGGGCCCCAATTCCTTAGTTTTGTGCTAGCGTCCCTGGGAAATAAGCCACCTTTTTAAGCCCAGAACCCAGTGCTCTGCCCAGAACTTCATGAAAAGTTAAAAGATGATAAATAACAACATGAAAATGATACTGAAGTAATCACATCAACAAGAAATCATATGGACCCCTCCTAGTCAGGACATGCATTTTGTCAAACATGTCACAAACATTGAAACTACAGGTGTAAACCACATATCTGAGCATATTGGTCTCATACTTATCTGAGAATCACTAAGAAGCATTACTCCTTTGCATTATTAGCTGCAATACAATCTATTTGACCAAAGATACATTATGGCAATGGAGTCCCACTTTGCTTTGGCTGTTCCCAGGGCCGTTATGTGAGATAACACATGATCCAAAACTCCATCAAGGATCATCCTCTTCACCTTATCCATCTCTTTCTTGTACTTCTTGTTATGATCTGGATATGTGGGGAAAACCACCACATTATCTATGTAGGTTTTGAAATCGTATTCATTCAGAAGGAAGGAAAGCCTTACCTTCCAGATCACATAGTTACATGCTCTATCCAACCGATCTTGATCTCTCAACCCAGTTGATGCCATTTCGAAAAAAGAGAGTTGAATTCTGCCTCTTCTCCTCTGCGTAATTGTTGACTATCTTTACACACTCCTTGTTGGAGTGGGTAAGTCTGCTCTCGGCTACTGCTGCTTTGCGTGGAAAAATATAATTTCTTGGCTAGAAATTATCTGAGGACAAAATTCCCTCAGTGTGCTTGTCTTTCCTTGTGATGCTATTCTTCGAGCTACTACTGCAAAATGACTGTGTCCTAGCTGGAGATACTATTTGCGTGGAAATTGTTGTTGTTGCTCCCTCTATTGGCATGTGTTGTCCTTGATGGCAACCTACTTGATGAAATAATACTGTCGACGATATGATGCAATGTGTTGTCCTTGATGGCAACCTATTTGATGAAGTTGTTCTTGATGAGTTGCCTATGATAAGCAATGATGCAATGTGTTGTCCTTGATGGCAACCTATTTGATGAAGTTGTTCTTGATGAGTTGCCTATGATAAGCAACCTATGTGTTAAATATGTAAGGATGATGTATTTGTGTGTTAAAAGGAAGGATGATGTATCTACAGATCAGCTCAGAAGGAACAGAAGAAAGGAAGTGACAGAAAAATGATAAATATGATGTGTCACAAAGCATACGCGGGTTTGTTAAGGTGAAGTAGCGTATGCACGCGGAAAAGTACGTGCCAAGTCGCGTATGCCCTTTTGCGCTCCAAATTTAGAATACCAAGGGGTGTTACCATGGTATTGACCCATTGTATTGAGCGCTTGATTATCTATTTGGTCCCGTCCAGGAATACCATCGGAAGTGGTGTGGTTTTGACTCATGGTATTGATAAAGGCTAACCTATATAAGGAGAAGAAGATCATTGTGCAAGGGTGTGCATGTGTCTGGGTATTGAATGAATACTTCACTTTGAAGTATATCTGCATGATTGAAATTTGTTCTTGATTGATAAATCTGAATCTATGATGCACCCATGGATGTTTCTAAATCCTTAGATCTGATGATGATGAATCTCTAAAGATGATCTACAGAAGAAGAGTTGGTGAAGATCTGGCGCAAAGTCTGCTGAAGGTAATGAAGAAATCGGGGTAAGCTTATAGATCTGGTCTGTTTTGCAAAGCTTTCATTTACAGATCTATACGCGAGTTTGTTGTGGAAAAAGCACGTGTATACGTGGATCTGATCTGATAAAAGCGCGTATGGAAGTTAGGGTTTACTGAAAAATGCACAGATGTATACGTGGGTTAGTCTAATGAAAAGCGCGTGTATACGCGGGTCTGTTTAAATAAAAGCGCGTATGGAATTTGAACTGAACGTTGCTCATGGTTGAATGTGTTTCTGCATATCTATTCTGAAGTCTCGGTAATCTCTGATATTCTGGTTACAGTGGTTTCACTGTTTTGGTTGAAGCATTGGGCAAAGTATGTTTGTTGAAAAATGAAAGGTTGAGTTGAAGCTGTTTGATCCAGTTTGAAAATTGATGAAACGTGGTCTGCAGTGGTGCTGAGGGTCGAAGCCTTCAGTAAGGGGGAAGTAGCTCCCTTCCAGTGATAGCTGGTAAACGAGAGCAGGGGATAGTAGCTCCCTTCCAGGAGAGGCTGGTAAACGAGAGCAGGGGGTTGTAGCTCCCTTCCAGGAGAGGCTGGTAAACGAGAGAAGGTTGTAGCCTTCTGCAGGTGGGTGCCTGCGTGCTGGTATGAGTTTGCGCCATTACACAGTTGTAAGATGTTTTCTTTATAATAAATATTGAAGACTGAGACGACGACAGCGGTGGTTTTCTCCCCAATTGGGTTTCCACCTAAAATCTTGGTGTTCATGTGTGATGCTTATGTGTGTTGATTTATTCTGTTCTTACTGTACATGTTTACTGCTTACTAACATCTAATAAGTGAATGATGCAATAATCTAAGATAAGAATTATCTGCATAATAAGAGATCTGAGCATACACGAGTTTCCTTAAGGATATCCGCGTATATACGCTAGTTATGTTCTATAAAGCAGCGTATGGGTTTTTGAGAAAAGAAAAGTAAAAATTTGATTGACAAATCAAGATACTGATTCACCCCCCCCTCTCAGTATCTTTCCCAACAATTGGTTTCAGAGCAGGTCCTTCTGAAAAAGCTTAGCCGCTAGAAGGAAGATCAAGCAAGATGAGCATTCAAGATGGAACAACATCTATCAAGCCTCCCCTCTTTAATGGAAGAAATTTAATCTTCTGGAAAACAAGGATGAGATCCTATCTTCAGTCTATGGGAACAAATGTATGGGCCATTGTTCAACAAGGATATCAATATCCAGCTACAATACCAACAGATCCGACTGAAAAGAAGAATTATGAATCAAATGCAAAGGCGGTCAATGCTATAACAGGAAGTCTGACTGAATCTGAATTTGTCAAAGTTATGCAGCTAAATACAGCAAAGGAAATGTGGGACAAAATCATTCTAAGTTATGAAGGTGATGCAAAGGCAAAAAGTGCAAAACTCCAAACTCTCAGAATTGAATATGAAAATTTAAAGATGCATAGTGATGAAATTATTGCCAGTTTCTTTTTACGTCTTGATGATGTTGTAAATCGTATGAGAAATCTGGGAGAAACAATAACCGAATCTACTTTGGTTGAGAAAATTTTAAGATCTCTAACAACAAAATTTGAGTCAAAAGTTTCTGCTCTTGAAGAAAAGCAGGATCTTCAAAATCTTACTGTGGTGCAACTTCATGGCATACTAACTGCATATGAAATGAGAAGAGGAGGACCATATGAAGTCAAAGAAGCAGTCTTTAGAACTTCTACAAAAGGGAAGGAAGTACAAAAAACAGAAGGATCGGGATATATCTCAGAAGAAGATGAGATAAATTTTGTAAAGAAACTTCAACTTGGCACAGGACGGTTCAGAGGTAAGCTTCCTTTCAAATGTTTTGATTGTGGAAGAGTTGGTCATTATGCTGCTAAGTGTCCTTATAAAGAAATATTTGCAAAAGGGAAAGAAGTAGCAAGAAGGAATAAGAACCGGTCTAGCACTAGAAAAAGTTACTATACTCATGAAGATAGTGATGGGTTATCTGATAGTGAGGAAGAATGTGAACAAGATCTTAGAATTCTCATGGCATTTGAATCTAGAGAGGAAAATGATACTTTTGTGGATGCTCTAGAGGACAATGATTTTGTTGAAGAAAACAATCAACTCAAAATACACTTAGAAGAATGTAAAATACTCTTAGAAGAAAGGAAGATAACCATAGAGACTATGAAAAGGCAGTTTGAAGAAGCAAAGAAACACATTGAGAAATTAGAATGTGAAGTGGTAAGTCTAAGAAAATATTTTGAGAAAGAAAAGACTCTGAATCTTAGATTTACTAAAGGATCAAAAACCTTAAATGAGATTATCAAGGTACAACGCTCTCCTCTTGTAAAGACAGATCTTGGATATACCGAGGAATCTTCTCAGGCTTCAACACCAAATTATCTAAAAGCAGTTACAGCTGGTTTACAAAATTCTGCCACTCAGCAAGGGAATAAAGAATCTTTACAGGTAAAGCATGATCATCTCAATTCAAAGAACACTAACAGGAATATCTTTCAAAGAAACACCAATCAACAGGTAAATTCAAGTAGAAGATTTCATGATCGCAAAAATTTATTCTTCAACGGACAATGTTTCTCATGTCACAATTTTGGTCACAAAGCTGTTCAATGTGTTGCATATAAAACCATCATGACAAGAGAAGCGAGAAAGAAAAGGATTGATATTGAAACAAAGAAGAATACCTATAAAAAATTTTCTCCTCTTCTAAATGAAGTTGAATGTGCTTATTGCAATAACTTTGGGCATGAAGAATCTGAATGTAGGAGCAAAGTTCAGCCAAAAGAGCATTTTTCTTCAAGTTCCAAAGTATGGAAAAAGAAGGATTTATAGGTTGAAAATTGTGGCATAGCGTTATTTGTAGAAGGAGAAGAAAATCAATGGTACATTGATAGTGGATGCTCAAGACACATGACAGGTGAAAAAACCAAACTTCGTGCATATAGTACATTAGAAAAGGAAAAGAAAGTTACTTTTGGAAATGATACTCCTGCTGTAATTAAAGGAAAAGGGTCTGTGTTTCTAAAAGATAAGGTGAAGGCTAATGATGTCATGTATGTGGATGGATTAAGGCATAACTTGTTAAGTGTAAGTCAAATGTGTGATCAAGGAACTGAAGTTTTCTTTAGTTCAAAATAATGTGTGGTTCGTGATCTTGATATAGGTAAAACAATCATAAAAGGAAAAAGAACTCCAAGCAACCTATATGTATTGAAGAACTGCAAAGAGCAATGTTACTTGAGTAAATCTTCAGAAAACTGGCTATGGCATAGAAGGTTGGGACATCTAAGCTTCTCTCAAATCAACAAATCAAGTAGACTTAATGCTGTTCGTGGTCTTCCCAATATTACTCTACCTGAAAGTATCATATGCAAATCTTGCCAATTCGGCAAGCAGACCAGAGTGAAATTTAATGCCAAGGAAGGATCATCAAGTAGGCCTCTTGAACTCATTCATACTGACATATGTGGACCTATGAGGAAAAAGTCACCTCGTGGTGAGCAATACTATATCTTATTTATTGATGATTTCTCTAGAATGTGTTGGATTGGGTTGCTGAAGCACAAAGATGAAGCATTTGAGAAATTTCAGATCTTCAAGGCGCTGGTTGAAAATGAAGTAGATCTAAAACTCAAATGTCTTAGATCTGATCGAGGAGGAGAATATACTTCAAATGAATTTCTTGAATTTTGTGAACAACATGGCATAAAAAGACAATTTTCTGTAGCTAGAACTCCACAACAAAATGGCGTAGCAGAAAGAATGAATAGAGCAGTTCAACAAATGGCTAGAGCTATGCTTGATGATTCTGGAACACCTGACACATTTTGGGAAGAAGAAGCACATACAGCAGTAAACATTCTCAACAAGGCACATGTTCATGTAAATAGTGAAAAAACTCCATATGAACTCTGGTATGGTAATTCTCCATCTGTGAAGCATTTTAGAGTTTTTGGAAGTAAATGCTTTATCAAAAATAATGATGAAAAACTTGGCAAGTTTGAACCTAGAGCAGATGAAGGAATACTTCTTGGTTACTCCTCTACAAGTAGAGCATATAAATGTTACAATAAAAGACTTCAGAAGATTGTTGAATGTATTGATGTTGTTATTGATGAGTCTCCTGCAGCCCCAAAGGAAGAAAAACAGATAACAAATGAAGACGATGGTGACTTATGTCCTTCTACATCAAATAGAAATGATATGGACAGTGAACCCAATGAAGAACTTGAATATGATTTATCTGAAAAGGCTCCATCCAGATATGTTCAAAAGAATCATCCAGAATCTCAAATTTTGGGAGATAAGGAATCAGGTGTACAAACAAGAAGGAATCTTGTGGGATCTTCTAGCTATCTGGCATTTCTATCTACTATTGAACCTCGCAATGTCAATCAAGCTAGCAAAGATGAATGTTGGGTTCAAGCCATGAATGAAGAGCTTGATCAAATTGAAAAGAATCACACTTGGGAATTAGTACCAAGACCTCATAACAAAAATGTCATTGGAACTAAATGGATATTCAAAAACAAGTTAAATGAGAATGGGGATGTTGTAAGAAACAAGGCTAGACTTGTCTACAAGGGGTATACTCAACAAGAAGGTATAGACTTTGAAGAAACTTTTGCTCTTGTAGCTAGACTTGAATCCATAAGAATGTTTCTTGCCTTTTCAAGCTTTCAACAAATCAACGTTTATCAAATGGATGTTAAATTTGCATTTCTCAATGGTGATCTAGAAGAAGAAGTTTATATAGAACAACCAGAAGGATTCATTTTAGGAAATGATGAAAATATTGTTTGTAGACTTAAAAAGGCTCTATATGGCCTCAAACAAGCTCCAAGGGCATGGTATTATCGTCTTGAAAAATATCTTCACCAACAAGGATTTTCAAAGGGGTCTGCTGATAGCAACTTATACACAAAAATTGAAAATGATAAACTTTTGATTGTGGTTGTATATGTTGATGATATCATTTTTGGAAGTAATGAAGAATCTATGAGTCATAAATTTGCTTCTGTCATGCAGCAAGAATTTGAAATGTGTTTCCTTGGGGAACTAACATTCTTTCTTGGTTTGCAAGTGCATCAAACTACTGATGGTATATTCTTATCACAAGCAAAATACCTTAAGCAAATTCTGAAGAAGTATGGCATGGAAGAATGCAAACCTGTAAATACACCAATGATAACCGGATGTAATCTCAGTTCTCATGATGATTCCCCCATGGTGAATCAACCAGAATACAAATCTATGATAGGAAGTCTACTTTATCTCACTGGGACTAGATCGGACATTATGCATGCTGTTGGGATTGTTGGATGATTCCAAGCTAATCCAAAAGAGTCTCATCTTCAGGCTGTCAAAAGAATATTCAAATATCTACAAGGAACTCAAGACTTTGAACTATGGTATCCAAAGAATGATGATCTTACTCTTCATGCTTACATTGATGCAGATTGGGATGGAAATGTTGATGATCGGAAAAGCACTAGTGGTGGAGCATTCTATATGGGGCCCCGGTTAGTATCTTGGTTCAACAAGAAGCAAAACTCTATTGCCTTATCTACAACAGAAGCAGAATATGTGGCTGCCGCATCATGTTGCACACAGCTTCTTTGGATGATGCAAACCTTACAAGACTTTCAAATCAAGTGCACACCTCCTGTCTCCATTATGTGTGATAATACAAGTGCCATCAGTATTTCAAAGAATCCTGTTATGCATTCCAAGACAAAGCACATTCCCATCAAGTATCACTTCTCACGTGAATAAGTGCTTGAACAAAAGGTGAAGTTGGAGTATCTTCCCTCCAAAGAACAAGTTGCTGATATATTTACCAAACCTATGCCCAAGGAAGCATTCGAATATCTCAGACAGAAGCTGGGAGTAGTCTCTGCCTTGCAGAAAATCAGAACTGCTTAAATTCAGAAGATTAAATTGGATACGCGGGTTTCCTGAACGAAAGTCGCGTATATATGCAGGTTTATGCAAAGAAAACCACGTATGGTTATTTGCTGACAAATTTTTCTTGGGATCAGCATTCTTCAGCACAGCTACAGTGCTATTTGGTATCTCTGGTGGTGTTCTAGTTTTCATAATTCTGTTTCTTTCTCTGATGTCTCTTGATAAATATGCCTTGATGATTTGCTGTTGAAAGTGTTCAGGATGCACAAGCTAAGGGGGAGCACTGGTCATGTGGAAAGGATGCATTGGATGCACAATTTCAGGGGGAGCATTAGCATTGCTGAATGTAATGCATTGTTGGCATTATGATGGTTCTGAAATATGATCTCTCTTGAGGTCTTTTTGGTCTTGGTTATAAAAAGTCATATTTGTAATTTGATGAAAAGGTTATGTTGAGACCTATGATGTAAATTGTAATATTTAGTCTTGTAAAGGGCTTGTTAAAATTTGTAAACCCACTTGGTTGGGTATTTGAGTCAAAATGTGTAAACCCACTTGGTTGGGTACTTGTGTCACATATGTAAATCCACTTGGTTGGATCATTGATGTAATTATGAGTCCTTGGTGATAGGAAAGGTCATAGAGTCATGTACTTCATTGAATATTATGTTGAAGACTCAACATGAACTCAGAGGGAGCATGGTAACTTCAATGCACATCAGATCTACAGAGCTCTTCTTTCTACATGAGGAGAAAAACATTGTCTTGGCTTTGATCCGCCCTTTTCCCTTGATGTCAAAGGGGGAGAGTAGCATGGTGTTTGAATAAATGGTTATATTAGTAACATCTTTATTAGTAACATCTATCTATTTGCATGTGACCAAACACCATCATGGTTGCCATCGAAGTCAAGGAAAGTCATGCTTTATGTTTAATCATGATGGCAACCTACTTGACTCTCATTTGTATAGCGATGCTGATGTCCTAATTTCATCGGTAATAGATACTGATGAGGACTAATGATGAAGGTTCTTACTGCGATAGCGTGTGTTCAATGTGTTGTACTTGATGGCAACCTATTTGATGAAGTTGTTCTTGATGAGTTGCCTATGATAAGCAACCTATGTGTTAAATATGTAAGGATGATGTATTTGTGTGTTAAAAGGAAGGATGATGTATCTACAGATCAGCTCAGAAGGAACAGAAGAAAGGAAGTGACAGAAAAATGATAAATATGATGTGTCACAAAGCATACGCGGGTTTGTTAAGGTGAAGTAGCGTATGCACGCGGAAAAGTACGTGCCAAGTCGCGTATGCCCTTTTGCGCTCCAAATTTAGAATACCAAGGGGTGTTACCATGGTATTGACCCATTGTATTGAGCGCTTGATTATCTATTTGGTCCCGTCCAGGAATACCATCGGAAGTGGTGTGGTTTTGACTCATGGTATTGATAAAGGCTAACCTATATAAGGAGAAGAAGATCATTGTGCAAGGGTGTGCATGTGTCTGGGTATTGAATGAATACTTCACTTTGAAGTATATCTGCATGATTGAAATTTGTTCTTGATTGATAAATCTGAATCTATGATGCACCCATGGATGTTTCTAAATCCTTAGATCTGATGATGATGAATCTCTAAAGATGATCTACAGAAGAAGAGTTGGTGAAGATCTGGCGCAAAGTCTGCTGAAGGTAATGAAGAAATCGGGGTAAGCTTATAGATCTGGTCTGTTTTGCAAAGCTTTCATTTACAGATCTATACGCGAGTTTGTTGTGGAAAAAGCACGTGTATACGTGGATCTGATCTGATAAAAGCGCGTATGGGAAGTTAGGGTTTACTGAAAAATGCACAGATGTATACGCGGGTTAGTCTAATGAAAAGCGCGTGTATACGCGGGTCTGTTTAAATAAAAGCGCGTATGGAATTTGAACTAAAGGTTGCTCATGGTTGAATGTGTTTACATGTCTATTACGATGCAGGTAATATCTATCTGCTAGTTTACCGGTGGTTTCAACTTAACGTTTTGAAGCATTGGGAAAAGTATGTTTGTTGAAAAATGAAGGGTTGAGTTGAAGCTGTTTGATCCAGTTTGAAAATTGATGAAACGTGGTTTGCAGTGGTGCTGAGGGTCAAAGCCTTCAGTAAGGGGTTAGTAGCTCCCTTCCAGTGATAGCTGGTAAACGAGAGCAGGGGGTAGTAGCTCCCTTCCAGGAGAGGCTGGTAAACGAGAGCAGGGGGTTGTAGCTCCCTTCCAGGAGAGGCTGGTAAACAAGAGAAGTTGTAGCCTTCTGCAGGTGGGTGCCTGCGTGCTGGTATGAGTCTGCGCCAGTACATAGTTGTAAGATGTTTTCTTTATAATAAATATTGAAGACTGAGACGACGACAACGGTGTTTTTCTCCCGAATTGGGTTTCCACCTAAAATCCTGGTGTTCATGTGTGATGCTTATGTGTGTTGATTTATTCTGTTCTTACTGTAAATGTTTACTACTTACTAACATCTAATAAGTGAATGATGCAATAATCTAAGATAAGAATTATCTGCATAATAAGAGATCTGAGCATACGTGAGTTTCCTTAAGGATATCCGCGTATATACACTAATTTTGTTCTGTAAAGTAGCATATGGGTTTTTGAGGAAAGAAAAGTAAAAATTTGATTGACAGATCAAGATACTGATTCACCCCCCCCCCCCCCTCTCAGTATCTTTCCCAACACCCTCTGCCTCTGTTAATTATCAATTTGGAAATTTTGTGCTCTGTTGACTTACTTAGAGACACAAATTTCCTAAAAAATATACCTTTTTGACCTTTGGACTGCGCAACCTCCTAGGGTTTCAAGGAGATGCCTTCACAGTGCCTCGAATCACCCTCTTTCCTTCTGCAACTGAGCTCTCTAATTTTTATCTGCGCTCTGATACCATGTGAAAATTTCACTACTGAAATCCTATTGCATCAACTAATTAGATTTCTCCTATTTGTTATTTACTGAACAAACAAGGTTACACAGTAAATATCAAAATAAAATACACTGCAGCCTACACAACATAAAATACCGCGGAAAATACAATGTAGGAAAGATAGAAACAAACACACAAAAGTACACCGTTATTTTTAGACAATCGTCCCTGGAAAAATCCAACTTGGGAAAACCGGTGTAGCGACTAAGGGTTTTACTATTATGCAGTATTAATCTGAGTACAAATCATTGGATGCACAAACTAACTATCAGATACAGAGAAATACCGATGAAAGAGTTAGTGAGAAATCTTACACTGTTACTGGTGATCCGCCCCTGATCTGGGCTTAGGATGAGATACCCTGCGCTGTCTTTGCGTTGTAACTACATCATTCTACGCAGTCACTGCATCACAACTCAAGGGACTGAGTCACCTTCTCCTTATGATCTTCTTCCCACTGGAAACTCGACTCCCCGACCTTCCAGACTCACACCCCGACTTCTGGCACTAGATATCGACTGTGTCTCATCAAAATAGCGGACTCCCTATGAAAATTTGTGCTGCCTCTGCGTGGCACTGCGCAACCTCTCTGTGACTCTCGATGTATTCTCTACCTTGCATCCCTGGATCTGGAAACATTCCTCCGGTATACTATCTCTACCCGTCATTGCAACTAAATCACTAGATCTCTCTCTAGACACTCAGTGCCACTACTCTGAGAATTCGTTCTCCTAGCAAAATCGATCTCACAAATTTCAAGTGTGTTCTCCAAGTGCCCATTGAGCTCCTTCTTATAATCTCTAGTTGACATATCAACGACCAAGATTAGATCTTAATCGATGGTTCAGATTAACTTGGACTCAATCCATGCCTTTATCTAGAAGATTCACACATGAATTAATTAATACCCTTTAATTAATCCTATTTCCTAAGTTTAGAATTAGGAAATATTAAAAACTGATTAAATATTTTAATTAATTCCCTTTCGGGTGGAATTTTCCCAAATTATTTATGGGTCTTGGAGAATGCACGTGTCTTAGCCTCTCTGCAAAATCTCGAGGCTAGAGCACATTCGATGCTACAAAAATCAACAACATGTACACGACACCACCTGCACACAACACCACATGTACAACATGTACACAACACCACATGCATACAATGCCACATGTAAAATATCTACACAAAACCACATGCACACAACGCCACATGTACGATCATGCACACAACACCATATGTATGTAGCACCATATGTACAACACGCACACAACACCATACGTACATATAACTGCATATACAACATGTACATAGCACCATACACACACAACACTGCATATCCAACATGCGCACAGTACGATATGTACACAACATCACATATCCAACTTGTACATATGACCATCTATACCTAGCACTACATATTCAATACATGCACACCACCATATATACAATAGGAATACAACATCATAGGTACACAATACTACATATACAACATTTACACATCACCATAGGTACAATCACTTAATAGACAACATGCACCACATATACACAACAGTAGCACTGCACATCCATAGAACACACACTGACCTTATAAGCAACCTTTCTTCTAGTGTCTTTCCACTATCCATGCTTATCTTAGCATGCCGCATATCAAACTACTTTCACTTTGCTGATGTAACCCTCAACATTACCTGTCCACAACATAAACATAGGCATAGTACAAGCATATAATGTCAATTCACATCCACATGATACTGAACTTTTAGATATGTTAGGGTTATTCTTCCCACTTTATTCCTTACAAACCATGAACATCTTCATACCATTTACCTGCATAAGCAATCATTCCTCCACAAGAATGATCTTTTAAAACCCTGTCATAAAATGAAATAGATGCATACATACATACATATATATAACCATTAGCATAAAACAATCATAGTCCTGTCACACAACGATGTACATACACACATATATATGTATAAACATTAGCATTAAACAATCATGATCCATGAAGACCCTGTCAGACACGACATACGTACATACATACATATATACATACATGTATACATATATAAACATCAACATAATCATGATCAAAACATAATTGTTACATATCCTAAGGCCTAGGTTAAGAGTGTAGAAGTTATACAACAAGCATGTATATCTTGGATTCACCTGATCTAACAATGTACTAAAGTTAAATACTGAATTGCTTCTACAAATATTTTGCGGAAGTAAAAAAACACAATCGCCAATCACATGAAGCAAAGAAGAATCAAATCGCACACAACACAGATAATTTCTCGGGGAAAGCTTTCAGCTCAAAACCCCACTATCTTCTATTTTATATTCGAAGCATGGATCATGAAACAATTACGTAAAAAACTCTTCTCACAATGGCCCTCCAATACTCAGAAAATTGTCTCACACTGTCATACAAAAACTGACCAATACTTAGCCAATTTATTGCCTCTAGACAGCCTACATTGCTTGTGCAATCCCTGATGAATGCAATCCCTAAAATATATGAATCTCGCCTTCCTTGACTGCGCAAGAATCATGGGCACTACAATGGGTGTTTGGTTGCATGGGTGCAACCCAAGAATCCTACAACTTATAGTCAACTTTCCTTTCACCTAGATCTAAACTGGGTCTCCACTGGATCTGACATGCATGCAACTAATAATAATAAAACATCAGTTGCATGTGAGATCACTGCATGCAAATTAATTAATATTTAATTCACTTGATCTCTGACTAGTGTGTCTTCAGTTACAACTAGCACAACTGACTTTAACTCACTTAACTGAGTTAAACTAATTTACAACATGCATTAAATAATGCACCACTACACTTTGAACTCTGTTTCAGCTAGAATTAATTTGCATGCCTCACCAAATACATCTAACTTGAAATCCACTAGCTAAATGAGTTTATCACACTCAGTTAACTATTACAAGTTATCATTGAGACTAGATTACAGTTTATTGTCCATTCTAATTAAGGGATAACTAAAAATAGACATGCACCTAAAAATAGCACTATGGGCCCCACCCTAGTGTAGGTGCTTAATGCACTAGGCGTGGGTGTTGAAATTTTCTTGTTGAATCTAAACACTCATTCTCAACAAGAAAGGGATTATCCTTCACACCGATCATGTCTCTATGGTATTCAAATTTTCTCTTAGTGAGCGCCTTCGTCATAATATCTGCATCCTGATCTTATGTGGGAATGTACTGAATCAACATTATTATTCTCTGCACACAATGTATGAGATGATGGTACTGGATATCTATGTGCTTGGACCTATCATGAAACACATGATTAATTGAGATTTTAATGCAACTCTGATTATCACAATGTATCGTTGTCGGATCCATCTGAGAATCAAATAAACCAACCAAGATCTTTCTCATCCAGATAGCCTCACATGCAACTTGAATTGCTGCCATGCATTCAGCTTCTGCTGAACTGAGTTCCACAGATCGTTGTTTCCTGCTGTACCAAGAAACTATTGTTGATCCTATGCTGAAGATCCTTCTTGATGTGCTCTTTCTGTCTGATGGATTGCCCGCCTAGTCTGCATCCGTGAAGCCTTGAAGCTTCACTCCCTCTGTTTGTCTGTACCATAGAACATAATATGATGTGCCCCTCAGGTATCTCAAGACATGCTTCCCCACTTTACAAAAGAGCTTGGTAGGCTTTACCATATCTTGACGCAACTGGCTAACTGTGTAGCAAATGTCTGGTCTGGTGTTCACTAGATACATTAGTGAACCAACTAACTGCATGTAGACAATAGCATCCACTACCTCTCCAGAAGTAGCATCCTCTTTCCTCCAATTTCATGGAAGAGGAGTATCCATGGGTTTGCACCTCTCCATGTGAAATTTACCCAGTATCTCCTTTGCATACTTGCCTTGAGACACAAAAATTCACCATCCCGCTGCCATATTTCCAATCCAAGGAAATAATGAAGGAGTCCCATGTCCTTCATTTTGAACTCCCTTGAAAGATCCTCCTTGCATGAGTGTATCAACTTCTCATCACCAGTCAAAATTAGATCATCAACATAAAGAAAAATAATCAATAGCTTACCCTCAACCACAATCTGGTACATGTTTTCATCTGCTTCACTTTTAGTGAAGCCCAGTCCAGTGAAATAGTTGTATATCCGAGTGTACCAAACACGGGGTGCTTGCTTCAACCCATACAATGATGTCTTGAGCCGACACACATGCGACCCACAGTTGAAGATCTCGAAACCTTCAGGCTGCTTTATGTACACCTATTCCTCAATGATCCCATTGGGAAACACAATTTTCACATCCATCTGATGAATGCCCCAACACATCTGCGTTGAGAGAGCAAGGATGGATCGTATGGAAGAGTACCTTACAACAGGTGAAAAAGTCTCATCATAATCTATCCCCTCGATCTAATAGAATCCCCGGGCCACAAATATGGCCTTGTATTTATCCATACTCCCATCAACAACTTGCTTTACCTTGTAGATCCATCTTGATCCATTTGTCGACCTATTTTGGGAAAATTTCCCATGCACTGTTCTTGACAATGGAGTCATACTCCTCCACCATTGCATCAACCAAAGTTGGTTGTTGCAATTCTTCCTGAAAGGAAGATGGTTCAGTCACAATACAGTTTCTCATAAGAGCCATGTATCCAGTAAATCGGTCCACAGCATCAAGTATCAATCTATCAGCTTCCATGGTGAGCCTTCCGCCATTTCTGATGGATGGCTCTGCATGAGTGTTTTCCTCCACTCCATGATCCTCCGTATGTGGCTGATCCACATCTTAAGGATCATCCTTGGGAACCAACAGTTCCTCCTCTGCATGCAAGTCCAACTCCCTCTCAAGGGACAACCACATGGATTTCTTCTCATCAAATTTTATATCCCGTTGCACAACAATCATTCTCCTATTTGGAAAATCCACATGATAATTATGGGGTGTTTCAGTGTACCTCACAAAAATCCTGATCTCAGTTGTTGGTTCCAGCTTCTTCCTGGCGTCTTTGGTCACATGCACATAAACATATGAGCCAAAAATCTTAAAGTGTGAAACATCAAGTTTCTTACCAGTGAAAGCCTCTTTAGGTGTACTCATGCCAAGTATCCTATGAGGAAAACGGTTTTGCACAAATATCGTAGTGTTTCATGCTTCCGCCCATAGATGCATCGATAGGACTTGATCATGCAACATCGCTCTTGCTGCAGCCACGATCATTCGGTTCTTTCCTTCTACGACCCCATTCTGAT
Organism: Pinus albicaulis; assembly: GCA_034641835.2. Classification (NCBI taxonomy): domain Eukaryota; kingdom Viridiplantae; phylum Streptophyta; class Pinopsida; order Pinales; family Pinaceae; genus Pinus; species Pinus albicaulis. The sequence continues at coordinate 568,554,565 of CM076576.1, forward strand.
GTGGTTTATGAGGCACTATTAGTTCTCTTCGAATTCCTTCTTTGCTACAGAAATTATTGAATTCGTTAGAGATGTATTCTCCACCATTATTTCTCCTAAGAGCCTTCACTTGCTTCCCCGAATCTTTCTCCACCAATGCCTTAAACTCAAGAAACTTAGAGAATGTCTGATCTTTCTTCTGCATGAAAAAGATCCAACACTTATGAGAAAAGCCATCAACAAATATTACATAGTACTTATGTTTTGTTGTCGAAGCAACAAAGAATGGTCCACACACATCTGTTTGAACTCTCTCAAGGATCCCCGAAGCTCGGTTCTCCTTCTCATGAAAGGTGGCCTTTACATATTTTCCCATAGTACATCCCTTGCACGTGTCTGATTGTGCAAGTGTACCCCTAGGAAGACCAGTAGAAATATGCTGCGTGACTTTCAAGACTCCATGGTGACTCCTGTGCCATAATTCACCCTCATCCCGGCTCACCACTTGATATTCCTTGCCCATCATTGCTGTGCAACCATATACCTCTAGCTTGTAGAGCTTATTAACTCGAATCCCTATCCTCTTGGCTTTTCCTGTATCACTGTACCTCCCGTCATCACCCATTTCAATATGCATATGGAGATCCTTCTCCTCCAAGTCACTGAAAAGTTCTTTGTCTCCCGTCATGCGAAAGGAAGTGCCACTATCAAAATACCACATAGATCCCAATGCACTGGAAACCATGCATGTGGTTAGTGAGAAGTCAAGCTAAAATTGCGAGGCCAAAGCCTCACCAGCTACAGATCCTCGAACCTTCTTCTTTTATGGACAGTTAGTAGAAAAATGCCCATGCTTGTGACAATGAAAACACTTCATCTTGGACATGTACTGCTTCTTTCCATTCTTGGAATCAGATTTGGAATGGAATTTATTTCCCTTCCCCTTCTTCGCCTTGGCAGCCAAAGCACAATATTTTTCATCTTCATTCTTAGATGAAGATCGATCTTTGGTGTTCCGTCTGAACTCCTCCTGCACCAAATCCAACCACAATCGTTCCCAATCTAGAAAATTTTCCCTTCCATTCACAGAGTCTTGATAACTGTGCCAACTCTTGGGGAGTCCGAGGAGAGTCAAGATCACCAAATCATCATCAATGATAATTATCCCAACGCTCCCCAGTTCATCCCGACATTGGACAAACTTCGTTAGATATTTTTGCATGGAGTCGCCCTTGTCCATCTTGATCTTCCTGAGTTTATCTTTGAGCACCAATTTCCTATGGTCGCTGCTGCTTTGGAATAGATCCTTCAAAGCCTTCCACATTGAATATGGTGTGGCTTTCCCATGGAGGCTTGAGAAAATGTGGTCTCTTACTCCCTCCAACAGGATCCTCCTCGCCTTTGCCACTTTCTTTTTCCATGCATCAAGATTTGCAGCATCTGTCACAATGGGCTTAGGAACATCATTGTCAATGAATTCCTTCAGGCCATTGTCTTCGAGTACTGCCTCCATCCTGTCCTTCCAAGAAGTATAGTTTGAGCTTCCCTCGAGTGCATACTCCAACCTCAAGCCATTCAAATCCATTTCGATCCTAAATCGGTTGTAGCACCAAGAAAGTCTTTATGCAAATTCAAATTCTATCTAGTCACACACTCAGCTCCTGCTTCACTTCTGCAATTTCCTATGCTGTGATACCATGTAGAAATTATAAAACAAGCATGTATATATTGGATTGACCCTATTTGAAAATGTACTAAAGTTAAATACTGAATCACTTCTACAGATCTTTTGTGGAATTAAAAAAACATAATCACAAATCACATGAAGCAAAGAAGAATCAAATCACACACAACACAGATAATTTCCCGGGAAAAGCTTGCTGATCAAAACCCCACTATATTCTATTGTATATTCAAAATATGGATCATGAAACAATTACATACAAAAATATTCTCACAAGAGCCCTGCAGTACTCAAGTAATTGTCTCACACTGTCATGCAAAAACTGACCAATACTTAGCCAATTTACTACCTCCAGACAACCTGCCTTTCTTGCACAATCCTTGATGAATGAAATCCCTAAAAGATATGAAATCTTGCCTTCCTTGACTGCGGAAGTATCGTGGGCACCCCAATGGGTGTTTTCTTGCATGGATGTAACCCAATAATTCTACAATCAATAGTCAACTTCCCTTTCACCTAGATCTCAACTGGGTCTCCACTGGATTTGACATGCATGCAGCTAATAATTGTAAAACATCAGTTGTATGTGAGATCACTGCATGTGAAATAATTAATATTTAATTCACTTGATCTCTCACTAGTGTATCTTCAGTTACAACTAGCACAACTGACTTTAACTCACTTAACTGAGTTAAACTGATTTACAACATGCATTAACTAATGCACCATTTCACTTCGAACTCTGTTATAACTAGAATTACTCTGCATGCCTCACCAACTACCTCTAACTCGAAATCCACTAACTAACTGAGTTTATCACACTTAGTTAACTATTACAAGTTATCATTGAGAATAGATTACAGTTTATTGTCCATTCTAATTAAGGGATAACTAAAATAGATATGCACCAAAAAATATCACTGTGGCCCCCACCCTAGTGTAGGTGCTTAATGCACTAGGCGTGGGTGCTGAAATTTTCTTGTTGAATCTCAACAAAGAGAACTTCCTTTATTCATGAAACACATGAAAAACGTTGAGAACAATAGTTCCCAACATAGCCAAGGCATCTAACACCTCAGATCCATTCACTTTACCTTTTGTGTTACCTTTCTCATGTCTGTGCTGCCATCGTCCATTTACCACAATGGACCCAACCAGTCCAACCGACTGTCATATGATTTCCTTTCGATGCGCTTGCTCATGCACCGAGTTTCATCTGTGTCTTTCATTACATGTCGGGTTCCATTAAGCTCTCCCAGCTATCCATAAAAAATTCTCTTTCCCAAACCAATTCCCAAGGCTCTCAAACAAAAGGCAAGAACAAGAAACAAACAAGAAGAAAACAATGAAAACAAATAACAATACAACACTACAAACGAAGTGGTATGGCCACACACTAGACACAATCAAGACCACAAATCAAGCCCAACAAATTACAAGAGATCAAAAGCATAAGACTTAACAACAAACACCATACATAAATCCCCATGGTTCCCATTGCTTCCCAGGGAAAGCTCAACCCGAGCCTTCTTCAAGATTTCATGGCAGTCTCTTGCCATGTAATCCCCTGCATCATACTAACATAAACACATAACTGTCAGTGCATAAATAAACATAACAACATGCTATTTACTTTACCTTTTTGTGCCAAACACATTGCCTTGTAACTAAACACACACATGCTAGTCACATGTTCCAAATATCAAGACGACATACCTACCATGTCATAGTCAATAATTAACTTACAGTCTTCAATCATAATATATAATGAGACAACTATCACCTACTTACACTTAAAGTACATTTCAGCTATCTCAACACATACGTATTAGTACAATCATATTAAAATGAGATAATTTCTTCATGCAACCTTATAGACACATGCGATTAATAAAAAATTCTAACGAACTATAAACATGCAATAATAGATAAATCAACTAGATGATACAATAAACACCAAACACTCAACATCAAATTGATGACATAATCAAACAATTAAGCACCAAGTACACGATGTAAGAAAACTCATACCTTAATGTATCTCAATGGAGGCTATCTTGTCTGCACAATCAATCTAGATTAGCACAATATAAATTCACAACACCTCAACTTAACATAAACAAGGCCATGATATCCATATCAGTAACTAGCTAACATGTTCACATCATAAACTCATAAAAAATTGTCATTCATACATAACAATCACAGATGCACAATCAACCTAGATTAGTATGACATAATATCACAAATAAGTCTACTCATACTTGAATGTCATAGCCCTAGCCAACTTCCTAGGTCAATCCAAATTAGCATGATACATATAACATCAAGATATTAATGCTATAACCCTAATCATCAAGTTAACTAACATATAACAATAATAAGTTAACATATAACATGCTAATCAACAACATAAAACATAATCATCGAGCTAACTACAAGCTAACATATAACATGCTCATCGAAAACAAATAATCTAGTCATCAAGTTAATACCATTCTTGAATAACCAATGCATGTACATATTATCGCACTAATTAAATAACATCTATAATGTATGTAACCATAAAATCAATAGAATGAAAGGCATACACATAACCATAATGCATATGAGTACACTTGATCAACTAGAATTTATCACATATGTAACCAGAATAATAATAGAATGAAAAACATATAAGTAACCCCAATGCTTACAAAAATCATGAATGACATACCTGCACACCAAACATGCACACTTGTATGACGATATGCTCTTACCCCACAACTCATTTTTGCAACTTCACTTTAATGATCTGCATCTCCTACTCTATCTCATCGAACACATTAGCATCATAACATACCAATATCATCATGTTGACCTAATTGCATAGAATGACCTCATGCACAACAACCTCAATCAAACCAATGCAAACTTGACCATATGCACTCACTTGACATGTATAACCAATCATGAACGACCAATGCAAGTTCAAGCAAGCATACACGAATAACACCGTAGCATGATCAATATGTAACCCTAGCATAAGCAAGCAATGTATGTACAATATGTAACAATATGTAAGCAAACATGCATAAACAATACACAAGCATGAGAAACACATAACCCGTCATACACTCATAACAACATGTTGACAACAACACCATCATTCCTTCCATGGCGACACCATTGCCACCATGGCCAACACAACACGGATGCAATAAGCACATACACCCTTGGTATTATAAACACGTATGCAACCAATAGAAAATCATAACCAACACACCACCCATCCAGTCCAAGGGTTGAACCATGCTCTGATACCACTCTGTAACAACCTCTTCCCACATCTACCGAAGTAATTGACTAACTGGGGTAAACATGCGACGAGAGGCTACTGTAATGATATTCAACCTCCTAGGTTACCTTAAAGAAGTGGAACTAATGGAAACACAACATACGACCTTGTACATCAACAACAATACCCCCAAGAGGTAACCCAACCATTCAATCATCTTAAACCTAGGTCACACTAACATTTTTACCTCTTTGAGCCATATATGCAGGCACAGGATTGCATGCCAACATCCAAGAGGCTATAGAGGCAGGCATAACACAACATGTCAATGTCCATGGCCCCAATTCCTCAGTTCAGTGCTAGTGTCCTTGGGAATTAAGCCACCTTTTTCGGCCCATAACCCAGTGCTATGCTTAGAAATTCATGAAATTTCAGAGATGATAAATAAAAATAGGATAATGATACAAACTCAATCACATCAACAAGAACTCATCTGGACCCCTACTAGCCAGGACATACATTTTTTCAAACATGTCACAAACATTGAAAACCATAGATCTTAGCATAGGGGTCTCATACTTATATGAGAATCACTAAGAAGAATTGCTCCCTTACATCATTAGTTGCAATACAATCTATTTGACCATAGATACAGTGTGCATTCATTTATAAGTAAAAAAATGGAGAGATCCATACATCATAACTGGTAAAATACATGCTCATAACCATCATAATAATGACAAAAATACCATGGATACAACAACAATAAAATCCACATATAAATCAATACATTTGCATACCAAATACCAAGGGAATGAATTTCTCATTAATGAATGTAGAAACCAATAGGAGATGGGATTTCCATGTTCCACCCGACCATAGATTGGCTGAGCCAAATATCACTTCAACCAATCACCCCCATGCCATATTCCAAGCATGAATGTGGGATCTCATCAAACACATCAATCACAACCAATCCAGGGCTTATAGAGGCCAAACCGCCTCAACCCTCAACCAATGATTCACCTCATGGTTGGAAATCACAACCATCATAGATTGGTCTCTATCCAAGTTTCTCCAAGGCTCTAGAGTGTTTTTTCCAACCAAGGATCTAGGACTAGTAACTCAAGCTCAATTGTTTCTGAGCTCCAGAGTATTTGTCTAACCAAGGCTCCGGGACTAGTAACTCAACCCACCTAGGGCTCCAGAGAATTTTTCCAACCAAGGCTCTAGGACTAGTAACTCAACCCAATAGATTTCCATCGGGCTCGAGAGCGTTTTTCCAACCAGGGCTCTAGGAATTAATAACTCAACCCAACAACTAAAAGAATCATGAGAACCAACCAAAAAACAATCAATGGAAATAAACCTACAACACCATGGCTATCTATAAAATGGAAGGGCTAGGAAAATTTATTGTCAATCTAGGAAATCCTCCATGCCAATGACAGATCATGACCAAGAAACTACATGAATACACAATGCATGCCAAAACTAGCAAGGAAACCATACATGCAACTTGATACCTGCAAAGCAATCCAGTCGTAGCCACTAATTTCGATGTCTTCTTGTGATTTTCTGACTTTCCTTTTCCTTCTTGCTCCAAATCTCCAAGTATGATACACTCTCCAAGAGTGCTCCAATAATACTCTAAGTGCTCAAGAGTGTGTGTATGTGTGTGAGAGAGAGAGAGAGAGAGAGAGAGAGAGAGAGAGAGAGAGAGAGCTCCAAAACTAAATTGACCAAAATCTTACCAACTGATCCTTAGAAGCCTTTTTATTAATGAGGCCTCTAATTTCTTCAATTTTCCATTATTTCCTTCATTTTCCTCCTCACTTGCAACTTGTGACCTTTCACCTCCCTTTTCTCCTAATTTCCAATATTTTCATAAGTAAATGTGAAAAAAATACGTTTTGCTTCTTTAATGCCTTAGCCATTTTCTTTAGCCATAATAATCAAAATGAACACCCACTAGGATGTTTAGCCCACCATTCAACTTGGAATACATGTCTCATCACCATGGTCATATATATATATATATATATATATATATATATATATATATTTTACATGGATTTTTAACCAGGGATGTTACAAATTTGATCCCTCTCGGCACATCTTAGATCCGTGGTTAAGATGGATCTATGCTGGAGCTAAGATGGATATATGCTAGAGCTAAGTCAAAATTGTCCACATAAACTACATAGCATGGAAACATAGGTAACATTGTAGAATGGTTGATACTGAACTTCTTAATTCAAAAGAAATATAATTCTTTTTTTAGTTTTTAATTTGCAAGAAATATAAGTGGAATGTAAAAAAAAATATGCAACAACTAAACCTTTGAATGTCACAACAGGGCAATCATATTTGCATAATACTCATTATACATGCATCTGGGTGAAAAATTTGGATTACATGCTTCACTAGGCTATCATAATAATCTTATGAGAAATTATTATATCACTCATGGTTCAAGTTCATTTAGTTCTTTGTAAATCAAATAAACAAAATCATTAAGATAAGGTGATAAAGATTGAACTCATATAAATCCATACGTAAAATAGAATTAAATGTTTTTGTAATAACTTGGTTTAGGCTAATGATTAAGTAATATATTTTTTTCCATATCTTTTTTCTAAATGCGTGTGACAGAGACTATGCTGCCATGCAACCCTTGTTTTATGTGGGGTTGGATGATCATAAACTACGCTAGATTAATAGTACCATTATTTTATTTGGGGTTGGATGATCATAAAAGAGGCGTGGTTCTTTTTATATAGTTGTATTAAAATATATATTCTATGTTTGTTGAGGTGTGTGAAGAATCATTAAAATAAGATTAGGAGATTAATTTAGGATTTAAGCTATACGATTATTATGATTTTTTATTATTTGAATTTTTTTAATTATGATAATAATAACTACATGTAAATATAATAATAATAGAAATAACAATATTACATAACAAACGCATATAATTTAATTTATTAAAAAATAAATTGTATTGAATAATGTTTCATAATTATTAAAGAATAAATTCTAAAATGAGTTTCCCGATGGGGGTGGTATAATGGTGACACGTGTTTCATCTACTTCCATGGAAGCGGCCTTGTCGTGAATGTCCTAAGGAATATCAAGATCAAAGAACTCTTATATTTCATCACAATAAACAACATGAGGATTTCACCCATGGTTGCGGCCTCCTCAACTCCATATAATGCATCCTTGTTCTCTATCATAAGTTGGATAGTTAATTACTGCATTGGTAAAGGTTTCAAAATTGTAACAAATAGGCTTACCATGTTTCATCAAAACCGCACCCATGGCATAATCACTTGCATCGGTTTGAATTTCATATGGATGCTTAATATTTGGAAGTGCAATAACTGGTGTTGTACTAATTTTCTCTTTCAATGTGTCAAAGGCTTTCTGCTGCTGCCTCCCCACTGAAAAACCTGTTTCACACTTGTCAAAGAATGTAGTGGAGCTGCAACAGATGAGAAGTTAGAAACAAACTTTATCTAATATTGAGATTCTCTCAAAAAGGTTCTAACCTATGTTACATTATTTGGTTTAGGACAATTCATAATGACTTCAACCTTTTAGGGATCAATATTCAACTCACCCCCTCCAACAATATGACCCAAATAAACTAAAGAGGTTTTCCCAAATTCACACTTAAACATCTTCAAATACAATGTTTCTTTCTTCAAGACATCTAAAACTTGTTTAACATGCTTGACATGCTCTTCACGAGTCTTACTGAAAATCAGAATATCATCTAAGTAGACTATGAAAAAATCATCAAGGAATGGTCTCAACACATCATTCATAACTCTCATGAATGTTGCAGGTGTATTACAAATCCCAAATGGCATAATCGACTATTCAAACAAACCTTGTTTTGTTTTGAATTAGGTGCCAGAGGCCAAGCTAATTTTCTAGAGGGCGAAAGAATCACTTTCATTAGTAGAAGGAAGGTAGGAATTCTTGATCAAAGGCATATTCAAGTAGTGTGAGTTACAAGTTGCGCAGAGGAAACATAAGGGCATGCGAGGGGTCTTGGATATGTAAGTTTGAGGGGCCAATTTGCATCTGAATTGCTCATGTAGAAGGAAAAATTTCCCTTAATAATTTTGGCTAGATTATTTTTTGAGGATTTCCAGTTTGGCATCCATATTGTACTCAGAATTTTCACTGTTGCATAATAATAATAAAACCCTCATATATTGCACCAGTTTTCCCACATTGGGTTTTTTCTGGGACAATTGTCCAAAAATAACGATGACATTTTTATTGTGCTATTTTTCTAGTTCTAGAATTTTTTTCCACAATATTTTTATGGTGAATGAATTGCAGTGTGATTTATTCGTTATTTTTCATAGAAAATAAAATACATAATGAATCAGTTTGAAGAATAAATTTCTAGTTGCTGCATTTCAAGGAAATTTTCACAATATGGCATGGATAACCTTCACAGGACCAAATTCCCTTCATGGGGAAACCAACTTGTCCTTTAGTGAGACTTAGAGTCTAAAAATCCTGAACGATAAACTGAGTTTTGAATCATAGTGACAAGTTTAAACCGAGCCAAGAAGGATGGCCAACAAAACTATGAATCAAAACACAAAAAATTTGTTGCAGTAAGCCTAGAAAAATTACGTTGTAAGTCATTCGAAAAATAGATTAAGCATGTTTCTTTCCTTTGGAGGATGCAGAGGTGACTTGCGCACTGCAAGGAAAATTTGGAACAACAACTTCCTCTGGTTTCTCTTCAATAATGGGGCATCCATAAGAGCTCCAAGTCTGAAATTTCTGCAACTTCATGACTTCCGCCTATGGATCTTGCATGCGATTGGGTGGACCGAAAGCCATCATTTCCTCCATACTCTCTTTAACAATGGGCCATATGTCAGAACTCTCAACTTGCTATGCTATTTTGTCCTGACCTTATTACATGATAGTTTAAATAAGGGAAGAGGGGGGAGGGGGAGGTGGGTGAAGATGAATCATTTCCATCATGTGAGATGAAGGAGGAGGCTGCGAGTGGGATAAGAGTGAAAGAAACTCCAAGGAGGAGGGAAAATTGACACAAGGTTTGGATAAATCGACTGACAAGGGAATTGGCCTCTGCAATTTTTAACTTAGCATCGTCTCTCACCTGCTGTTGTCTCCAAATGTGTCTGGCCAGGAGGTTTTAAAGGTCCCATTACCCATCCCTAATCCCACTTCGCTCATCTTATTCCATGGGAGCGACCTTGTCGTGAATGTCCTAAGGAATTTCAAGATCAGGTAACTCTGATATTTCATCACAATAAAAAACATGAGGAATTCACCCACAGTTGCAGCCTCCTTTGCCTCGTCTAACACATCCTTGCTCTCTAACCAAGATGGTTTGATTGATAAGGTGAAAGGGGAGAGTCAAATTGCAGGGGGAGTAACCAGTGTGTTCCGAGCGGGCAAGGTGAGTATACCAGAGGAGAATACATAGTGAAGATTATGAAATAATTGAGAAGAGGGAGGTCAGATAACTAGAAGGATCACCACCGACATGGGAGGGGAGAGCAAAGTAAATGTGGCATGAAGGCAAGTTACCAATTGATCCTATGGAAAATTTTATTCATTAAGAGGAGGCTCATCGAGAAAAACAAAGGCGTATGCCAACATGTAGAATTGGGAGTGTCAAACTGTCATTTTTAGTGTGAATGCATGGGGCGGTAGATGTATGAGTGACAACTTGAATCAAATGCCACCGGCATTTGGGGGATGATCCAGTAATATTAATATAAAGGATATTACTTAAAAAATTTCTCCTACCATCTAATTAACAAATGAATTAATATTATAAAAATAGAGATATCTCTCACTTTGCATGAAATATCTCTATTATAGCAAAAAAATTAACCAACAAGAAAATAAATAAAACAACATAGTATTTAAGGTTTCAAGGGAATGTTTTTTTTTCATTTCACTAAATGTTCTTACTATTTCACCCACCCACCCATCCATCCCATGGGCGTGTCTATTTTATATTTATTTTAATTCCTACCAATACCTCTTTGTCTCTTCTTATAGTCTAGTAAACTAACCGAAAAATAGTATAGAGAAAAACAACCAACGATAAATTGAATGACATAAACTCTAGGCACTTGGAAAATAGTACAAAAAAAATCACCAACGATAAATTGGACATAAACTCTAGGCATTTTGTTTGAATTACAAGTTTATTCCTAGAGAAAACATGAGCGAGGATGTTAATTATTTTTGATGAGGTTGTTGGAAACTACTTAAATTTAACACTTACAATCATGGAAAATAGAGAACCATATAGAATGACTATGGTGAAAGAGGAGACACCTACCATCATAGAGTAATTATTATACGATTTTTTGAAACATTTGAAATTTAGTAATTAGGGGTAATTAGATCGAGAATTGTGGGTTGGTTTCATGTGTTTCTATGGTTGTTAATGCTTTAGGAATCTAGTATTTTTATATGGTATGAAATATGAAATCATTTTAATTCATGAATCTAAGACGATCAGTATACAAAAGCTTTTATGATATTTTGAATTTAAATATTAGTTGAGCTATCATCCAAGAAAGTTGGGAAAAGCATGACAACTAAGCAAAAACTTAACCACTGCAATTTAACAACAACTCAACAAAATCTGAGTGAAAGTAGTAGCCTTACTTGTGGTTGTGCAATAACATTTCAAATCTCTCCACAAATGGCATATAAAAAAATGAATTCAATAATTAAAAAAAATTGTCTATTTCTCTAATGTAAAACAATAAAATAAATGCAAAGATTTATACTCAAAACTTAACTAATGAAAACTCAATGATAAATCGATTGCTATAATTTTTGCATTTGGAAAAACTACTAATAAACTATTAGAAGTATGAATTTTGTTTTTTGTTTTTGTTTTTTCTTTAAGGAAATCAACTCCTAGACATCACTAAATTCATGCATTGATAGTCACTCGTCCTACCACTCCTTTGAGTAGTAGGATGCAAGGTCATCCCCGACCCCACATTACTCATGTGGAGCCATCAATCGAGGATAAAATTCAATCCTCATCGCCCATTTGGAGGACACCAATTGGGGAATCAATGTGAACCCCACCGTTGGACATCACTAAAATTTAATATTCCAAAATAGGGAAAATCAACACTATTGGGAATATCTTAAGATATTCCAAAAGTGGAGCTACAACAATCCATGAACATAGTAATGAAAGAGCAGTGTAAATCAACTCATAAACATGGGAGACCAAAATGGAGACATCAATCCATGTATTATATCAGAAAATCCATACATAAGAATGAGGCATTGATCATACACAATGGAGGAACAAGCCTCCCATAAGAAATCCCTCTACAAATGAACTGCTGTCACAATACAAGAATGCCAAAGACTGCTACAACGCAATTAAAAACACATTGATACATCAAAATGATGTACAAAATATGTAGGGCTGTTATAAGCCTCAAAATATATCCTCAATACCAACTCCTACAAGAAACCCGGAAAGAGGTTTTCAGAAATACACTCTATACAAGATGAGATCTAAAGCCCAATGGTTGAAGATACAATGAAAAACTGAAGAACAAGAGTGTAAAAGGCTGAAATATAATAGATATGAAGTAGACCTCCTCAAAGGTCTCCTCCCATGAAAGGATGAACACCTCAATCACAAGGAAACACTACAAAGGAACCACCAGAACTCTTGCTGAAGCTGCCTTCAAAACTGATGCATTCCCTAGCTAGAACAACACTGGGAATGAGGGGAAATGTATGGCCTGATGCCAAGGATCTAAAATGAGCCCAAGAACTCTCCAAACAGATCTCCCAAGATAAGGAAACCTTCCTCCTATGAGAAAATAGCTCAGAAAGTGGGGTTGTAACCCCTTCACTGCTGCACCCTGCAACACAGCACAATAACCTGCAGAAACTGTGCTGATGAAGAAGCTATAGCTTGGCCTGAAAATTTGAATGTGGAAATGAATACAATCCTCTTCCAAGAGGCCCCTCAAGGAAATAGGTGGGATTCCCGCTCGGGAACACCCGGTGCTAAACAACACAGCTACCCTGCTAAACAGTAAGAGGAAGCAATAGTCTAAGCAGAACAATTACAAAATAATAATCAAAACGTAAACCTCAAATGGCTGCCATCCTTTTTATTAAATAGAACGTGAGCTTGCTTTGCCTTGGCCCCACTCAATTAGGTCATTTCCTCCATGTGACCTATCTCCCTCCAAAACTGCGTTATTCTCTAATTGATCTCCACTCCTCCTTATCAGCGTTGTTGACTTGGTCAAAGTTGACTGAATCAACATGACCCAAAACCTGTTCACACTTGGAGGAGCTTTATTTAGCTGCTACAAGGGTCTCCTTTCACACTTGAAGTGTTTTTATTGCCGCTCAAGAGAGTTATGGGCCTCCCCACCCATTTATTTACTGACCTAGTGATAAAACAACTATAATATTCCATTTAGCTTGGAGGCTAAATTTTTGGAATATTATAGTCCTCCCCTCCAAAATGTTGATTTTCCTCAAGAAAATATATAAGGAGAGAAAAATTCCTCCCCTCCTCCTCTTGTGGCCTCCTCATCAATAGTTCCCACCACTGCTCAAAACAATTTGCAATAGATTTGTCCTCCAATAATCCTTACCAAGCATGCAAAACCAAATGGCTCACATCATGAAAATGTGGAACGTGTAAGTGGAAACCTTCTTGCTGTCCAAGGGCCTCCTCAAGGTAGGAGTTATGAAAAGCATAGGGCATCTCATGACCAATGAAAGACTCCCAAACCCATGCTATCATCCAAATGAAATGAGCCATTCTAGGAAACTCATCAAAAGAATCCTCAACCCTTGGTGTATGCAATGTGTTGGGGCTGCATGGAGAGATTACATTATTCCATTCAAGTGGTTTCTCTCTCTACTTATGGAAAGTATGGGGTGGTTGCTAATCTTGGGCTGAAATGTCATGTCCTCCAATATTGGCCCAAGTTACCCCACAAAGCAAATCAGCCATGAAATACCTCCTCCAAGAACGCAAATTCTTCATATGGTTCCTCCCATGTGAAGACAAGAAGTGTGGTGTGGCACTCATGGTTTGCCCATTGTTTCTCTTGAAACATACAACATGTAAAGTAGGGAGAATCATACTCCCAATGGGCATCTCCAACTCATCTAGCACTCTCCAAACAAATCTTCCCATGAACATAGGAATATCACCAAAATATGGAAGCAAAACCCAATGAAAACAAGTTGCCATATGACAACCAGAGAGTGGATCATAGTTCCTCACAGGGAACTAGCGCAGTGCATCCCTTGCCTGCATCAAAACAAGTAAGAACAAGTGCTCTCCCAACCACTTGTTTGCTACCACAATCATTCTATAAGATAGAAGCATGAAAGTATAATGGGGTGTCAATGGTGCACACCAAGAATTATGTGGCCTCCCCCACATACCACCGATAGAATGGCCAACATCAATGCTGAAAATGGCCTCAAGTACATGATAATACAATATACAAGAAGAAAATATCCTCCTTGGTACAATATGCTGCTCACAAAGGGTAAAGGAATGCAATTCATGGTGCATAAGTGTACATCCTCTACTATGTACTTTGGTCCTTGAGCTGAAATGGCTCAACTAGAAATTCTCCTTCACTCTCAATGAGTAGGGAAGTGGTTGTGCTAACCTCTTCATCACCATCCGGGCTATGCATCTCTCCATATGCTAATGTATATCCTACTGGATGCCCTCCCAAGTGAACTCCTCCATCAATGAATGAAATGCATCAAGGTGCATGGAAAAAAAGTCCACATATGCTGCATGTAGGAGCTTCCTCTTGAGCTCAGAAACTCTCATCAAGAAGACTCTCCCATAAGAATACATGACCTCACCAACCACCATGTATCTATCATCTCCATCTGGGTCATAAATTATCATGCATGCACCAAGATCCTTGGAGTACTCTACCAAAATTTGAGACCTCCAATATGGATCAACCCTCCTAAGAGACAACGCTGAGGATCTGAAATGTGAAGCCCCCCAACTATTGCTGTCTTCTCCTTTGACATCCTTCATGCAAAATTCATCCTAAAAAATGCTGCCATGTCCATCATGCAGCTGCTCATGCTCAAATAGAAGTGGTGATTTTTGGAAATGGGCCTCCCATGAGAAGCTACTATCCAAAAAGTACCGCCTGATCTTGGCCAATGTAAGAATGAGTGACCTCCATCTACTCCAATGTATGGAGATTTCTTCCTCAAAGGAAGTTCCCTCTGTTTCTCCAAATCCATGGAGCAGCTTCCTTGCATCATGAAGGTGCCATCCTCCATCACTACAACAACCTCTGTCAGTGAAGTATGTGTAGTGAGAGTGGGTAATGCTGAAAATGGGAGAATGTCTCCCTCCTCCTTGAGTCTACCCCAAAATCTCTGCACTGTAATAGACCCCTCCAAAGTATCCACCCCTCCAGGATCTAAGAGTGGTGTTATCCACTGTGAAGCATTCCTCATCATCTCCTGATCTAGTGGTCTCCCCAGTGGAATGCCTCCATGTAATGAGACATCAATGTCAATAGCAGACTGTACATATGGATGGACAACTTTTTCCCTGCCCTCACAGTGCAAATCAGACTGCCTCTTCTTTGCATTAACCCTCTGAAATAGATAAGGGTGTGTGCTCCTCATAATGTGATGCTGACCTTCCTCCCTACCTTCTCCTTCCATCTGCAATGCTTCACAATCATGTTGTTCATTGATTGTGCCTTGATCTCCACATATGAGATCCTGGGGAGTTCCTTGCAAAGACATAAGAATCCCTCTTGTTGGAGCAAGTGATCCATCTACCTATGCATGAGGTGCTAGATGTGCTCTAGATATGACAGTGTTGTTGACCCCATCCTTCTCTTCCTCTCCAATATGAATGGGAGTCACCATCTCAATAAGAGGACCCTCTCTTGGAAAATGGATCTTCATGCCCTCTTGTTCAGGATCATGGGATAGAGTTCTTGCCTCTAGCAAGGTATTATGCAAGATGTGAGCCTCTTCAACAGTTTTCTGAAGTGGATTTGAGTTCATAGGTTCCTCTGTCATATGAAAAGGTTTTGTTTGTTTTGGTTTGTTTGGTTCCACCAATGTTGTTTAAGAATGTTTTCCATCAAACCTTTCCACTAATATCTTAGTGAAATTTGCATAAGAAGAAATATTTGCATTTCTTAATGAAAAAGACTCAAATATCCACCAAGCATAGGACTTACCTTCAAAATGCAGCGCTGCAACTTTGATGGCTTCATCTTCCGAAACTTGGTGCTGCTGCAAATAGGTGTGTAACTCCTCCACCCAAGCTCTAACTGAACATGTTGGTGACCCATCAAAAGTAGATAGGAAAAATCTACTCATGTCATGCTACTTGCTTCTCTCCACCTGGATCTTGCAAAATTTTGGAAAAGTGATATGATCTCTAAACTTCTCAGTTTGAGATTCATATTCTTGCATTAAATCACTAAGAGTTTCCCTCTTAGGAATTCCTTCTTCTTCTATATCCCTCATACCAAATCTAGGCATAGGACTGCGCTATGCATCATGATGTGTGGCTGCATGCTCACACTCATCATATAAAAATCTAGAGTTTGTTTCAGATTCAAACTCTTCTGGAGATTCCATCTCCCTTCTCATTTTCTTGAGATCTTCTTTAATGCTCTGCATAGATTTAGGAAGAAGCTTTGAGAGCCTCTCCTACTTCCTTCCTCCACATAATGGAGTCTTCTCTTTTCTGTATATATTATTTTCTCCTTCTTCTCTTGATAGCATAATGGCTGAGATCCACAGGCTGAGCCAAGATTATGCTCTGATACCACTGTAATATTCCAAAATAGGGAAAATCAACACTATTGGGAATATCTTAAGATATTCCAAAAGTGGAGCTACAAAAATCCATGAACATAGTAATGAAAGAGCAGTGTAAATCAACTCATAAACATGGGAGACCAAAATGGAGACATTAATCCATGTATTATATCATCAAATCCATACATAACAATGAGGCATTGATCATACACAATGGAGGAACAAGCCTCCCATAAGAAATCCCTCTGCAAATGAATTGCTGTCACAATACAAGAATGCCGAAGACTGCTACAGTGCATTTAAAAACACACTGCTACAGAAAAATGATGTACAAAATATGTAGGGCTGTCATAAGCTCAAAAGATATGCTCAATACATATCTATGCTCAATACCAACTCCTACAAGAAACCCGGAAAGGGGTTTTCAGAAATACACTCTATAAAAGATGAGATCTAAAGCCCAATGGCTGAAGATACACTGAAAAACTGAAGAACAAGAGTGTAAAAGGCTGCAATATGATAGATCTTAAGTAGACCCCCTCAAAGGTCTCCTCCCATGAAAGGATGAACCCCACAATCACAAGGAAACACTGTAAAGGAACCAACAGAACTCCTGCTGAAGCTACCTTAAAAAATAAGGCATTCCCTAGCTAGAACAACGTTGGGAATGAGGGGAAATGTATGGCCTGATTCCAAGGATCTAAAATGATCCCAAGAACTCTCCAAATAGATCTCCCAAGAGAAGGAAACCTTCCTCCTATGAGAAAATAGCTCAGAAAGTGGGGTTCTAACCCCTCTACTGCTGCACCCTGCAACACATCACAATAACCTACAGAAACTGCGCCGATGAAGAAGCTATAGCTTGGCATGAAAACCTGAATGTGGAAACGAATACAATCCTCTTCCAAGAGGCCCCTCAAGGAAAGAGGTGGGATTCCCGCTCGGGAACACCTGGTGCTAAACAACATAACGACCCTGCTAAACAGCAAGAGGAAGCAATACTCTAAGCAGACCAATCACAAAATAATAATCAAAACATAAACCTCAAATGGCTGCCATCCTTTTTCTTAAATAGAATGTGAGCTTGCTTGCCCTTGGCCCCACTCAATTAGGTCATTTCCTCCATGTGATCCATCTCCCTCTAAAACTGCGTTATTCTCTAATTGATCTCCACTACTCCTTATCAGCATTGTTGACTTGGTCAAAGTTGACTGAATCAACATGACCCAAACCCTGTTCACACTTGGAGGAGATTTATTTAGCTCCTACAAGGGTCTCCTTTCACACTTGAAGTGTTTTATTTCTGCTCAAGAGACTTATGGGCCTCCCCACACATTTATTTACCGACCTAGTGATAAAACAACTATAATATTCCATTTAGCTTGGAGGCTAAATTTCTGGAATATTACATAAAATCATGCATTGGAAACCCTCCATCTCGTTGTTCCTTTAAGCAACATGTATGTTTAAACAAAAAAAAAATTATCAATTTGGCTTTAAATTATTAATTTTACCGCCATCTCATTGTTCCTTTAAGCAACATGTATGTTTAAACAAAACAAATATCAATTTGACTTTAAATTATTATTTTTAATAGTATTTTTAAATTGTTTTAAATTTTTGATTTTAAAGTATTTAATGTGTGCATTTGTGTTGTTTATTTTTATTTATTTTTTCTATATTTGAAAATTGTTTTTAAACAAGTGGTCTTTTCTCATGGCATCATGCAAGAGGCAAGTTGTTTCTGTAGTTAATTTAAGGACAAGGGAATTAATGATTTTTTGTTATTTATGGCCTTAAATGCTGACAATATGAACACTTTGGTGAAAATTGGGAAGAGGGGTTGGGATGCCACATTTGGTTCCTCCAAGTAATGTTTGATTGGGTGTTTGCAATGGGTAAGAAATGACTTATGTTTTCTTGATTCCAAATTTGTTTGCTTTCTTTTCTCAATTTGGAGATCAATGGTAAATGTGTGGATAGAGCTTACATGAAGAGATGCACTGGCACTCTGCGACATCCATCTCTTGGTGGTTAGGATTTCCCTAGCCACCATTGAATCATTTATTTGCAAGTGTCGACACATAGGTTTAACAATGAGATGGCTTGGATCTGTAGACGTTGACGAACCTTGTGAATAGTTCCTATGTTTTCAGCTTGAAGGCATAGATTTGTAGATGCCAACGAAGCCCATAAATATGACTTGCATTTTTGTCTTTAAGTCATTACCATTGTATTCATGTTTATGAACCCCTCAACTTCTTGTTGGTTTAGGGGGAGTTTCACCACTTCGAAGTGTGATGTGTGTTCTGCTGGATTGAAGCTACAGGGGTAAGATGAGAAGTCATCATCAAGCAGGTGCGATATTTGTTGTGTGATTCAATACATGTACCATGAGTTCCAAAAAAAAATTCGTGAAGAAGGAAGAATCAATCCTTTCTTTGGATTTTGGGTTCTCTTCCCCAATGAAATATAATTTGGAAACATTGAAAGAAAAATGGTTATTGGGAAATTTTATTGGACTATGGCCAAGTTATGAGGTTGTTAACGATTGATTTTTTGTCAATTGGGAAAATCATGATCCATCAAACAGTCTCTAATGTGGAAATGATTATTACACATTTATTTTTGAAAACCAAAAAGAGGGAGACCATATCTATAAATCGGGTCCTTATTTCATGCGTAACATAGGATTGTTTCTCACTCTTTGGTCTATGTAATTTAACCCCATGATGGAAATATCCTTTGCACCTATATGGATCAGATTGCCTTATCTCCCTCTTATTTTTTAGGGTCCCAATTTTTTAAGGATATAGGAGATAAACTGGGTTGATTTATCAGTAGTGATAAGGCTCATTGGAAAAATCTCTCATATGCCAGAATTTGTGTGGAAACAAATTTCTCAAATTGCCCCCCTGAGGCAATTCAACTAAATCTGGATGGTTGGTCTCACCTTCAGGATTTGGATAATAATTAGGTTCCCTTTAAGTGTAATCTATGTCAAAGTATGGAAATTTTGTGAAAATTTCCCCAAAAGCTTCAGCCTCTCGAAGTTCTCCAAACTCATCGCCTCCTCCTAAAGAGGAGTAAGAAGAAAATAAGTAAGGATTCACTCCACTGAAAAACAAACATAAGAAGCATGGGAATAAGAAGAAATAAACATGTAAGGTTGAATCTTCACATCAACCTCTTTCTAAAAATATTTTGAAGTCTTGAATGTCTCTAAGGAAAAATACGTGAATCTTTAGGTCCAAGTGGATCAACTAGTGCCAGATCCTCCTGATTCTAAAGATGAAGAGGTCCAAAATCATGATTCTTCAAAGAAATCTTGTGTGATAGGAAATTTTTCTCCAATGATTCCTTCAACATCAAAATCTAAAGTAGAAGATAAGGGGACTATTTACGGTGTTGGACCCACCAACATTCACGGGATTCCCCCAATATGAAGTCCCAATTATACCTCACACCGTTTGGTGTAGGAGTCCCATCCGGAACAAAGGCCTGGTTGACCCATTCTTAAAGATATGCCTTGGCTCTTGCTGTCAACAAGAGAAAGTGATGCCAATGTAATTTCGTAGAGAAAGGGGGGTGTGCCTGGTGTTGTAACTTATTTTGACACCCTAAAAGTTACAAAACTTTTAAAAGTTCATTTTCCACCTTCCTTCAATTTTATCCTTACCTTGAAAAATTACTTCCTTTAAACATCATTCATTCCACATAACCCTTTCTATTTTTTGAAGCATGAAATATATGAGGTTTTTGTAAATGTCTCTGTGTTATTTTTAATAAGTTTTTATTTTAAATGAAATTCAATTTTATAAAATATATATTATTATATATATATATTTTTAAAATTGTAAAAAAAACCCAAACTTTAAACTATAGAAACCTCATTTATATCGTATTATATACGTCAAGTCACCAGTCAAATCCAAAAGCCAAATTAAATTATGTCCCCACCCAGCACTTAACTATTAAACCACCCTAATATTTCATGCCTTTGAGATATGTGCAAAATAAATAAATGGTTATTGTTGGATTTCAGAGGGGGGTTTCCTTTTCGACATTTAACAAAGGGGGGGGGGGGGAATCCAAAAATAAATTCCACATTTACCACTTTTTACAACTGTCAATTTCTCCGTATTAATTTAAATTTCATAAAATGTGGTGGGAGGGAAATTTAATATGATTATGAAATAAATTTTATATGGACGAGAGGCTGAGTAAAATGCGACTAAGGTGAAAAGAGATTTTTACAGGTCATACATTTAAGTAAAGTAAATGAATCAGGTGATATATTTATGAAATGACTTTACGAATGTAAGGCTAAGTAAAATGAGACTGAGGTAAAAAGGAAACTTACAAGTGTGAAATGAGGTTACACGTGAAAGTAGAAGGAGGCTTAGTAAAAATGAAATTTGAAAAAAGGAATTGAGCGAGAAGGAAGAGTCACTTATGTTAATTTATTTTCCTATATGTTGGCACAAAGGAATATTTAAAAAAGTTTTATTTTCAAAAACTTTATATAAATTATGCACATAGTTTTGAAATTGAAAATAATTTTAATTATTTTTAAAATCAAAACCATGAGAGAAAAACCAACAACAATTTTATAGAGATAAGGACACTAAATTATGAAGGGAAAATGTACGGGAACATAAATTTGGATAAATACTTATCCAATATTTTACAGGAGTAAAAAGGGAAAGTAAAAATAATTTACGAACAATGGAAAATAAGACATGGTTTTTAAAATCCATGGGAAGGAAAACAATACATGGTTTTTAAAATCCATAGGAAGGCAAACTAGACATTTTTTTAAAATCATTCAAAGAAATATTTTGAAATTTTACATTATGAAAGTGATTTACAAAATATTTGAAAAAGCATTTATCAAAATATTTCCTCCCAAAATATTTTACGACAAATGGTGAAACACTTTAAAAATGACATAAAATCATTAGTTAATTCAAGCAATGGAGATTCAAATGACACCTAGCAAAAAATATAAAAAATCATTCCTATTCAGATTTAGAGGCAGAGATATTAGAATTCAGAGGAAAACTAACAATAGAAGATCAACAAATTGAAATCAAAGTGCAGTTTTCAAGCAAACATTTTGAGCAGCTCAAAAGTTCAAGGCAGAAGACTTGCAAACAGTTCAAAGTTTCCAGTAGACATATTAGACATTATTTTTAGTTTATAGTTTAGGATTTTATTCCAGAAATATTGTAACAGTTGGGAGAGATTCATTCTATATATATTTGATCATTTGTAATAAACATGGGTTGGATTTTGATGCCAAAACCCTGTCATCTTTGTAAAACTTTTACAACAATTTTAATTAAAGTATTCTAGCTCTAGTTCATAACAAAATATATTTTCATTTGTATGTTTTTCTAGTTATTTCATAATCTAGATTTCTCCATATATTTGATATTAATGAGAAATCTGGGTAAGATAAGATTGAATATCAATCTATCTGAAAGCCCTTATGAAGTTATAATCATTTAAAGAGATTAGTTTATTGGACAGACTGTTTGAGATAACTCATCTACATCTTTAAATTGTCACTTCTCCTTAAGTTTCAAGTATATTTTGTTTGGATGTAGAAATATTCTACATGCATCTAATATATCTGGTTGATTAAGCATTCAATATGATTACTTAATTATCATATATTATCTCCTATTCATCTATTAAGCTCTTTTAAGTTATATCATTCTGTCAAATCTGTATGTTGGTACATTGATTAAATTGTTGCAAGCAGAGGGTTTAATTTTTGAGTAGATATTGGTAATGATCATCAACCATCCAAAATAAATCATAAATCTGGTCATTGTGCTTCATAGGCTGTTGTCCAGTGACACTGAACAATGTTAAACAAAGCCTTGTAACAATTGAGGGAGATGCCTCTCGTTCAAGGGCAAACTTGAACCTAAATATTGGTTGGGTTGGTTTCTCGGTGTAGTTTTTGCAGCTAATGACTGCCTTCATAAACAAGTACACCATTTGGCACCGTTTTCGGGGAACGAAATGACGAAGAAAATTTTCCCTGGATCACGATCATGATTAGATATATTCTTTAATGGTGAACAAAGACTAGACAATTGATATTGGTTGCATTGATTTCACTTGACGAATCCAGATTGTCATATGGTGATTCCATTGGGTTACCAATTCCACTGGTTCCATATGTCAGATGTTTTTACTAGTGTGCTTGTGCAAGGTTCAGTGATGGTTGAATTCAACATCATATTTTTTTTCCTCTCAATTGTGATCACAAATCTAATATCTCTACAAAGGAGGAAACTTTATAAGTTCACTTGTAAGTATAAGTGTTGAGATTCAACAAGATGATGAGCTTAGTAAAAAGAGTCACCTTCACTAAGTGGGTCCGCAGGCTATTTTTGGCGCAAGTCTATTTTTAGACTATGTCTATTTTTAGACATGGTGATCTATTTTAGAAGTTGCAGGATGCTATTTGTGGATGGTTAGTCAAGTTGGAAAAACAGATGAAATTATATTTTTAGAATATTGGGCGAAGTCATATTTATAGATCATCGATCTAAAAATAGAAGTGTCGATTATTATTAGTTCTTAATAATAATCCGACAATAAACATCAACTTATTCTCTTGGAGCACTTAATTTTAGTGAACAGATTTGGAAAATCAGTGGGCTGAAGGAATTACGCAATTCCTAGGGTTTCCTGGTGGTTCATGCATGGAGGACTCAGTTAGAACTGAAGTGGAAAATTTATGACAGAGTTGGAAGAGTAGTTCATGGAGTTGTTATTTAGTTTAACTCAGTTAATGGAGTTAAAGTTAGTTGAGCTAGTTGTATCTAGTCCAGCTGAATGACACACTAGTGAGAGTGGAGTGAATCAATTAGTTAATTAATTCAAAAATAGTAACACATTAATAAACTAAACAATACAACAGTTAACTACTTGCACGTTAGTTCCAGTGGAGACCCAGTGGAGAGATAGGTGAAAGGGTGAGATAAACTATCCGTTGTGACTACTAGTGATGCATTAATTGCATCTACATATACATTGGAGATGCCAATGAGAATAATGCAGTCAAGGAGAGTGGGATTGCATTGAATTGGTCTTTGTAATCAACTTGGATTGCGCAGTGGAGGCAGGCTATCAGGAGGCAGAAATCAGTGCATGGATTTGCATATTTCTTCTAATTAGTGTGTGACGATTGATTGTACTGAGAGCTTGATGTACTAATATTTGTATGAGATTGTTACATTATCTCCACGATACATAATATATGATAGTTGGGGTTTTCAGCTTCAGGCTTTCCCGTTAAACAACTCTGTTATGTGCGATTGTTTTTATTTATGCTTCACAATGTGTTTGCAATTAATTTTCCGCAAAAGATTAACAATGGAATGATTCTGTATTTTGCAAGAAGTTAAACATTGTGAGATCAGGGGAATCTGGATGTATGCATGCTTAGTGTATATAATTTCTACATGGTATCAGAGCAGTGTTAATTCTTGAAGATTGCAATTGTGAAGAATTGTTGAGTTTGTGCTGGTGGATAATTTGAATTTGCTGCAGAAAATTCTTGGTGCAGAAGTTGAGTATACATTGAAATGTATTTCAATGGGTTGTGATTGGAGTATGCCCTTGATGGGAGCTCAAATTACATAGCCTGGAAGGATAGGATGGAGGTAGTGCTGGAGGATAATGGATTGAAGGAGTTCATCGATAACGATGTTCCTAAGCCGGGATCTAGCGATGCTGCATTACTTGATGCATGGAAAAAGAAGGTAGCAAAGACAAGAAGAATTATGTTGGAAGGTGTGAAGGACCATATTATTTCCAACCTTCACAGGAAAGCCACTCCATTCTTAATGTGGAAGGCTTTGACAGTTCTTTTCCAAAGCAGCAGTGACTAGAGGAAGTTGGCGCTGAAAGACAAGCTCAGAAAAATAAAAATGGAGAAGGGTGACAGTATTCCAAAACATCTCACGAAGTTTGTCCACTATAGAGATGAATTGGGAAGTGTGGGGATTACTGTTGATGATGAATACTTGGTGAGATTGGCTCTCCTTGGGCCTCTGAAGAGTTGGCATAGCTACGAAGAATCTGTCAATGGATGGGAGAAACTGCAAGGATGGGAGTGAATTTGGTCGGATCTTGTGCAAGAGGAGATAAGTTGGGGTACCAGGGATGGCTCTTCATCGAAGAATGAAGATGAAGAGAATTATGCTTTGGCTGCCAAAGCAAGGAAGGGGAAGGGAAAGAAATTTACTTCAAAATACGAAGCTAAAGGCAAGAAGCAGGATTTGTCCAAAGTGAAGTGTTTTCATTGTCACGAACATGGGCATTTCGCCACTAACTGCCCACAAAAGAAGAAGAACAAGAAGGCTGCTGGAGCTGCAGCTGGAGAGGCCTTAGCCTCGCAATTTGAAATTTTTTTTCTCTTTGATCGCATGCTTGGTTTCAAGCTATATGGGATCGGTGTGGTATATTGATAGTGGTGCATCTTTCCATATGACGGGAGAAAAGGAGTTGTTTAGTGACTTGGGGGAAAATGACCTCCAGATGCATATAGATATGGGCGATGATGGTCGATACAATGCGACTGGAATTGGGACCATTACCGTTGAGAGGGAGTCCGGTAATCCATTCTTGTTGAAGGATTTTATGCATGTTCCAGGTCTGAAGAAGAACTTGGTCTCGGTCGTAATGTTGGAAGACAAAGGTTGTGGCGTTGTTTTTAGTGAGGGAAAAGCCTTCCTTCGACATAAAACAACGGGTCAAACCAAGAAGATAGGGATTTTAGTTAAGAATCTCTACAAGCTGGAGGTAGATGGTTGTGCTGCAATGGTGGGCAAAGCAAAAGAAGTGGTGAGCCGGGATGAGGGAAAATTATGGCACAGGAGATTGGGCCATCTTCACCATGGCTCTTTGAAGATTTTGCAGCAGATTTCTACTGGGCTTCCCAAGGGTACTCTTGCACAGTCAGATTAGTGCAAGGGATGTACTATGGGTAAGTTTGTGAAGACCGCCTTTCATGAGAAGGAAAACCGTTCTTCGGTGATCCTGGAGAGAATTCACATAGACATGTGTGGACCTTTCTCGGTTGCTTCAACAAAAAAACACAGGTATTATGTTATATTTGTTGATGACTATTCTCATAGATGCTGGATATTCTTCATGCAGAAGAAGAGTGAAACATTCTCAAAGTTATTTGAGTTTAAAGCATTGCTGGAGAAGGAGTCGGGGAAGCAAGTGAAAGCTCTACGGAGCGATAATGGTGGTGAATACATCTCGGGCGAATTCCAAGAATTCTGTAGCAAAGAAGGAATTCAAAGAGAACTCATAGTGCCTCAAAAACGACAGCAGAATGGGGTCGTGGAGAGGAATAACATAACGATCATGGGTGCTGCACGAGTGATGCTGCATGACCAGGGCCTATTGATGCACTTGTGGGCGCAAGCATGCAACACTGCGGTTTATGTGCAAAACCGTTGTCCTCATAGAGTACTTGGCATGAGTACACCTGAAGAATATTTTACTGGTAAGGAGCCTGATATTTCTCATTTGAAGATTTTTGGCTCATCTGTTTACATTTATGTGACAAAGGA
The DNA here is from genome assembly GCA_034641835.2 of Pinus albicaulis. Lineage (NCBI taxonomy): Eukaryota > Viridiplantae > Streptophyta > Pinopsida > Pinales > Pinaceae > Pinus > Pinus albicaulis. The sequence goes on from CM076576.1 coordinate 568,580,990, forward strand.
TGCCAGGAAGAAGTTGGAGCTGATTGCAGAAGTTGGGATATTTGTGGGGTACACAAAAACACCCCATAATTATCGTGTGTATTTTCCAGACAGTCGGATGAATGTTGTGCGACGGGATAAAAAATTTAATGAGGTGAAAGCCATGAAGTTGTCGCTTGAGAGGGAGCTACACTTGCATGTAGAGGAGGAACTTCTTGTTCCCAAAGATGAGCCTCTAGATGTGGATCAGCGAAAGGAGGAGATTCATGGAGTGGAGGAGTCCACTCATGCAGAACCAAACATCAGACAAGGCATAAAGAATACCACAAAAGCTAAGATACTGAAGCTTGATGTGGCACAGAATGTAGGAGTCCCTACATCACAGTGCAGATAGAGACAGTCACTGACCAATTTACTGGATACATGGCTCTGATGAGCAAGTGTATCGTGACAGAGCCATCTTCTTTTGAAGAAGTAGTCAGGAGCCCACATGGGTAGATTCCATGGTGGAGGAGTATGACTCCATTTTTCAGAAACAATGATTGGGACATTGTTCCAAGGCCGTTGGGAAAATCAGTTGTAGGATCAAGATGGATCTACAAGGTAAAGCAAGCTGCTGATGGGAGCGTCGAGAAGTATAAGGCAAGATTTGTTGCCCGGGGCTTCTCACAGATCGAGGGGATTGATTATGAAGAAACTTTTGCACCTGTCGCATGATCATCTTCCATAAGGACCATCCTTGCTCTCTCAGCACAGATGGGTTGGCACATTCATCAGATGGATGTGAAGACTGTGTTGCTTAATGGGATCATTGAGGAAGAGGTGTACATTGAACATCCTGAAGGATTTGAGATCTTCAGCAGCGAGTCACATGTGTGCAGGGTCAAAAGAGCGCTGTATGGGCTAAAACAAGCACCTCATGCTTGGTACACATGGATCGACTGCTATTTCACTGGACTTGGATTCACCAAGAGTGAAGCGGATGCAAACCTGTACCAAATTGTGCTAGAGGGTAAGATTTTAATCATTGTTATTTATGTTGATTATTTAATACTAACGGGTGATGAGCAGTTGATACACTCATGCAAGGCAGATCTTGCAAAGGAGTTTGAGATGAAGGATTTGAGCCTCCTTCATTATTTCCTTGGATTGGAAATATAGCAGCGGGAAGGTGAACTATTTGTGTCTCAAGGAAAGTATGCCTAAGAGATACTGGAGAAGTTTCACATGCAAGGTTTCAAGCCTATCGACACTCCTCTTCCAGGAAATTGGAGGAAAGAGGATTCTACATCGGCAGAGGTAGTGATTGCCACTGTTTATCGACAATTGGTGGGTTCGCTCATGTACTTAGTTAATACAAGACCAGGCATATGCTATGCGGTGAACTAGCTTTCACAAGCGATGGTTAAGCCTACCAAGGTCTTTTGGAAGGCAAGCAAGCATGTTTTGAGATATCTCAGGGGCACATCTGAGTATGGCTTATGGTACAAATAGATGGATGAGGTGAAGTTGCATGGCTTCACAGACGGAGATTGGGCAGGAACACCATAAGCCATACATTGTGATAATCAGAGTTGCATTAAACTCTCAATTAATCATGTGTTTAATGATAGATCTAAACGTATTGATATCCGGTATCATCATATCAGATATTGTGTGCAGCGGAAGATCATGTTGATTCAGTACATTCCTACGGAAGATCAGGATGCAGATATTCTGACGAAGGTGCTCACTAGGAGAAAATTTGAATACCATAGAGGCAGAATCGGGGTGAAGGATAATCCCTATCTTGTTGAGAGGGAGTGTTGAGATTCAACAAGATGATGAGCTTAGTGAAAAGAGTCGCCTTCACTAAGTGGGCCCGCAGGCTATTTTTGGCGCAAGTCTGTTTTTAGACTATGTCTATTTTTAGACATGGTGATCATATTTCAGAAGTTGCAGGATGCTATTTGTGGATGGTTGGTCAAGTTGGAAAAATAGATGAAATTCTATTTTTAGAATATTGGGCGAAGTCTATTTATAAATCGTCGATCTAAAAATAGAAGTGTCGATTATTATTAGCTCTTAATAATAATCCGAAAATAAACAACAACTTATTCTATTGGAGCACTTAATTTCAGTGCAAAGATTTGGAAAATCAGTGGGCTGAAGGAATTACGCAATTCCTTGGGTTTACTGGTGGTTCATGCATGGAGGAATCAGTTAGAAATGAAGTGGCAAAGTTATGATAGAGTTGGAAGAGTAGTTCATGGAGTTGTTATTCAGTTTAACTCAGTTAATGGAGTTAAACTCAGTTGAGCTAGTTGTATATAGTCTAACTGAATGGTACACTAGTGAGAGGAGTGAATTAATTAGTTAATTAATTCACAAATAATAACTCATTAATCAACTGAACAATACAACAGTTAACTACTTGCATGTCAGTTCCAGTGGAGACCCAATGGAGAGATAGGTGAAAGGGTGAGATAGACTATCCGCTATGACTATTAGTGATGCATTAATTGCATCTACATATACATTGGAGATGCAAATGAGAATAATGCAGTCAAGGAGAGTGGGATTGCATCAAATTGGTCTTTGTAATCAACTTGGATTGCACAGTGGAGGCATGCTATCAGGAGGCAGAAATCAGTGCATGGATTTGCATATTTCTTCTGATTAGAATGTGACGATTGATTGTACTGAGAGCTTGATGTACTAAGCTTTGTATGAGATTGTTACATGATCTCCGTTATACATAACATATGATAGTTGGGGTTTTCAGCTTCAGGCTTTCTCGTTAAACAACTATGTTATGTGCGATTGTTTTTATTTATGCTTCACAATGTGTTTGCAATTAATTTTCCGCAAAGATTAACAGTGGAATGATTCTGTATTTTGCAAGAAGTTAAATATTGTGAGATCAGGGGAATCTGGATGTATGCATGCTTAATGTATATAATTTCTACAATAAGTTTCCTATGGAATGTGAGTTTCAAATTATAAATATTTTTTACATCTTTAGTTGCATGCAAAGTGATCTGCGATATAATCCACTTCCCACGTTGTTACACTGGAAATTTGATTACACATAACAATGCAAAATTTTATCTCAGTTAGATAGAGGCGTTTGGAGTTGTTTCAGTTTGATTTTCAGATTCAGTATCTAGTAGATCATTCAATTTTGGTGTGCAGTAGATCAATGAGTTTTTAGTTTATGGATTAATGCAGTAGATCAACAATTGTTTCAGTTTGTGTTTCAAGTTTTCAGTATGAAGTTTGCTTTAGTTGAGTGAAATAATTGCAAACGAGTGAAAGGAGTCAATTATTATTGATTGACTAATCGAATCCATAGCCCATGAATTAGGAAATGTTGTGCTTATTTCCATTTGCAGTGTCAGTTGTTTCACTTCAGCAATTTTCAATTTTCAGATTTCAGTGTGAAAGAGTCTCTAGATTAGTGCAAGAAGAATGGTTTCAGATTTGCATATTACATGTTTATGAACTAACTCCATTCCCAACATATTCAAGGCAAATGGTCTACTAGGTTCTCTGCATCCCACAAGGGGAAGCAATCCCCAGTTGGAGTGTATGTTGTAACTTAGTTTGCCACCCTGAAAGTTACAAAATTTTTAAAAATTTATTTGCCACCTTCCTTCAATTTTATCCTTACCTTGACAAATACCTTCCTTTAAACATCATTCCATCTAACCCTTTCTATTTTCTGAAGCATGAAATATATGAGGTTTTTGTAAATGTCTCTGTGTTATTTTTAATAAGTTTTTATTTTAAATGAAATTCAATTTTATAAAATATATATTATTATATTTTTTTATAAAATTATCTATTTAAAATATTAAAACTTAGGTAAAAATACAAAACCCAAAATTTAAATTATAGAAACCTCATTTATATCGTATTATATACATCAAGTCACAAGTCAAATACAAAAATTCAAATTAAATTATGTCCCCACCCCACACTTAACTATTAAACCACCCTAATATTTCATGCATGGAGATATGTGCAAAATAAATCAGTGGTTATTGTTGATTTTGAGAGGGGGTTGCATTTTCAACATTTATCCAAGGGCGGTAACCAAGAGCCAAGTCGAGTAGCGCAATTCGAGTAACCAAGCCAAGTTGAGTCACTCTTGTTCTGTAGGGGGTAAGGGTCAAGGTGGGGAGGGTCGAAGTTGTAATAGTTTTTGGAGTAATCGTTGGAGTAGGAGCTCAAGCGTCGAGTAGTTGTTGGAGTAGGAGGTCAAGCGTCTAGTAGTTGTTGAAGTTTCAAGGGTGTAGTCTAGGGTCTAGGTCGAGGGGTGTATATAGGGTCATGGTTCCACTGAGGGTGGAGGTCTTATCTTTATTTTTAAGTGGAATAATCTATTTCAACGCTAGATAATAGTGCCGAGTCGATAGCCAACATAGTGGTGGTTGGGACAAAGATCACCGCCCGCATAAACAAGAATACTACTTAGGCCCATCGAAGACTTCGTTTCCATCGATCACACCCAAAGCTGATTCATGTCATAATCCAAATAAAACAACTCGATTCAAATACATAATTTGAGTTAGGACCAGCCCACTACGCCCACTCTTCCTCGCCTGAGGGTTGATCTTTCTTCGTTTCTCGCTCCCTAGAGTGTCAGGGAAGAGTAAGGGGTCCAACCCTAGAACCATTGAATCACTTCCACTATGGGGACGGAAAGAGAATGTTTCAACACGAGGAAATAGAGATATGGATGTCCCTTTTACCATGTGGGAAGATTATAGTGGTTTTATAAAAGAATAACAACATTGGCTACTGATGATGGTGACACATAGAAACGAGGAAGGAAGGGAAGGGCTCGAATGTTAAGGGTTACACTCGATCGATAGGGAGAGGAAGGAGTGCTTTCCCTAATCAAGTGGGGTGAGGAAGAAGAAGGATTACTTGAGCATGCAGTCGTGCCAGGCCTTTTAGTAAGATCTTAAAGCCATGTCGGTGCGTCAATCCCCAAAAGCTTCTCAAATCGTTTTCTATTTTGGTTCAGCCTTCGAAAGAGAGAGTGAAGATCAACCCCCCTAACGAACGATTGATCCTTCAAGGCCAAGGAAATAAAGAAGTAGTGTATTCGATAAAGTTATCCTGATCATGGTCTGGAAAGAAGTTTCACATTTACTGCTTTTTACAACTGTCAATTTCTAGTTCACTTCCGACCTCCCCCCTCCTAAACCCCCCCATGTAAACCATTAATTTGAATTTAAAAAAAAAAAAAAAAAACGCTTTTCACATTTACCGTTTTTTACAACTGTCAATTTCTAGTTCACTTCCGACCTCCCCCCTCCTAACCCCCCCCATGAAAACCATTAATTTGAATTTAAAAAAAAGTGGCGGGAGGGAAATTTCATATGTTTATGAAATAAATTTTATATGGATGGGAGGTTGAGTAAAACATGACTGAGGTGAAAATATATTTTTACAGGTCATACATTTAAGTAAATGAATTTACAGGTGAAAGTTACAAGTGATATATTTAAGAAAAAAATGAAATTTGACAAAAAGAATTGAGCGAGAAGGAAGACTCACTTATGTTCATTTATTTTCCTATATGTTGGCACAAAGGAATAGTTAAAAAAATTTGATTTTCAAAAACTTTATATAAATTATGCACATAGTTTTGAAATTGAAAATAATTTTAATTATTTTTAAAATCAAAACCAAACCATGGGAAAAAAACCAACAACAGTTTTAAAGAGGTAAGGAGGAAAGGAAATTATGAAGGAAAAATGTACGGGAACATAGATTGATAAATACTTATCCAAATATTTTACAGGAGTAAAAAGGGAAAGTAAAAATACTTTACGAACTATAGAAAACAAGACATGGTTCTTAAAATCCATGGGAAGACAAACAATACATGGTTTTTAAAATCCATGGGAAGGAAAAAAAATACATGTTTTTTTAAATCTTTCAAAGAAATATTTTGAAATTTTATTTTATGAAATTCATTTACAAAATATTTGAAAAAAAATTTATGAAAATGTTTCCTCCCAAAATATTTTACGACAAATGGTGAAGCACTTTAAAAGTGACATAAAATCACTAGTCAATTCAAGCATTGGAGATTCAAAGGAAACCTAGAAAAAAAGATCATCAATCATTCCGATTCAGATTTAGAGGCAAATATGTCAACATTCAGAGGACACCTAGCAGAAGAAGTTCAAAAAACTGAAATCAAAGTGCAGTTCTCTAGCAGACAGTTTGAGCAGTTCAAAAGGTCAAGGCAGAAGACTCGCAAATAGTTCAAAGTTTCCAACAAATAAATTAGAGATATTATTTTTAATTTATAGGATTTTATTCCAGAGGAGATCTATATATATATATATATATATATATATATGATCATTTGTAATAAATAGGGGTTAGCTTTTGATGCCAAAACCCTGCCAACTTTGTAAAAGTTTTAAAACAATTTTAATTGAAGTATTCTAGCTCTAGTTCATAACAAAATTTGTTTTCTTTTGCCCGTTATTCCAATTATTTCATAATCTATATTTCTACATATATTAGATATTAATTAGAAATTTGGGTAAGATAAGATTGAATATCAATCTATCTGAAAGCCCTGGTGAAGTTATAATAATTTAAAGGGATTAGTTTATTGGAAAATCTATCTCAGATAACTCCTCTATATCTTTAAATTGTCACTTCTCCTTAGGTTTCAAATATATTTTGTTTGGCCATAGAAGTATTCTACATGCATCTACTATATCTGGTTGATTGAGCATTCAATATGATTGCTTAATTATGATATATTCTCTCCTATTCATATATAAAGCTCTTTTAAGTTATATCATTATGTTAAAGCTGGATGTTGGCACATTGATTAAATTAATACAAGTAGAGGGCTTAATTTCTGAGCAGAGATTGGTAATCATCATCAACCACCCAAAATAAATCATAAATCTGGTCATTGTGCTTCATAGCCCGTTGTCCAGTGACAGTGAACAACATTAAACAAAGCCTCATAACAATTGAGGGATCCCCCTCTCATTCAAGGGCTAGCATTAACCTAAATATTGGTCAGGTTGGTTTCTCAATGTTGTTTTTGTAGCCAAGGACTGCCTTCGAGAAAGAAGCACAACATTTGGCACCATTGTTGGGGAACAAAATAACAAAGAAAATTTTCCTTGGATAACGATCACGATTAGATCTATTCTTTGATGGTGAAAAAAGACTAGACAATTGATATTGGTTGCATTGCTTTAACCTTGCAACTCCACTTTTTCATATGAAAATTCCATTGGGTTACCAATCCCACTGGTTCCATATGTCAGATGTTTTTACTGGCGTGCTTGTGCAAGGCTCAGTGATGGTTGAATTCAACATCATATTTTTCTTCCTCTCAATTGTGATCAGAAATCTCATATCCGTACAAAGAAGGAAACTTTCTAAGTTCACATGTAAGTATAAGTTTCCTACAAAATGTGATTTTCAAATTGTAAATATTTTTTACATATTCAACTGCATGCAAAGTGATTTTCCAGATAATCCACTTCCCACGTGGTTAGACTGGAAATTTGATTACACCTAACAGTGTGTAATTTCAGCTCAGTTAGATAGAGGTGTGTGGAGTTGTTTCAGTTTGATTTTCAGATTCAGTATCTAGTAGATCATTTAGTTTTGGTGTGCAGTAGATCAATGAGTTTTGAATTTACGAATTAATGCAGTAGATCAACTGTTGTTTTAGTTTGTGTTTCAAGTTTGCAGTATGAAATTTGGTTTGGTTGAGTGTATTGACTTGCAAGAAAGTAAAAGGAGTTATTATTTTTGATTGACTGATTGAATCCATAGCCCATGAATTAGGAACTGTGGTGCTTATTTCCACTTGCAGGGTCAGTTGTTTCACTTTACCAATTTTCAGTTTTCATATTTCAATGTGAAAGAGTCTCTGGATTAGTGCAAGAAGTATGGTTTCATATTTGCAGATTAGGTTTATGAATTAACTCCATGCCCAACATATTCAAGGCAAATGGTCTACTAGGTTCTCTGCATCCCACAAGGGGAAGCAATCCCCAGTTGGAGCGTATGTTGTAACTTAGTTTTCCACCCTGAAAGTTACAAAATTTTTAAAAATTTATTTGCCACCTTCCTTCAATTTTATCCTTACCTTGACAAATACCTTCCTTTAAAGATCATTCCATCTAACCTTTTCTATTTTATGAATCATGAAACATATGAGGTTTTTGTAAATGTCTCTGTGTTATTTTTAATAAGTTTTTATTTTAAATGAAATTCAATTTTATAAAATATATATTATTATTATTTTTATAAAATTATTTATTTAGATTATTAAAACTCAGTTAAAAAAAAAAACCCAAAATTTAAATTATGGAAAGCTCATTTATATCATATTATATATCTCAAGTCAAAATTCAAATCCAAAAAGTCAAATTAAATTATGTCCCTACCCCTCACTTAACTATTAAACCACCCTAATATTTCATGCCTCGAGATATGTGCAAAAAATCAATGGTTTTTTGGGGTTACCTTTTCGACATTTAACCAAGGGAGGGGGGGTGGGTGGATCTGAAAAGTAGTTTCACATTTACCACTTTTATAGCTGTCAATTTCTAGTTCACTTTAGACCCCCCTCGAGAACCATACATTTGAATTTGAATAAAATGTGGGAAGAGGCATATTTCATATGTTTATGAAATAAATTTTATATGGATGGGAGGTTGCAGGAGTAAAAAGGGAAAGTAAAAATACTTTACCAACTATGGAAAACAAGACATGGTTTTTAAAATCCACGGGAAGACAAACAATACATGGTTTTTAAAATCCATGGGAAGGAAAACAAGACATATTTTTTAAAATCATTCAAAGAAATATTTTGAAATTTTATTTTATGAAATTCATTTACAAAATATTTGAAAAAACATTTATCAAAATATTTCCTCCCAAAATATTTTACGAAAAATGGTGAAGCACTTTAAAAGTGACATAAAATCATTAGTCAATTCAAGCATTGGAGATTCAAAGGACACCTAGCAAAAAATATCAGCAATCATTCTTATTTAGATTTAGAGGCAGAGATATCAACATTCATAGGACACCTAGCAACATAATATCAACAAAGTGAAATCAAAGTGTAGTTTTCTAGCAGATAGTTTGAGCAGCTCAAGGCAGAAGACTTGCAAACAGTTCAAAGTTTCTAACAGATAGATTAGAGATATTGTTTTTAGTTTATTGTTTATGATTTTATTCCAGAAATATTGTTATAGTTAGGATATATATATATATATATATATATATATATATATATATATATATATATATATATATATATATATATATATATATATATATATATTAGATCATTTGTAATTAGTAGGGGTTGGATTTTGATGCCAAAACCCTTTCAACTTTGTAAAAATTTTACAACAATTTTAATTAAATTATTCTAGCTCTAGTTCATAACATAATTTGTTTTCTTCTGTATGTTCTTCCAATTATTTCATAATCTATATTTATGCATATATTTGATATTAATGAGAAATATGGGTAAGATAATATTGAATATCAATCTATCTAAAATCCTTTGTGAAGTTATATTCATTTAAAGAGATTAGTTTGTTGGATAGTCTGTCTGAGATATCTCGTCTACATATTTAAATTGTCACTTATCCTTAAGTTTCAAATATATTTCTTTTTGCTGTAGAAGTATTATACACACATCTACTATATCTGGTTGATTAAGCATTCAATATTATTGCTTAATTATCATATATTCTCTACTATTCATGTATCAATATTTTTAAGTTATATCGTTTTGTCAAAGCTGGATGTTGGAACATTGATTAAATTGTTGCATGCAAAGGGTTTAATTGCTGAGCAGAGATTGGTAATCATCAACAACCGCCCAAAATAAATCATAAATCTGGTCATCGCACTTCATACGCTGTTGTCTAGTGATAGTGAACAGCGTTAAAAAAAGCCTCGTAACAATTAAGGGAGCCCCTTATGGTTCAAAGGCCAAATTGAACCTAAATATTGGTCGAGTTGGTTTCTCAGCGTATTTTTTGCAGCCAAGGACTGCTTTTGAGAAACAAGTACAACACCTGGTGAGTGTTCAATTGTAAGTGTGGATCAAGGTTCTTCTATTGTAGAGGGGAAAAAGGAGAAAAAGTGGGCCTCTAAGAGAGAGGTAATAGTACCACCCAGGAAGAGACTCACATGGACCGAAGGATTCCATCTAAGACCCAGTAGAATAGTCCACAACGGATGTGAAAATAATTACACACAACAAATTAATAAAGGTCTATCCATTATCCCACATAATAGTCCAAAAGGATGTGATAAAAATTACACATAGTAATATGAGAAAGATATGTCTAATATCCTGCGGAATAGTCCACAAGGATGAGACAATAGTTACAACCATTACAACACATTTTCAACAAGATAAGCACTAAAATAACCGAAATAGTTCAACTATCTTAGTACATGTGAAAAGAGAACATGAAGACTAAACATCCGCATAATAGTCTTACAAACATTCATAGGTCATGCATGAAGAATGTGATGGCCTTGAAAGGCTTATGTTATTAAGTAAAATTTCTGAGACACATATATACAATGAACATCACTAGCTCTGATAGTGGAGTGTTGGAGCCACTCCTTGCTCCACAAAAGAACTAGATATTCTCTCTATTTCTTTGCTGGTAGATCCAAGGTGAAAAGTACCTTTCTCATACAATGAGGCACTATATATAACCAAGGGTGACTCTTTGACTACCCTCATGACTTTTTGACTTCCTATGAATTTTCAATTTACATGACCCTTTACATTCATGTGTGTCCTTTGGACTCCCACTTTACAATACATTTGATTACAATGGACATGATATACAATAGTGATGTGGAAACATGACCACCATGACATGACACTGCTGACATGGAATGCTTGATGACATGGAAATGTTAAGCCATTGTTGTTGTTGAGAGTTAAGTATCTTCATGAGAGATATTTCCTTTACTCCTCTACATTTCTTGGTGATAGGGAGTTTTAAATGATCTGAAGTCTTGGATAGTGGTCAAAAAATAGTGTCCTTTCACTTTCTCTTGATCAATCATCTTGTACGGTTATATGTAAGAGTATATTTGAGGATGATTTCCTCCTTATTCTTCTCCTTTATCATTTCACCATGACTTTAAATAATACCTATTCCTGCAATTCACTCATGATAGGACGACATGAATATGAAAACCCATAGCCTAAGATGATGTATTCTGAGCCATGAACTGGGCCCAAGATAAATGACAGGATGGGAAAGGAGGCTCCGTGACTACGCAACTATGAAATTCAATAAGACAGGGGGAATCCTTGAGCCTTGAGACTACACAGTGCGTAGTTCATGCTAGGCTGCGTACATGAATACGCAGTTTCCAGAGTCAGTGGGGATAGGTAGCATGGATGAGAGTTGGGAAAGCCAAATGCACATTTAAGGAGGTCAATGAGGCTTGGGTGACTACGAAGTGTGCAGTTATAAGGCTCAAGGGATGAGCTTGTCTCTTGAGGCTGTGAAGTGCGCAGTTCAAGATGGGTTGGAGGCCTTAAATATGAAATTCTAGAGGTCAAGGTCAGGTCTTGGTCACAAAAAAGTGCATAATGGAGTAGCCTTGGGAAGCCAGTACTGCGCACTTCCAACCAACAGGTTCAGAGTCAGAGGGCTGAGACTGCACAGTGCATAACTCGGGGAAGGCCTGGAGAAGCTGAGTTGCTCGGTTGGGAAGTTTTTCAGAAAATTACTAAGTGTGGGATCAATGATATTGATTGAATTTGACTATGATCACACATTTATCATACTTGATGACTCAAACAACATAGATAATCGTTGACATAAAAACAAATCATTATCCTCCATGTGATAGCTGCATGACAAGTTACCATAAGTGCAACATCAAAGATACACTTTACGACGACCATGACGAAACTTATGCGCTGGTGCTCAAAACTTTGGAAATGAGTGCAACAGATACTTACATGGTTAGAACAAATCATTTATGAAAATATGACCTCTTGAAATCACTGGAACAAGCTCATGCATTCATTGAGGTATCCAACATTCCAAAAGGCGACACTTTTCCTATCTTGCAAAAGGGATCATAATGCTTTAAGAAAAGAAATAAATTGAACTTAAAATTTTGTGACAACCATAAACAAGACCAAGGAAGGCTTCGAAATTTGGTATAGGCTAAAATTTCAGAGGGGGTTGTAACGACTACAACACTTGGTGACACACTAGTAGGATTCCAATTTCTCTGTTTTGGTTATTGTTTAGTGAAGTGCATTGGTTCTTTAGGGCGTATTGATTCTTCATGCAGATCACTTTGGTTTCACCACTTACCCCATGAATATAACAAGTCCCCATCATGCCACTTTGGTTTAACTCACCAAATATTCATCTTGATCACAAAGTTTCAAATAGTGGGAGGGTGATGAAGCTCACGAGTTTAATATTTTTTAGAGTATAAATTTTCATCTTTGGTGTTGCTCCACTACTAGCAGGCCTAAACAGTACCCCGACGGAGTCACTCTAGGAAAAAAAACATTGCTCTGCTTCCAGCGAGCCTAAAAAATATCCCGACGCAGTCGCTTGCTTCACTTCTCTGCACAAGAAGCCTTTTTCTTCTTTCACCTTTATTTACTTTTTAAAATAGGACTCTGCATTGGCACTTATTTATTTTGGGTAGAAGAGGGATCCCGACTTATTGAGAGAAAGAGAGGTTGTTCCTTCAAAGAAGTATATAGGTTCCTATGATTTAGTTTTACTCGTTTAGATTTTCCCCTCCTTCCCTTTTACTGATTGTATAAACATGAAAACACTAAAACAAAAGAACTGAATATGGGCACAAGGTTTCCCAGATAAACATGAGTTCATGGTTTACCCAAGGCCCCCTTTATAGATGGATTTTATTTTATGTTGGAATTTCATCATAAAAAAGGCATAACCAATACAAGGAAGACATACCAAAGGCTAACTAAATGTTGAAGTGTCACAAGGTTCCTTATACTTTAGCCACACACACAATCTCAGAAGCCAACATGAGGACAAAACTTTATTCACGTGACAAACAAAAATGTGAAACAAAGGGAACAACAAGAACGAAAACAAGAAAATAGAAGCATACTATGTACATAGTGTAGGGAACAACCCCATATTTTCGTTGAAAATAATGTTTGAGATCTTGACCTTGACAAGGAGAGAGTCAGTCTTCCCGCCAAGTGATTGGAGATGATAGGTGTGTTTTTTTTTGGTAAGTTGTGATAATTCTATTAATTTGAAAACATATATGTACATAGTTTACAGGCAGGGTTGGTAAGCTGCGCTTAACCAATCCCTGCCTTTGATACACTATTTCTAGGCTGTCGCGGGGGAGGGGGCTGGCCCAGACAAAACTTACGAGTAAAAATTACTGTGTGCACAGAGGCAATGATACATTTAGGAGCATGAGAGGAGGACATGACAGTGTAGCCCTGCGGGCACAAAAGACAAAAAACAAAATAGGACTGAAAAATAACACAAACATTACGCATCCTCATCATCACTATGGTTGGGGGCTTCCTCGAGAATGGCGCAGGCAGGGGCCTGCACGATGGCGACTTCCCTAGCATCTTCCACTTCAACAGCAGTGCGAATGGGGAGATTTGATGGAGTGCAGAAGATGGGGGTGTCCGGATTTACTTGATTCAGAACCCTCGTCTAGATGCCGTCAGAATCCATTATCCAAATATCCGTGTCTTTGTCTTCCTGTGCAGGGCTATTCAGTGGGGTAGGAATGTGCTGCGGCGAAGGAGCCCTGGAGAAGGAGGAGGACCCTCGCATATCACATCTTCCTCTTTGCGTCGGGCTTTTGTCGTAGACTGTTCGCTGCTTAGGAACATAAGGGTGGTTGGCAGGGGAGTATGACGAGAAGCCCTCGAGCCATTCGAGACGATTTTCCTCGCCGCGATGGTAGTGGCCTGGGAGAGCTCCTCATTGATCTCCGTGAATTGTGCGTTGGCGTAGCCTGGGTGCCATTGCGCACTTGGGAGGGATGGCAGGGAAAGCACAGGGGCAGGAGAAACTATATAGGATGAGGGGCAGGTGTGCAGTGTGCAATACACTAGGCAATGGGGGGCTGCGCAGCTTCGCACCAAGACTTGGACTTCGCAGTTGATTGTTATCAACAAGCATCCAAATTAGGAGAGCGAAATGCAGCGGAGAGAAGGTGATGGGGGGAAGGGGCCGAGAATGTGAGGATATATAGGAATGCAAAAGAGGCATGCCAGAGAGGCTATGAGTGATCTGCGTGTGAGGCTTCAGCTGGTGGGAAGATGCAGATAGATTAGCAATGCTACAATATTGATTATGTCGCATGGTCATTAATGGAGGTGAGGGTGAGGTGATGGACCTATTCAGAAGACATCAGGCCTGTCTAGTCTGCATGATCGGTGTTTCTACGAGGATCATGCGAGGCGATAATTGTGATTAGATCCACAACAGGTGGTGAATTTCTTTGGAGATCTTCGTAGTCCGCGTGCGATGGGATTTGCTATCTGCCCGTGTCAAGTGTGTCACCCACATCCGGAAGGAGATGATAGGTGTGTTGGCCAAGCTTATTGTGTAAATTGAACGGTCCAATCCACAAGGATTGAAACTTTGTGTGTTTTACTTTTTCCTTGTGGCATTTATCCCATTTCAAGACTAAGTCACCCACACTGAATTAGTTCTTCCCCGTAGACTTATTTTCAAACCACATCTTGATACGATTTTTATGGAGTAAGAAATTTTATTTGGCTTTCAGTATTTCTTCCTGGAGCTTATGAAGGGTGTCCATCCTACACTGCACTAACAAACATGGCTTGCCTTTGGACTATTGGGAAAGTTAGAGAGCGGGTAAGTAGATCTTGGGAGGGAGGATGACTTATTTTTATTATACCATGAAGTAAGGGAAGGTATTCAGGGAAGGCTTGGGCGTGACTCGGTCAGCCCATAAAGCATTTACCAAAGCAAAGTGCCAATTTATTTTCTAAGAGAATATGGTTTTCTTAATGATGCATATCAAGTTCTTATTCCCAGATTCAATGAGACCATTCCACTTAGGGTAGTAGTTAGAAAAATGCTTCAATACTATTCCATTTTTCGATGCAAAATCATAAAGTTTTAGCAATAAGAAATATGTTGCATTGTAAAAAACAAGCAATGTAGGAATGAAAAACTTGGAAATGATGTTTTATTGCAGAAAAATGATGACTTCCTGGTCATTCACTTGTTTGAGCGAAAATTATCATATACATTATGTGAAGTAATCTGTAGCTTTGAGAATTTAGCGATGTTGATTTGACGAGTGTGGAAATATTTCAACAATAATATCTAAGCCCCACTATTGGAATGGTTCTCCCACTATGATAAACTGCAGTGGGCCAGCTGACTTCTTATTCCTACCGGCACACCTTTGACATACTTGAATTTTTTGGACATAAGTGTGGGAATAATTGAATAGTGTTGGGCAATAGAAGCCAACCTGCATGAATTTATGTGTCGTTGTGTTGCCCGCAAAATTACCTCCGACTGGTATGTCATGGAGATCGCATAACACCTTCTTTGAATCGTGTGCATCCAAACATCCGAGCAATACTTTGCGATGGTGCTTTCTGAAAAGCACCCCATGAACCAACTGATATGTTAAAGGCTTTAGCTTTAGTGACCTCTTCTACCATGCAGAGAAGTGCGAGGGCATAGTGCCATGCTCAAGGTATTGGGGCACATCAATGTACCAAGAGTTCATGTTGATAGTAGGGGTGGTTCGCTCGATATCATACATATCAATCTATTGCTCCCACCCTGAGAGATATTCTTCTTCTTTGGCATCTACCGCTTCTCCTGCTAGCCGACAGAGTCCATGGCCCTTGATCATGTGAACTGGTTTGATTTTTAAGTCATATTCCAACAAACCTGTCATCCGGTTCACCCTTATTTCATCCAACTCTTATTGAACAAGGAG
The DNA here is from genome assembly GCA_034641835.2 of Pinus albicaulis. Lineage (NCBI taxonomy): Eukaryota > Viridiplantae > Streptophyta > Pinopsida > Pinales > Pinaceae > Pinus > Pinus albicaulis. Next base: position 568,596,986 of record CM076576.1, read on the forward strand.
TGATCTGATTGTTGGGTGCAGACGAAGATAATGCAATGATTCTTCAATAGATAGGGTCGAAAGCGTTTCACTACCTTGTATAATGCATAAGCTTGTTTATCCATGGAAGGGTAGTTCAAATCCGGGCCTTGTAGACTTGCGCTCTGTTGTGAAACCAGCTCCAGAAATAGAAGAAAAGAGATATCAATGCCTTATAAATAAGCCACTTCGAGGGGGCAACCTCCAATACATTACATGAATGAGAAATTCTTGGATGATACCAATTACAAAACCTCCTTTCTATATATAGGAGTCCATAGGGCCACAATGTAATCCTAGTTGACCTAATAATAATAATTTAAGGGCACAATAATAATAATATGGGGGTTACAAGGGTACAATAATAACAATAAGGGGGTTACAATAACAACAATAAGGACTATACTAGTAATATAGGGACCTAACATGCCCCTCTCCTTCAAAAAAGTGTTGTCCTCAACGCTTGAGTAGCTCTGGGTGCTTCTGTATAAAATTCTCATCCTCCCATGTAGAATCTTTAGTGGGTAATTTCTTCCACTTGATGAGATACTCTGAAATTGATCGATTCCGTAGCTGTCGAGTTCTTGTTTCCATGACTGCTTCAGGTTCCAATATGATTTTTCCTTCCTCATCAAGTTCTGGCAATATTTTTTGAACCGGAAGATTTTCACCTATAACCTTCTTTAAGCATGAAACATGGAAAACTGGATGTACTCGCGAAGAAGCAGGAAGCTCCAATTTGTATGCCATAGTACCAATCTTTTGCAACACCTTGCAAGGACCATAGTACTTTGGCGATAATTTATTATCCTTCTTTGCTTGCTTGAGGGACATTTGTTTGTATGGTTGTAGCCGTAAAAATACCCAATCTCCTACATTAAAACTTCTCTCGCTACGATGTTGATCTGCCTGTTGTTTCATTCGATTTTGTGCCAAATTCAGGTTATCCTTTAAGAGTTGGAGAACTTCTTGTTGATGCTCGATGTGATCTTCCACTGCTTGAACCTTAGAATTCTCTCTTAAAGATGATGTGATGGATGGTGGATGATATCCATAAAGTGCCATAAATGGGGTCATTTTTGCTGCAGTATGGAAGGAAGTGTTATACCACCATTCAGCGAGAGGTAACCACTTGACCCATTGTGTTTGTTTATCGGATACAAAACAACGAAGATATCCTTCCAAAAATTTATTTACTATCTCAGTTTGACCATCGGATTGAGGATGATAAGATGAGCTATGAGCTAATTGAGTACCCAAACAAGAAAATAACTCCGTCCAAAAATTTCCAGTAAAAATGGGATCTCTGTCGCTCACAATAACCCTTGGGTTTACATGTATCTTTTGAATTGTGTCCATAAATGTAGTAGAAACTGTACTTGCTTTAAATGGATGAGATAATGCACAAAAGTGTACATACTTGGTAAGTCTATCAACTACTACCATGATGACACTCTTTCCTTCAGACTTAGGTAAACCTGTGATAAAATCCATTGAAATCTTCTCCCAACGTTGACTTGGAATGGATAAAGGTTGTAGAAGACCCGGGGTCTTAATTGTCTCAATGGCAAACCAAACATTCCGCCACAAAATTTTGAATATCAGATTTAAGGCCATCCCAAAAAAATTCTTTCTTCACCTCGTGGTAAGTTTTTAAAAATCCTAAGTGTCCTCCTAAAGGAGAAGTGTGCAATTCCAAAATAATATTTTGTTTTAGTTGGGAATTCTTACAAAGATATAAGCGATCTTTGTAGCATAAGGAACATTTTTCCAACTAAATATATCAGATGTAATAGGATCTTGCTGCAAATTTTGTTTATCAGATGTAATATATCAGATGTAATAGGATCTTGGTTATCCAATCTAGTTGGATAATAGAAATGGCACAAAGAAATGCTTCCACCTCTTCATTCTTTCTTGAGAGTGCATTTGCAACAACATTTAGCTTCCTTTTTTTGTAGATTATTTCGAAGTCATAACCCAACATCTTTGTGACCCATTTTTGCTGCTCTTCTGAAGATAGTCTTTGTTCCAAAAAGTGTTTAAGACTATCATGATCAATTTTTACCTTGAAGTGTCTTCCCATTAGGTAATTTCTCCATTTCTTTAGTGCATGCAGTATTGCTAACATTTCCTTCTCATAAATAGGTTTCTGTAAATACTTTCCTTTGATTGGACGACTTTCAAAAGCAATGGGTCTTCCTTCTTGTATTAAAACAACACCAATTCCATTTCCTGAGGCATCACATTCCACAATAAAGGTTTTTGTGAAGTCTGGCATAGCTAAGACCGGTGCTAGGCACATTGCCTCTTTAAGATGTTCAAAGGCCTTAGCTGCTTCAGGAGTCCATGAAAATGCATCTTTCTTCAATAATGTTGTTAGAGGTGCTGCTATTCTCCCATAATTCTTAACAAACTTTCGATAATACCCTGTTAACCTGAGAAATCCTCGCAACTGCTTTATGGTTGTGGGGACTTTCTATTCCTTAATGGCTTTAATTTTGTTAGGGTCTACCTTAACACCCTCGTGAGATACAATATGACCTAGATATTCCACCTCTTGTACTCCAAAGAAACATTTGGATGTTTTTGCATATAATTGTTTCTCCCGCAATAGTTTGAGCACCCTGTCAACATGTTGAACATGATCCTTCCAAGACTTACTGTAGATTATTATATCATCAAAAAATACTAGCAGAAATTTTCTAAGCAAGGGTTTGAAAATGGAATTCATCAACCCTTGAAATGTAGAAGGTGCATTGGTAAGGCCAAAAGGCATGACCAAAAATTCATAATGACCCTCATGAGTTAGAAATGCTATTTTTGGAATATCTTCAGTCTTCATTCTAATTTGATGATATCCTGAACGAAGATCCAACTTGGTAAAATAAATTTCTCCATGTAATTCATCCAATAATTCATCAATCACAGGAATGGGGAATTTATCTTTAATGGTGAGCTTATTGAGCTCCCTATAATCTAGACACATGCGCCATGATCCATCTTTATTGTGTACCAATACTACAGGAGCAAATAAAGAACTTTGACTAGGTTGAATTATACCAACCTCTAACATTTTTGCAATCATACGTTCAATTTCACTCTTTTGGAAATAAGGATATCTGTAAGGTCGGATGTTTGGAGGAACACTTCATGGAATCAAAAGAATAGCATGATCATGATCACGAATAGGTGGGAGTCCTTTGGGAGTATCAAACACATTGGAATGATTGTCCAAGACTCTTTGGAGATCTGGAGAAATAGATGATTTTGATGTTGGAACTTCTAGTGAGAATAATTGTGCAATTACACCTCGTTGTTCTTTCTTCAGAAGATTTGCCATGACATTAGAGCTTATTATATTTCCTAGCTTCCCTGTGATACCCCGTAATTCGATTTCCTTTCCTTTCGAAAAAAATTCAAGAAAAGTTCTTGAAAATTAAAAGCTACCGTCCCCAAAGATTGTAACCATTGTACTCCTAGTACGACATCAGCACCTCCCATTGGGATGGAAAGAATTGAACTATTCAATACATATTCCCCCATGGATAGCTTGATATTATGGCATTTTACAGAGAAATTTATAGTTCCTCCATTTGCAACCATCACTTGACATTCTAGTGCTGGGTATAGGAAACAATTCTATTCCTTGGATACCTTACAATGAATAAAATTATGGGTACTACTTGAATCAATCAACACTATTACCTTTTTCTTCTTGATATGTCCTTCTATCTTGAGAGTTTGAGGAGTGGTAATTCCTGCCAATGCATTACACGATATGGTCGGGCTCATTTCTTCCTCTTCTAGGGTTGGTTCCTTGTGTATATCCTCTTCTTTTTCATTTTCTTCTTCCTCTTCACAATATATGTAAAATAATTTATTCTCAGCACACTTATGACCTTTAGTGTATTTTCTATCACAACTGTAGCAAAGCCCTTTTTCTCTTTTTTCTTCCCATTGTTGTGGTTTCAACCTTGTAGGTTGTTGAAATCTAGGAGTAGCAACACTTCCCTCTTTATAGAAGTGAGTCGTATGCTTCCTTGTCGCCATAATTTTACATTCAATTTTTCTTGCCAACCTGAATGCCTTCTCCAATGAATCAGGTTCCAAAACACGAACTTCATGTTGGATGTTATCCTTTAAAGTACCTATGAAGAGATGAATCCTGTGTTCCTCTGGAATATTAGTTACCCTTATATTCAATTTTTTGAAGTCCTCAATGTGCTCCCCCACTAAACCCTTTTGTTTGAGATTTATCAATTGGCTAAAGAAGGTGTTGCTCTTTGTATCCTCATAGTGCTATCATTTCCTCCGTAAAAATTGACCATGTGAAAATTTTCTTACGGGAGCAAAGCCATCGATACCATACAAATGTATTTAGTTCTAGATGTAAAGTTGCAATGCGCACCTTTTGTGTGTTTTGCACATTATTGAGATCAAAATATTGCTCCATCTGTAGTATCCATGTTACGGGATCCTTGCCATAAAACTTCCTCATATCCATCTTTGGAATATGGTGGTTCTTCCTACCAACATTAGAGTTTATGAAATCACGATTATCATTTATTTTTTTCTCATCATGAGTTTCCTCTACTACATTTTCACCATTAGGAAACATTTTTTGTATCAACTTTGTCAAACCTTCCATGTCTGCTTTTAGATCATTCTTCATGTTTTCCATTTTTTCATCGATATTAGCTTCCATGTCATCCATCTTAGCTTCCATGCCAACTTCCATGCCATCCATTTTAGCTTCCAAACCATTCATCTTAGCTTCCACGCCTTTATTCAAACCATCCATCTTAGTTTCCATTTAATTTTTTGTTGCTCTTTGCGATAGCGAAATTTGGTGCATGTGCTCCTGGACTTTTGATATCTCATGTTGCATTTATTCGTCTTCATGAGTCATAGTAGAGCCTTCTGAAGGCTTAATGGGTGTTGAATTATTTTTAGGAGGCATTTTAGAGCCCAATACTGATTTCTAAGCTCAATAGGCCTTTGAAATCAACTAGAACTGATTTTTCAAACAAGACTTATGCAATTTGAAAAAAAATACACACCTTTTTCTTGATTTTGAGGAGCTCGATATTGAAACTGAATTATCTCTGTGATTTCAGATCTTCAATATCTGAAATTTGGCCCTAAAGTCACCCTCTGAATCTTATTTCAAATGCCACAGGTCTGACCTGATTTGGATTCTTCAAGGCAAAGTTATGTTCAATCTCCCATAATGACCCAATTATGGACTGGTTCAGTATAGCGAACTTGTATGACTCTCCACGTCTCACTGTTTCCTCCTTTGGCTCTAAAATTGGTAGAAAAGAAGCTACAATCCATGTACTTGCGGGCACTTTTTACAGCATTCCAATCCGATGCTCAGAGAGAGAGTTGTGAAGGTTTTCCCACGATAACCTCTTTGAGATGAAATTCCGAAGCCTGAAAAAGACCTAACTTCCATAGATCAGATCTCCGAAAATATTGCGAACCAAGCTCCAAAATTTGGCGACAATGTTCCTCAAGATTTCATCTTCGCCCTCTAAAAATTTCAGCTTCTAAAACTTCATAGAAAAAAAGTTATAGTGCAAAGGCCGCGATGACCTGTTTAGGTTAAATTCAAGAGCCTCCAAAAATCACTAACTTCCACAGATCATATCTCCGAAAATATTGCGAACCAAGCTCTGAAATTTTGTGACGATGTTCCTCAATATTTTTGCTTCACACTATCAAAATTTCAGCTTTTGAACCTTCGTAGAAAAAAATTTATAGCGAAAATTCCACGATGACCTTTTTGGGGCAGCGAAACCCTAGAATCCAAACCTCTGATACCAAATGTTGTGAAACCAGCTCCAGAAATAGAATAAAAGAGATATCAATGCCCTAGAAATAAGCCACTTCAAGGGGGAAACCTCCAATACATTACATGAATGAACAATTCTTGGATGATACAAATTACAAAACCTCCTTTCTATATATAGGAGTCCATAGGGCCACAATGTAATCCTAGTGGGGCCATAATGTAATCCTAGTCGACCTAACAATAATAATTTAAGGGCACAATAATAAAAATATGGGGGTTACAAGGGTACAATAATAACAATAATGGGGTTATACTAACGACAGTAAGGGACTATACTAGTAATATAGGGACCTAACACACTCATGAAAGAAATAGGCCACTCATTGTTCATATCATCTTATTGCGTAATTACAATGGCAAGAAATGTGTCAGAAGCGAAGGTATAGAGAAAAAAATCCATGTTGAAATTTGGGCTATATAGTGCGAGGTGCTTCTGCAATCGCCTATTTGTTACGGGAGAACACATCCCTTTCCCTTTTGTCCCATTTATAAACATCGTCCTTCTTTACCATCTGATGTATTGGTTTGAAAACCTGAGCATAGTCAGTGATGAATTTGTAGAGGAAGTTGATCTTCCCTAGGAAGGACTGCATGGCCTTCTTATTCACTAGGTAGGGAATCTACGTGATTTCTTTGACCCTGTCTGGGTATACATTAATCCTAGTTTTTGCGATAATGTGGCTCAAGAGGTTACCCTCAGACACTACAAATATGTTTTTCTTGGGATTTAGAGATATCCCGTATTTGTGACATCACTCAAAAATATTCTTCAAGTGGCGTATGTGATCTGACCTATGTTTGGAGAATATAATTACATCTTCTAGGTAGACCACTACGCACTGCCCGAGAAACCTACGGAATGAAATGTCCATAACTCACTAAAAGGTAGCACCAACGTTATTCAAGCAAAATGGCATTCACTTGGAAGCGAACGTTCACCACTTCATTCAGAAAGTAGTTTTTATCCTGTCAGGTTATGCGACAAAAACCTGGTTGTATCTTGAATACCCATCAAGTAAAGATAACATCTCAGACCATGATACTATTTGTAAAATTTGTTCCATGGATGGCACGGGGTAGTTATCCTTGTCTAAGGCACGATTAATATCTTGGAAATCGACACAAGTGGATTTCCCCGAACTTCTTTTTGATTGGGACCAAATTTGACACCCAAGTTGAGTATTGCACCTTGTAAAATTATCTGAGCATCCAACAACTTCCTAAGTTCTTTCTAGATGAGAGGTTCAAGCGTGGTATGGACTTTTCTCAATTTCTGCTGATATGGCTTGGCCCCTTCCTTTATTTGTATAACATGCTGGATGATTCGAATGTCATAAGTTTTGAACTCATCATACGTCCACACGAATACATATCGGTACTACTTGAATAGGTGGATGAAGGCTTGTTTACCTTGTGGTGTACAAAAAATACTGCGATTAAAATATTTCAGATCCTTCTCTGCTCCCAAATTAATCTGCTCATGTGACAACATGGAACTATGAGTTTTGGAGTTCGTGGGTCCTTAAAAGCGATTTTGTAGGTCATATAACTTTTCCAAGGATACCACACCCTTGGGGATGAGGTTTCCTTTACTATTACTAACCACATACCACAATGATTCTTCATGCTTGTCCTCGTCGATTGCTACATCTTTGAATACGTCAACGCTTGCCATGAAATGTAGTATTTTTTGGTCATCATAAAAAACACATAATTAAGTGAAATTATTGAGGATGGATGATTTATAAATAATTTAAATAGAAAAAACATCCCTCAATGGTGATAACCTAGCAACATTATTAGCTAATGCATCTGCAACTGTGTTTCGTGTTCCTCTATTCTAGGAACATAAATAATATTTAAATCTTGGAAATGTGACCTTAGGTGCCATACCTCTTGTTGATAACTATTTATATGAGGTGAAACACTATTTCTGAATCACCTACTGCTTTTAAGGACATAACATTGAGGTCAATGGCTCTTTTTAATTCCAAAACAAGCACCTCATATTCAGCAGTGTTTTTTGTGCACTCGAACTCCAAGCAGCTTGAGATTAGGTATTTTCCACATCGGTTCTAATAGAACACAACTGGCTCCTGATATATCCTATGTTTTTGAACCATCAAAACAAAGAGTCCAAGAATCATATGCACAATGGTTGTGAACCACACTAGTACTAGTAATACTATTTATATTACTAACCCTACATAAGTCATTTGCACCAATTGGACTAGGAAGGAGCTCCAACTATATTTCTGGTAGGAATGAAGATGGTTGTGCAAGATAGCACCCTTGTTGTGTCTCTAGGAAGAAATTTCCAAACACATGTTCTGCAAAGACCATTGGTTCATTATGTCCATTCAAGGGAGTCACATTGTGTTTCATGTATCTCTCTCAATCTACTTGAATCTTGTTATATCTGCCCTAATAAAAAAGCCATAAGTAAGACTAGTTTGTAGCAAAGTATCCTTGTAGTTTACTTGACCAATCTCTACTTAACAATAGTCCATATGCTTCTCATATGTCCACAATTACTATGTTTATGCATTGGTGAACTTGCTCGTTGTATGATAAGCGAATGATCACATCCCTGAGTTCACCGATCACAAGGACAAGAGTTATGTCTAGCTAAATAATCTGTGCATTAGTTTTTATCCATGTTGTGTTTATTTTCTTTGCTATAGACAATGGAATTAAGTTCAATAATTCACCATAATTAACCAAGAAATTGTGTACATTGAAATTAAATATTTCGAAGGTAAGGAGAAAGGGTGGGAAAAGAGTGTTTGCTTCCAATGATAAAGCATGAAGTACTAATTCGAGAGAGTCAGAGGACATACCTGATCCCTTGTTTGAAGGGGGAAGATTACCTATGGAGGAGTGTCCAAGTGCTTGTAAAATAATGTCTCGTTGGCTCGTGATATTTGTTAACTCGAAAAGTGAGATGTTCAGACAAGCCTTCTTCATGTCTTCAACTATGTTATAGTCCACAACGGGAATTAAAACCAGAGTGTTTACGGGAGTAGCCTGACTTGTTACTCCCAGAGTAATCATCTTATATTTATTGTTTGTAGAATAGTATTTTTCTGAGACCGCTTTCCCAAACTAGCTTTGAGTTCACTGGTGGATTGATTTTCCTTAACAAGGCTTCTTGAGTTTCTGCTTCGTCCATTTTGTTGTAATGGTTGGCCCTTGGATTATTAAGTTGTAATGATTAGTCTTCTTCTGGGCTAGAGGGTCACTTGAAGGTTGTTTCTTGGTTGTGATCTTTTGGGATGAAAGTACCTAGTTGAACATGTTTACTGCATTCCCAAAACTTGGAGTCTCGTCGGGTGTATCATCTTGTTCATTTTCTTCTTCTGTCTCTGGGCATGCTTTCTCATAATGGTAATCTTGATGATACGAACAATATTCATTCATGCCCAACTTTTTAAGATTCAATGCAACATTTGAACTCTGGAAAGATTTTTCTGGTTGATTAGTATTGCTACCCGAATTTGTATTTCTTTTAAGTATTTTGAATCACAAAGGCTTGCTACTACTAGTGGTCCCACTTTAACTTTGTTTAAGTTCTTCCAATTCATTTGATAGGTTCTTCACGAAGCGGGTCAAGTTCTCAAGATCTGGCGATTCCTTCTCTTTGACCTTATTTACTGGGGCCTGATACCTTTTACCTGCATCCTTGGAGTCCTTATCTGGTTCATCATCTAGAACGACTTCAATTTCATGCAATTCCTTCTCAACCGCGATTGCTCCTTCAATTTTTTTTGAAAGTGATGGTTTCACAGTCCACTTCACGAACTTCACAATGCTTGTTGGCAAGGCAGAAGTGTAGTAGTCATTTGTGATGGATTCATGAGGTCTCTTGTCTTCCAGAAACCTGCTCAAGACGCGATTGAACCTCTAATTGAAATATTTCACCTTTTATTTTGGATCCATTTTTAGGCTACCTACTATTTCAACAACATGGCAGGGGTCTTGTCATCAAAAAATATCTCAAGAAACATTTTCTTAAAGCCCCTCCAATTCTGGATGGAGTTTGAGGGAATATTGTGGTACCACACAAATGCTCTACCATCCAAGGTACATGGGAAAATTCTATAGGAAATTTCATCATAGCGCACCTAAAGTGTGTATAGATGCAGGTAGAAGTTTTCCAAGTGGTCTTCCACTTTAACCGTTCTGTCAGGGTCATACTTCGTTATAATTTTTTCCAGGTGCCTTGGCATTTTATGCAGCACACCCGAAAGTGCGAGTGGGCCCTGAGACATCCTTTCCAGATCTTGGTTTGCCATTTCTTCATATTTGTCCTCCTCTTCTTTGTCAGAATCTGATAACGCTTTTTCCACTTCGTCACCGTCTAACTCATGGTGTTGAGAAATTAGGGATTTTATTAAAAAATTCTCTTCTTGATAGTTACTTGTCATTTAATTCATGCTTATTTCTCTTAGATTTGATCTTTGTTATATTATTATGTTCTTCATCAAGTCAATTATCAAATACACAAGAGACACAATATTTAGGCTTGCAAGCCAGGGCCAAAACCTCTCACTCTTTGAGAGGAAAACCCACATCAAATTATTCTTATAGAGATTCCAATTGAAGAATACCAAGAACATGACCCTTGACCTATCTATCCCCTCCAAGACCAAGACATTGGTTTCCTTTAGTGTCTTATTCTCCTTCTATATTATTCTTTCACACGGGAAAACATAATGGATATCTTCATCACTGTCACTGTCATCCTTGTTACTAAGAGTGTAAAAATTGTGCTAATATTTTAGTACTATTATAATAGTATGAAAAAACTAGAACCGAAAACTAACATTGTTTAATGTATTTCTTTTAGCACATTGAGATACATCACTATATCACTGAGCCACATTATTGTATTACTGAACTACATCATAGCATCACTAAATCACATCACTATACAACATCACCGAGCCACAACACTGTACCCATCCAAGCCTTGTATTCATCCGAGCCTCTTCCTGTACCCATCCGAGCCTTATATCCTCTTACTGTACCCATCTAAGCCTTGTATCCATCCAAAATAGACTTCGGCAATTTAGACCAAAAACTATGCCCAAGTCCGAAGTCATCTCCTGTGATTTAGCCCGAGAATCTCAGAGATATGCGATACTATATTCTGTTGTGATGCGAGGTTCCTAGACACTTATTTATAGTGGTTTGACCATGCTAATAATTTGACCCTTGAAAGTGAACCAATGTGACTAATTTCTGTGAGCTGACATGAATATATAGTGCATCTGAGGCCGACATCAAGGAGGAGAACTGTTCTTGTCTTGGAGGACTTTCTAGATATTTTCTAAGTGTAACATCACTTCATTTACATGAATCTAATTATCTTGAAAAGATGAGAAATACCTAAAGACATCAAGAAGAAGTATTTGAGCTATAATACAATTTCGTTGCTCATGAACCCATGATGTAAGTATTACAATAAATAAATTTTATTATCTTTATCTCTTCATTACATAAATTCATAATTACATGTCATTATGAAGACCAAACCTAGTTAAAATTTTCACACTCCCTCTTAACTATGGAGGTATTTATAATGGTACTTGGTCATTCTCAATCTGAAGAATTTCTCATAAGAAGAATCAGATTGGGAACTAATGTATATAGCATCATATCAACCAACATTTTCAAGTGCAATGCCTTGACTAACAACTCCATATCTCCATGAGATCTTGAGTTCCAATGCTGGTGAGACCAATGATTAATATACACCTTAATCATTATCTCTCTTGGATCATACCCCACCTGGGTTATCTCAAGGTATTTCCAGGACTATTCTTATCTTGGATTCCCAATCCTCAAAGAATATTTGTCCTTCCACGACTACTCTTATCTTGCATTCCCAGTCCTCAAAGAATATCAATTCTTCCACAACTACTCTTATCTTGGATTCCCTAATACGTTCTCAAAGAGTATCATATTCCATATGATTTCCCAATCCTCCCTTCTGTCTTCCCAGGTTAAGTCTAGAATGAAGTGTCTATCCCATTCTCTCCTCATGGCCTTCACTGAGACTTACGACTGTTAGTCTTGGTCTAATGCATGACACATGAATTAGAGAGCCATATCCGTCACTTCCTTTTAATTTAGGTAGGACATATACCAATTTACTCATTCCTATACAAGGAATGTACCTAAGACCCCTCTCGACTTAGGAATTACTAAGTTTCTTCAAAGTAATAAAATTATTTCCAGGCTCCCCCTTAATCAGGGACCTGCAACAACTCTTTAGGAAAATAATGGGACATCTAGCTGCTCTGAAGAACTCCTTCCTTCAATGTCATGCATTTATTCTTCGTTGAGGAGTCTTCATCTTTGGGATCTCTTCATATGACACATATCATCCATCACTTTCTTTCACGAGTCATGTATTCATAAAGTGATCCATCAATCTTCTCATCTGGTCTAACTTGATGTCATGCTGCTTTCCTTTGAGCCATATTTCTACAAAGGATCTTTCATCCTACCATATGGTTATCAACTGTGGAAGACATATACTTCCCTTTGGCAGCCCTGCATAAGCTCATCCAGATATTATTCAATTACACATATGAATACTTAAATCAAAGATTAACTTAGTTATGATCTTTAATCATGAAATCTTCCTCTAGGCATCAACATCATTCATACAAATTGACACATCTCCTCAATATATGTATTGTCAAGGGCCTCCATCTTTTCCATACTTCTATCAAAGTCTACATATATTTCCAGAAGATTTCCTAGTCATTTATTCTTGGTTTCCTTGGATGTTGATTACATTTTACCATGGTTGCACTTCTCATGATCTCTTCCTTTATTTCTCCACACAATTTTATTCCCAGGAGCTTCCAACCAGAGTTTCTTAATAGTTTCCAATCATGTCATACTCCATATGAGAATATATTATGTTCATTTAATATAGTGTGAACCATGACTTTCGACATCCTTTTAGAGGATGAGATCCATTTCCTTTGATCATGATTCTCAGTATATAAGTAGTGATCAATGTTACCTACAACCATACAACATGCCATTATAATATTAAATACAAGCATACCTCATTTACCTTCAGGTCATCTAGTATTCTTTCATCAGCTTCCTTGATTGAAGTGTCTTGAATCCCTTGATCTGATTAATCTCTTATGTCATCATACCATCGTTCCATGAAATCGACAAGTTGGAGTTCCTAATGAAACACTTTCTTCCTCTCTAGATCGGTGAATCGAAGATGAGGATTCCATCAGAGAATCTTGAGGATCTTGAGTATCATTTTCTTGGAAAATGTTTCCTTTTGATGTATGATGAGCCTTGTCCTGGATGACTTATCTGATGAGGTTACCAAGAGCTCTATAATTCATATTTTATTGTCAAGAAATTTGTTCTTCTTGTCCTCCAAGATTCCCATGGTGATGTTATAAACTCTTGCTTCTTAATTCTTTCATGATGTCACACTACATATATTTCTTGTAGTCATATCCTATACATGATTTAGGAGCCATGAAAAGATATTTTGTGAGGGAGACTATCTTAACCATAGTAAAGATCTTTTACTCCCTCTTTCCTTGAACTTCCTTTCTTCAAAGTCCTCCATTATTTCTAGCAATATGAGCTTTCTTCCTATAATGTCTGAGTCCTTTAACTTTGAACGTTCTCATCCTAAACTTGTCTTCTTCTATCTAGCATAGAAGCCACAAGTTGTTAGATAATGTAACTTTCTAGTCCCATGGTCATTGTTAAATTTCCCATAAGAACAATGATTATTATTCTTTTATCATTTCTTCCAGATCTCATAATTGAGATTCTATTTACTGCATCTTCAGAGAATATATATCTTCTAGCTTTTGAATGATGTCATAAGAATCATGAGTCCTATGATCCATATATTCAGAGGTTAAATATTTTTTCTTCAATGAATTAACTTTCTACGAGGATTATGTATATCCTCCTTTTTAATGCAAGAAATATTGATGACCTAGCCATCTTACAGATCTCCTTTAAAACACGAAGTCATTTTTCCAAATTTGATTATAGAATAAAAGATACTTACTTGACATGTGAAGATAGAATCTTCACCTTTGTCACTTTGTTGTAGGTTGAAGAAGATGTATTGATGCTCCATATTTGAATGAGAAACCCTTCTTCAACGAAGGATATTGCTTTAATTATGGTGACAAAATATTTAGGTCCAACTTCCTTTTGTTGTTGGATATTGCTGCTTCTTTGGATGACCTTCTTCAAGGATAAAGAAGTGGTTCTTGTTTCAATGAGAGGAAACTTGTCTTATATCCTTTGAAGATGATGGAAATTCCATTAGCCTCTAGTCTTCAACATGCTTTGACTTTCCTCTCGAGGTAGCCTTTATTCTTCAATGTAGATCTACCTAGACCTTATGGCACTGAGTCATCATTTCTGCACCCAATCCTGGACTGATTTGTAGCTATCCTTTTTCTAAATTGTGTTCCTATGTTAGCATTTAGAATTTTGTCAAGACTGATGAAAGAGTGGAATATGATTGAAATATTATACCGGATAGCTACTGTTAACACTATTATACAAAGATTATCATAACTGAGTATCACTTCGCTGTAATATATGTTGTAAGACAACAAAACTACACTGGAAAATATTTGCTGTGATATAATGCTGAAACAATGAGGAGATGTCACTGTGAGTTTGCTTGAGATTATAGTGTTTACATCATGCAACATTTGTAACATACCAAAATAGTAGAATAACACTGAGCCGTATAATTGTAACACAATGTCCTATTGTGATAATGACTGTAATTTTAAATGAGAAGCTCGAACTCTAATTTTTCGGAGTCTCTATTCCTTCCATCTTGAGGTATCGAATCTATTTCAGTGATAAGTGTCTGTATTGTCTTACTTTCAACTCACTCGAAGTTTCCAAGGATGTTCGAGCTTTGTGGCATGTACCTTGAGTGTCTCTTAAATGCCCTTTCTTTGACTTTAGCACCATAGCTTTGATACCATGTTGAGAAATTAGGGCTTTTATTAAAAAATTCTCTTCTTGATAATTACTTGTCATTTAATTCATGTTTCTTTCTCTTAGACCTTATCTTCATTAGATAATTATGTTCTTCATCAAGTCAATTATCAAATATGCAAGAGAATCAATAGTTAGGCTTGCAAGCTAGGGCCAAAACCTCTCACTCTTTGAGAGGAAAACCCACATAAAATTATTCTTATAGAGATTCCAATTACTGAATACCAATACCATGACCCTTGATCTATCTAGCCCCTCCAATACCAAGACACTGGTTTCCTTGACTGTCTTCTTCTCATTCTATCTTCCTCTTTTACATGGGAAAGCATAATGGATATATTCATCACAGTCACTGTCATCCTTGTTACCAAGAGTGTAACATTATGCTCAGATTGTAGTACTATTATAACAATATGAAAAAACTAGCATCAAATACTAATGTTGTTGAATGTAGTTATTTTAGCACATTTATCTACATCACTGTATCAGTGAACCACATTACTATATTACTGAACCACATCATAACATCAACGAACCACATCACTGTACATCATCACTGAGCCACAACACTGTACCCATCCAAGCCTTGTATTAATCCGAGCCTCTTCCAATACCCATCCGAGCCTTCTATCCTACTCCTATACCCATATGATCCTTGTATCCATCTGAAATAGATTTATGCTATTTAGACCAAAAACTATACCCATGTCCAAAGTCATCTCCTATGATTTAGACAGATAATCTCAAATATATGCGAGACTGACTTCTGCTGTGATGCGAGGTGCCTAGACACCTATTTATAGTGGTTCGACCATGATAATAAGCCAAAATTTGCAAGGGAATTGATGTGACTAATTTCTGTGAGCCGACATGAATATATAGTGCATCTTGAGGCCAACATCAAGGAGGAGAACTGTGCTTGTCTTGGGGGAATTTCTAGATATTTTATAAGTGTAACATCACTTCATGTAAATGAATCTAATTATCCGACAAGATGAAAAATACCTAAGGACATCAAGAATAAGTCTTTGACCTATAATACAATTTCCTTGCTCATGAAACCCATGATGCAAGTATTACAATAAATACATTTTATTATCTTTGTCTCTTCATTACATAAATTCATAATTACATGTCATTATGAAGACCGAACCTAGTTACATTTTTAAACACGTGGAAGGTTTTTCCTGAGAGTAGCGGGTTGTATCCTTCACCACCACTGAATGCTGGAGGTTCTTCTACGTTTTCCACAAAAACTGCTAACTCTTTAAGGGTGGAAATAACCACGTCTTCCAAAGTGGAGACCACTACTCCTGTTGAGGTACTCTTGTTTTTATTTGAAAAATATGGAAGACTAGATACTCCAGGGATAAATCCAACTGATTTTGCGTGGGTTGTGTTTAGACAAGTCACCAAATTTAGGAGCATGAGAAGAGGATGTAGAGTGTACGTTTCCACCTCGACCATGAGGTGTAACTTTGGGGTCGGTGGGTATATCAGCCATAAAAAATGGTTGCCCTCATTCTAGCACGAAAAATGTTGATGGTCCTGGACCCGCCAACATTCAGGGGATCCCCATGATATGAATTCCCAATTAGACCTCAAATTGTTTAGTGTAGGAGTCCCATCAGGAACAAAGGCACAATTTCCTTATTCTTAAAGATATTCCTTGGCTCGTGTTGTCAGCAAGAGAGATTGATGCCAATGTAATTTCGTAAAGCAAGGGAAGTGTGCTTGGTGATTGTTTGATTGCAAGTGTGTCAAGGTTATTCTACTGTAAAGGGGGAAAATAAGAAAATGTGGGCCTCTAATAGAGAGGTAATAGTACCACCCAGGAAGAGACAAATGTGGACCAAAGGATTCCATCTAACACCTAGTGGAATAGTCCACAACGGATGCGACAATCATTACACACAACACCTTAAGAAAGGCATGTCTAATATCCTGCATAATAGTGCACACGAATGGGAAAAAAATTACACACATAGTAATATGAGAAATATTTGTCTAATATCCTATGGAATAGTCCATGTTGAACCTCAAAACTGTTCTTATTTTGACACCACTTTTAATCATTTCTTCCTTCCTTTTCACAAACCCATGACTCCAATCAATGATAATTGACATATTCCACATTAGAGAAGGCATTTAGACAATCTCTACTTTATATTATGATGTTTATTATTATTTAGATGAATTTCTGTAATTAGCTACAGAATGTGTACAATTCTACACTTAATTGTTGTTTCTGCAACTATTGTTATGGTTTGACAGGTTTTGAGAAGAAAATAAGGAAGTGGGTCATATGAGTATCTCTGGAATGACATGGATAATATCCCATCCACCTGTTCAAATTCGAAGAGAAAAAATTGCCTATGCACGCGGTTAAGGTCGGTCAAAGAACATGATCTGCGAAAGAAATACTCTCGATTTTCTCTGATGTAGCAAATCAAGAGACAACCATTAAAGAATTTTCTTCTATCTAGACTTCTAATTTAAGTTATAGTTTTTATCTATAAGAGGAAACACCTCAAAACAATTAAATATGAAACTTTTTTAAATACTGGTCTTTTGAAACTGGGAAACAGTCCTAATTTTTTATAATTCGGTGTATGCTTTCAAAACTCTGTTTTTGATAATAAGAAGACCAATTCTAGATCATTTGATGCGTGCGTAGTCCATTAGATTTTCAAATCATTCTGTTGCAGAGGGCCCCTGCATGGAAATGAGGTTTTTTTAGTTATTTTGTAGTTTGAATTCTGTCATTTAATTTCCCGTTGATTCATTATTTATGTTCTTGTGAATTCATAGTTAATTTCACATCATTTTCATACTTAGATTCCTGTCAATTCATAGTTTAATATGATTACTATTTTATAGATTAGTTTCATGAATGATTTCTTAGATTAGTTTCCAATTAGATGTGTAATCTTGTGCATGCTAAGTCGTCTAAAGAAAGTGGCTCTGTCATTTTCCAATTTGATCAGATTTGGGTATTCGTTCATAAAACAGTTGTAGTTTTTTTTCTACATGCTTTGTTTTCTTAGATTAATTTTCCAATTAGCCGTGTAATCTTGTGCTCGCTAAGTTGTCTCAAGAAAGTGGCTCCGTCATTTTCCAATTGGATCAGATTTGGGTATTCAGTCATATAATAATCGTAGTTTCCTTTAACATGCTCTGTACTTGCTTTCAATTTCAGTCAGCACTAGTAGCAACCTTGGTCCCAACCAAAACCTTGGACACAAGGGATGAAAAATCCTTATGGGAGATACTCTCAGTATCACCAATATCTACAACCCTATCCAAAATATCCTCCCTAATATTTTCCACAACAAAATCAACCATCCCAAATCCAAAATCAGAATCCACAATTGTCATTACCATATCCACAATGAACAAATCAACTACCTGCCCAACCATTACCAAACCCAAATAACAATTTTTTTCAAAATGCTTATAACATAGAAGGATTAAAATTTCTAGATTACATGATTATCCCACTAGATCTTAACAATGTCCAACTTAGATCTTGTAGAATATTAGAAAGGGAAAAACCTTATGTTGTTATTCAAGAAAAAGATGATATTGATGGAGAAATTTCTCTACAACAAAAAAAAAGTTCTAAATAAGGGACACCTCTTCAGCAGAAACAAAATTTTGAAAATGAAAAACAAAAAGCCTCAATAAACTCAATTCCTATAATAGAGCAACCTTCAGTATCTATTTCTAACCCTCCTTTTCCTGAAAGATTATAAATTGATAGAGGGATAGAAAAACAAATTTTGTTGCCTAATTATGATTTTCTATATGAATTGAAAAATGTTTGTATCAAAATTCCTTTGTGACAGGCCATTAAACATATTCCTATTCTAGCCAAAACAATAAGAGAGTTGAGCACGAAAAAATCAGGAAGGAAAATAAAAGAACTAAAAAGGATTCAGTTAGTAGGAAAAATTTATGACATTTTGATGGGAAAAATAACCATACAAAAATATTTGGACCCAGGAATTCCAGTTGTAAAAACACACATAAATGGAATTGAGATTCCAAATACATTAATTGACTTAGGAGTAGCCATCAACATCATGAGAAAACACACTATGGAACAACTTAGGCTTCCAAATCTTCAGTATACACCAACATTATTGTAGTTAGCAGACAGATCAATAATCAAGCCAGACGGTGTATTAGAAGACATATATGTGTCCTTAGACTCTTGGGAGTATCTAGTTGACTTCATGATCCTAGCTCCCAAGAACAACCTAGGAGGACATCCATTAATTTTAGGAAGGCCTTGGTTAGCTACAACTGATGCTTTCATTAGTTGTAGATTCGGTGATATGTTAATTTATGATCAAAACTCAAAAAATAAATTCACTCTATATCCTCCAACAAAAACAACCAAAAAAATAGGAGATGAAGAATGGATAGATGACCATAATGAGATACAAGTAAAATCTTAAATTCAATAGAAAACTTTGAAACATCCTCACAATGTGAATATGATTATAGTTTTCAAGAACAATGCAATATTGGATACTTGTCATCTATATAGATGTATTTATATTCTATGGAAGATTTTAGTAACTCTACAGTTGAAATCTTTCCCAGAAAATCTTTAAATATAAACAAAAACTTGGAGAGATCCCAACAAGAAAAGTTAATCAAAACATTACAAAAACATTCTTCTGCATATGCATGGGAGTACACTGACATGAAAGGAACTAGTGTTGAGACTTGTATACATCATATCTACATTGAGGAAACTCTAGGCATATCAGACAACCTTAAAGAAGGATGAACCCAAATCTTAGGGAAATTGTGAAAGAAGAATTGCAAAAATTACTGAACGTAAACTTCATCTATCCAATTTCAGACAATCATTGGGTTTCTTCGTTGGTGATTGTACCTAAAAATAATGGTAAATGGAGGGTATGCATTGATTATCGATAATTGAATAAGGCTACTCTAAAAGATCATTTCCCATTGCCTTTCATCGATCAAGTATTGGATACAATAGCAGGAAATACGTATTTCTCATTTTTGGATGGTTTTAGTGGTTACAATCAAATTCAAGTAGCACCTGAAGACCAAGACAAAACCACATTCACCTGTCCATGGGGAACCTATTCTTACCGAGTGCTTCCTTTTGGATTGTGCAATGCACCTGTAACATTCCAAAGGGCAGTATTAGGAATTTTATCTGATCTAATACATGATTGTGTGGAAGTATATATGGATGATTTTACATTTTGTGGAAATTAATTTGAAGAGGCTCTTGAAAAATTGGAAAAGGTTCTTAAAAGATTGAAAGAAGCAAATCTTTCATTAACTCATGAAAAATTATTTATGATATTTGTTAAAGGAATTTTTTTAGGACATTACATTTTAGGGGATGGAATTAAAGTAGACTCATCTAAAGTTGAAGTCATCTCCAAACTATCAATTTTAAGTTGTCAAAAGGATGTTAGAAGTTTTCTAGGATTTACAGGGTACTATAGAATATTTATAGAAAACTTCACCAAAATAACATCTCCACTCTTCAAAATGCTTACCAAATATTGTGAATTCTTTTGGAATCCTGATTTCCAATTGGCATTTGAAACCTTAAAAACAAAAATTTCTGAAGCACCCATCATAAGATGTCCAAATTGGAAAATACCTTTTCACATTTCAACAGATGCTTCATATACAACTCTGGGAGCTGTACTAGGACAAAAATATTTGATCCCCTATGCCATCTATTACACAAGTAAAAATTTGACTCCTGCTGAGTTAAATTACACTGTAACTAAAAAAGAATTTCTAGCTGTTGTCTATGTTATTAGAAAATTTAGACACCATATCACCAACTAAACTTCACCAAAATAGCATCTCCACTCTTCAAACTACTTACCAAATAATGTGAATTCATTTGGAATCCTGATTTCCAATTGGCATTTGAAACCTTAAAAACAAAAATTTCTGAAGCACCCATCATAAGATGTCCAAATTGGAAAATACCTTTTCACATTTCAACAGATGCTTCATATACAACTCTGGGAGCTGCACTAGGAGAAAAATATTTGATCCCCTATGCCATCTATTACACAAGTAAAAATTTGATTCCCGCTGAGTTAAATTACATTGTAACTAAAAAATAATTTCTAGCTGTTGTCTATGTTATTAGAAAATTTAGACACTATATCACCGAATATGAAACCTTTATTCACACAAACCATTATGCAATTAGGTACTTAATGAATAAATCTATCTATAATAACACAATCACAAGATGGTTATTACTCTTGCAAGAATTTAACATTACCATTCTAGATCTACCTGGAAAACAAAACACAGTTGCAGATTTCTTGTCTAGAATTCAAAACAATAATAATGATACTCCAGTAGAGGGTAATTTTCTGATGAAGATCTCTTTGAAATAACTACTAAATATCCATGGTTTGCAGATATTGCTAACTACCTAGCTACAAGAAAATTACCAACATACTTGTTTCCTAGAGAGAAAAGAAGAATTATTCAAACAATTGCATTATACTCATGTGTTAATGATGAATTGTATAAAATAGGTTCAGATCTCATCATCTGAAGGTGTGTTCAAGAAGATGAAATGCCTGAAATTCTGAAGGCATGCCACGATGAACCTTGTGGTGGACACTTTGTTAATAAGAGGACTACCTATGAAATCCTTCATTTAGGATATTATTGGCCATCCATATTTAAATATGCCAAAGAGTATGTCAAAAGGTGTGACAACTCTCAAAGAATAGGGAAACCTGTTCCTACAGATGAAATGCCTTTACAACCTCAGGTACTCATCAAACCATTTGAAAAATGGGCCCTGGATTTTGTTGGACCAATCAATCAACCATCAAGATAAAATAGGTACATTCTAGCTTGCACTGATTATGTCACTGAATGGGTAGAGGCTAAAGAAATTTCTATTGCTAAATTAAAATGCTGTAATTTCATTTCTCTTTGAGGATATTTTCACTCTTTTTGGTGTCCCAAGGGAAATTGTGACAGATCAGGGATCTTAGTTTACATCTAAAGTGGTACAAAATATTGTGGATGAATACAAGGTTAAACATATAAAGTCCACTCCATATCATCCAAAAGCAAATGGTCAAGTGGTGTCCACCAATAAAGTGATCGAGGAAATCCTCACAAAGAATGTACATCTACATAGGAAGGATTAGGCAGATAGGATTCTTGAAGCCTTATGGGCCTACCAGACTACATGGAGGAATACAATAGGACATACTCCCTATGAACTTGTGTATGGGAAGAAAGTCCTATTTCCTATACAATTTCAGATCAAAACCTTCAAGATGGCAGTTAGATTGGGACTTAATTTATCAGAAATCCAAAAGCACAAAATGGAGCAACTTAGTGAGCTTGATGAGATCAGGAAAGATGTAGTTCAAAGAACTCATCTAATCTAGCAACAAAGGTCCAGATGGAATGATAAGTACATAAAAGAAAGAAAGTTTCAAGCAGGAGATTGGGCATTTTTGTTCGATTCAAAGTTCAAATACTTCCAAAGAAAATTTCACACTCATTGGCTTGGGCCTTATGAGATCGAAAAAGTCCTTGACAATGAAGCAGTCAGGATAACGACAATTAAAGAAGAAAAGGTACCTCTTCTTGTGAATGGACATCGATTACAAGTCTATCATAAGCCAATTACAAAGGAGGAATTTATCAAAAAATTTCAATACAATACTGATATGAAGTTGGTGAAGAAGAATCTTTCTTCTTTCCCAAATTTTTATTTTCATATCTAAAAATAAAAATAAATAAATTATATATATATATATATATATATATATATATATATATATATATATATATATATATATATATATATATATATATATATATATATATACATGAATATTTATATATATTATTCAAAAAAAATAAAATCATATAAGTATGAAAACCAATCAATGATTGGCATCCTTATACAAGGAATACAAGATGAAAATCAGAGTTCTGACATATTATATTTTCTCCCATTCTAAAATCCCAAATTATTTGTTCCCTTTATTTCTCTAAAGCAATAAAAGAAGTAGCTACAGAATTGCTACAATTCTGTAGCTCTCAGAAGATTCTACAATTGTCATCACATTCTACAGCTCTGTTACATTTTCTTACAGCCTACTGAAGCAAACATACGAAACAGAAGAAATTGAGGACTCCATTGAATATCATGTTGAAAGGATACCTGAAGAATCAACACAAAGAAAATATCAACAAAGGTTAGTTCCAACAGTATGTTACAAAAAATTGTTTAAATAATAAGACCAAAAACATTAGCATGCATAATTTAGATGATCGTATGCTGCCTCAATATGTCATCATTAGATTGATTCGGATTCACATCACAATTTCACAATCCAACCACAGCATCCGTATCATATTTCATAATAATTCATAACCGATTTTCCCATTAATGATTAACGATCATATCCTACTTTTGTAACCCACTCATCTACGTTCCTTAAACCTCGCCGAATATCTATTTCGCCTGTACTTCTCTACAAACCCTCGACATCCTTAACCCAGATCCACAAACTCAATTCATTCGATCAAAGAAGAAAAATTCTAAAGGTGAAAGTCCTCATGATGGAGACATGGGTATAATAGTGAGAACTGAACCTGTGGGAGAAAAATTCATGTAGGGTTATCCTCAAGTAAAGGAAATGCTGCAGAAGGTGCAATGGCTTCTGTTTACAGAGAATTTCGATGGGTTTCATAAGGAGGTCACCAAGTCATTTGCAATATCTTTCGACGCAACAGAGGTCGAAATTGGAGATATAAAATTCTCAATGACAGAAGCCTTTGTGGCCAAAGCTACAGAGCTCCCGAGAAGTGGCGAGATATGGTTTAAGAAAAAAGAAATTCACAGTGAAGAATGGAAATTTTTTCTGAAGAATCCAGGTATGGACACTACTATTTACAAGAAAGGAATTCCCAGTTCAACACTAAAAAAAAAATGGAGAAATATGCTTTTAATTTTACAAAAGTTTGTTACTTGCGAAGGAAAATTTGGTTGTCTGTTTATTTATCATGCTCGGTTGTTAATGAAATTTTTGGAGGATGGAGAAATAAACCTCCCATACTTTCTGCTAAATAGTCTAAATAAAATGTCAGCAAATGTGCAAAAAAGAGTCCAATTCATAGAAAATATCGTGCATCACCACATACTAATTAATATACTCATTGAATTCCATCTAAAAAGTCTAGTAGATTCTTGGGAAAGTTTCCTAATCAGAAATCACTTTCAAGATGAAGCACCAGAAAAACCTAAGGATGAAAAAATTAGAAGAAGTATAAGGAGGAAGGTTGATACATGCATTGAAAATAAATCCTCACCTCAACCTCAACAAGAAGAGGAAGAAATCACCATTGTAGAGTTAATGAAAAATAAGAAACATAGTGGAGTAAAAAAGAGAGGAAATGTAGAGAAAAATAACAAAGTTACAAGTTTAGAAGACTTAAACCCTCCACAACCAAGGAGAAGCTATAGAATTTGTAAAACCTTGAAGAAGACACCATCGCATGAGGCAGTATTTTTTAATTTTGATGAAGAACCTCAAGTGCCATCACCCATCACTCAGTTCTATACACTCTCCTATACACCGTCCAAGCAGAAAATCCCCGGAAATTGACCCAACACAATAGGATATATATGAATATATTGAGTCATTGGAGAAAATACATGAAAAATCAAATCCAAGTGTGGAAGAGCAGCCCATCAGTCCAGAAGAACCTTTGGTAAACGCCCTCAAGCAAGAAATTTCTGAGTTGGAGATACTGAACAGACACATTAAACAGGAAAATGAAACCCTGAAAGAACAGAATCACTTGGAGAAGGTCATCATTGATAACACTATATTACATTTGGGGTTGTGGGATAAATAATAAGAAGCTGAAGAAAAATAACAAATCTCTGAACAAGAAAGTCATCGACCTAAAGTACAAACTCCTTATGAGAAAACCTAGAATGGAAATCACTTCAAGGAAAGGAAAGAAGAGGAAATTGGATGTATTAGCAGAGGTATAAGAGAAAATGAAATAGGAGGTGAAGGATCACATTTTTGGGAAATTTCATGAGGACATGCAATGGTCTCTTAGTGGGGGTATGTTGAACCTCAAAACTGTTCTTATTTTGACACCCTTTTTCATCATTTCTTCCTTCCTTTTCACAAACCCATGACTCCAATCAATGATAATTGACATATTCCACATCAGAGAAGACATATAAATGACCTATACTTTATATTATGATGTTTCTTATTATTTAGATGCATTTATGTAATTAGCTACAGAATGTGTCCAATTCTGCAACTAATCATTGTTTCTGCAGTTACTGTTATGGTTTGACAGGATTTGAGAAGCAAATAAGGAAGTGATTCATATGGGTATCTCTGGAATAATATATACATTGATCGTATCCCATCCACCTATTCAAATTCGAAGAGAAAGCGTGCCTATGCTTGTAGTCAAGGTCGGTCAAAGAACATGATCTGCGAAAGAAATACTCTCGATTTGCTCTGACGTAGAAAATCGAGAGACAATTATTAAATACTTTTCTTTTATATAAAATTTGAATTTCAGTTCTAGTTGTTATCTGTAAGTAGAAATGCCTCAAAACAACTAAATCTGAAACTTGTTTAAATACCAGTCTTTTGAAACTGGGAAACAGTCCTAATTTTTAATAATTCGGTGTATGCTTTTGAAATTCTGTTTTTGAAAATACGAAGACTAGTTCTAGATCCTTTGATGCATGCGTTTTCCATTAGATTTTCAACTCATTCTGTTGTAGAGGGCCTCTGCACGAAGGGAGGTTTTTCTAGTTATTTTGTAGTTTGAATTTTGTCATTTAATTTCCCGTTGAATCGTTATTTCTGTTCTTGTGAATTCATAGTTAATTTCACATCATTTTCATAGTTAGATTCCTGTCAATTAATCATTTAATCTGCTCACTATTTTATAGATTATTTTCATGAATAATTTCTTAGATCAGTTTCCAATTAGATGTGTAATCTTATGCTCGCTAAGTCGTCTCAAGAAAGTGGCTATGTCATTTTCCAATTGGATCAGATTTGGGTATTCTGTCATACATCAGTTGTAGTTTTTTTCTACATGCTTTGTTTTCTTAGATTAATTTTCCAATTAGCTGTGTAATCTTATGCTCGCTAAGTCATATCAAGAAAGTGGTTTGTCATTTTCCAATTGGATTATATTTGGGTATTCGGTCATGCAATAGTCGTACTTTCCTTTAACATGCTTTATACTTGCTTTCAATTTCAATCAACATTGCGATTTAAATTCTTAGTAATAGGGTTTATGCTTTCAATCCATGGAATAGAATTAGATTAAGTTAGGACACAATTAAATTAGAGTTGTGTTCTTAAACAAATGCTCTGGTTTCATAGGACTAAAATATTTCAATGGATAAGATAGGAAATAATTTCATCTTGTCATTTGAATGCAATTAGATTTAGAATAGTGCTATGTTTTAAACTAGAAAGTTATTTTTCATAGATGTTTTTCCGGCCTACTAACATCATTCAAAGTTTGATTTATTTTTATGCAATCTAAATTAGTTAATGAACATTTCCTTTCCTTCCTTCTTTTAGATTTCATATTCCATTAAAAATAGTTTGTAATTCAATTTATTCTCTTAGAATAAAAACAACATTTCCTTTTCTTCCTTCTTTAAGAATTAGTTTTCATCATTAAAATTCATTTAGATTTGATTATTCACTAGCATTTAGAGATTTCATTTTTTAAGACCAATTTTAGAAATAAGATTCAAAACCCCCAAAACAACGTAAAAATACACAACGAAGTAAGAAAACAAGGTTACCTAAGCATATATAGTGCACCACACTTCATCAAATTACTAACCTCGGTTGATAATTCATGATAGCAATTTGAGACATCAAATTGACTAAACATTTTGGCGCCACTGCTGGGGAAGTGTAATTAGGAAGCCTTATTTCTTACATTAAAAAAAAAAAAACTAAAAAAAATGACATGCGTAGAGAAAGAGTCTCTAGGGGTAGATTCATAGCTAGAGGCAGAAGTTAGATTCCAACAACACCACTCACCCCACCAAGACCACGTAGTGCCACACCATCATCTCAAACTCATATTCCATCTTTCTCCTCAAGACGTAGACTTCCTGAAGTCTTAAGATCAGAAATACAACCAGGAGATTCTCCAACTTCATCTACCGAGGCAGTCTTAGAAGAAGAAGATCCTAGATCTCCAACATAAGGAGTAACATTTTTCACCTCTACTGGAGAACATATTCTAGCTCAAGAGTTAGAAATTCCTAGTGAGGAAGAAGAAGAAGAAACTTTCTTCAATATCCCATTGATAGAAGAACCAGAGGAAGAAAAAATAACTCTACAGTTAGAACCTTACATTAGCTCTGAGGAATCTACAATGGTTGAGGAAGGAGGAGGAGAAGTTCTGAATGGAGATGCCTTAAGTATAGGAGGAGGAAGAAGAGATGGAGGAAGAGGAATAGGTAGAGGAGATCCTAACTCTGTTGGATTTCCTATAGTTGATGCAGATACAAATTATAGAATGAAAAATATTTCACCTCCTGTCCTTCCCAATTTCCATGGATTAAGGACTGAGGATCCTGAAATTTTTTTATTTGAATTTGAAGTCTTATGTAGATATTATGACTACTTACAAGACTCTAAAAAATTTAAGCTATTCCCTGCAACACTTAAGGGTGCATCTCTAAAATGGTTCATGGGTTTGATAACACAATCTATTAGGACATGGGATGAAATGAAAGATGCATTTTCAGAGATATCTGGATTATTGCACACCTATTAATAGGAAGGATGAAGTATTTAAAATGATACAGAGAGAGGATGAAAAGTTAGAAGATTTAATTGAGAGATTCAATTATAATATCAAGAGAGCTAAGATGGAACATCTAGATCAAGATACTTAAAAATCTCTCTTATTGAAAGCCATTAGAGATGAATGGATGGATATCCTTAACATGATGGGAAAATGAGATATCTATCAATTACCATTACCTGAAATTTCTGAATTATGCATTCATCTCTCAAAAGGAAAATAAAAAATTGGGAGAAATACAAGAGATCCTATCCTCTCTAGAGTAAATAAATCTACAACTGGAGAGTAGGGAAGAAATTGGAAATATGATTGATGAATTTAAAAAAAAAAATCTTAGGGAGTCTCAGTGAACAAATAGACACCTTGAAATTGCAAAACAAACAGAAAGCTGAAACAAATGTCTTAACTATTTTCTTTCCTAAATTCAGAAAGAAACATGCTTTAAGAGAGTGTCCTTTTGTTGTAAAAGTCATAGAGACCTGTGTTATTTGTGCAGAAAATAATGAAACAAGAAAATGTCCCTCTATACCAGGTCTTAAGGCTGTCTTTCAAGAAGAAGAAGTAACTCCATCTCTAGTAGATACTCTTTGTATCATCTCTGGAAGACCATGGAAAGGGCCACAAACTCAAGGTTTTAACAACCAAATGTATAATCGGCCCCCACCAAACAATTGGAATTCATCATGGAAACAACCTTGGTCCCAGCCTCAACCTTATACACAAGGGATGAAAAATACCTATGGAAGATACTCTTAGTATCACCAGTATCCACAAACCTATCCAGCCTATCCTCCCCAACATTTTCCACAACAAAATCAACCACCCCAAATCCAAAATCAGAGTCCACAATTGTCATTACCATATCCACAAAGAACAAATCAACTCCTACCCAACCATTACCAAACACAAATAACAAAAATTCTCAAAATTCTTATAACATAGAAGGACAAAAATTTCTAGCTTACATGATTACCTCACTAGATCTTAACAATTTCCATCTTAGATCTAGTAGAATATTAGAAAGGGAAAAGCCTTCCGTTGTTATTCAAGAAAAAGATGATTTCGACGAAGACAATTCTCTACAGCAAAATAAAAGTTCTAAAGAAGGGACATCTCTTCAGCAGAACCAAAATTATGAAAATGAAAAACAAAAAGATCCAATAAACTCAACTCCTATAATAGAGCAACCTTTAGTATCTATTTCTAACCCTCCTTTTCCTAAAAGATTACAAATCGATAGAGGGATAGAAAAATCAATTTTGTTGCCTGATTATGATTTTCTAGATGAATTGAAAAATGACTGTATCAAAATTCCTTTGTTACAGGCCATTAAAGAGATTCCTAACCAAAACAATAAGAGAGTTGAGCACGAAAATATTAATAAGGAAAACAAAAGAAATAAAAAGGATTCAGTTAGTAGGAAAAATTGCTGACATTATGATGGGAAAAATAGCCATACAAAAATATTTTGACCCAGAAAGTCCAGTTGTAAAAACACACATCAATGGAATTGAGATTCCAAATACATTAATTGACTTAGGAGTAGCCATCAACATCATGAGAAAACAGACTATGGAACAACTTAGGCTTCCAAATATTCAGTATACACCAGCATTATTGTAGTTAGTAGACAAATTAGTAATCAAACCAGATGGTGTATTAGAAGACATATATGTGTCCTTAGACTCTTGGGAGTATCCAGTTGACTTCATGATCCTAAATCCCAAGAAAAACCTAGGAGGACATCCATTAATTTTAGGAAGGCCTTGGTTAGCTACACCTGATGCTTTCATTAGTTGTAGATCTAGTGATATGTTTATTTCTGATGGCAAATCAACAAAGAAATTCACTCTATATCCTCCAGCAAAAACAACCACAGAAATAGGAGATGAAGAATAGATATATGACGATAATGAGATAAAACTGCTCTTTACTATGTCTCATATTAGTGAAGAAAGCCAAATCTTAAATTCAATAGAAAACTCTGAAACATCCTCACAACGTGAAGATGATTATAGTTTTCAAGAACAATGCGATATTCAATACTTGTCATCTAGACATATGTCTTTATATTCTATGGAATGATTTGGTAACTCTACAGTTGAAATCTTTCCAGGAAAATCTTTAAATATAAACAAAAACTTGGAGATATCCCAACAAGAAAATTTAATCAAAACATTACAAAAACAATCTTCTGCATATGCATGAGATTACACTGACATGAAAGGAATTAGTCCTGAGACTTGTATAGATCATATCTACATTGAGGAAAACTCTAGGCCTATCAAACCCATGGTTTTGTGCATGGGTTTGCACATGGTTTTGGAGCATGATGGTTTTTGGCCCCTGGTATTTTGTAGATCCGGTCAAGGGAACTACGGTTATGTTCTAATCCAGGGTTAATGGATTGGGGTTTATGTATGATTTGGCATGTATATATATGTGTTGTAACACTAAAAGGAATATAATGAAAAATCAAGCTGGTCGTCTCGATTTGGGATCTAGGGGAAAATCTCCGTGTACATCTGTTTTATGTTTTATGCTCTCGCTATTGTTTATTTTCTATTTTAAGATTCGTTTGCATATAATTTATGTACAGGGTTAAAACTTACATTTGGTATCAGAGCTGTTTTGACTTCAAGGGGGCGCCTTTGCTGCTGAGGGTTTTTTTCTCGGGCTTGAGGTAGACCCTATTCAGTGGGAGATCTGCGGGATCGATTGTTGCGGTGAAAGAAGATGGCGAGTGATGGGAAGATAGAGATCGAGAAATTTAATGGTAAGATTTTTGAGTTGTGGAAGCTCAAGATGGAGGATCTGCTGGTAGATAAAGATCAGTGGATCATGGTAGATCTAGGTACTAAACCAACGAAAATTTCAGATGAAGACTGGAAGAAGTTGGATCGGAAGGCAAAGAGCACAATATGGTTGTGTGTCTCAGATTCAGTATTGTTGAATGTATTTGGGGAAGCTATGACGAAGACCTTGTGGGACAAGCTAGGGACTTTGTACCAATATAAGTCTCTGGTGAATAAATTTTTCCTGTGGAAAAAGCTGTATAACCTAAGGATGAAGGATGGAGACTCGGTGACAGAGCATCTGAATGCCTTCAATACTATGGTAAGTCAGCTATCATCTGTTGATATTAAAATCTCAGATGAAGATAAGTGCATTAGTTTTTTGTGTTCTCTACCAGACTCATGGGACAGTTTGGTTATTGCAATAGGTAGCAATACAACTACCTTGAATTTTGATGACATTGTCTCAGCCTTACTGTCAGAGGAAATGAGACGGAGAAATATGGAGGGTCGGAATGGAGATGCCTTATCTGTACGAGGAAGATCCCAGAACAGAAAAAATAATAAGGTTTCGAGTGGGAGATCTAAATCTAGAGGGAGATCTAAATCTCCTGGAAAGTTTGTAAAGGTGTGTTGGAAATGCAGAAAGGAAGGGCACTATAATAAGGACTGCAGATCTAAAGCTCCTGAGAAAGGAAATGGATCTGATGATGCTCCTTCTGTAGAGGAAAAAACCACCTCGAATGAAGGTGAGGATGTGTATTTGGATTCTTCTTCAAATACACATGTAGATCATGAGTCATGGTTGATTGACTCAGGTGCATCCTTTCACTTCACTCCCCATAGGGAGTGGTTCTGTGAGTATGAGAAATATGATGGTGGTGATGTCTTCTTAGGGGATGATAGGAAGGCCAGAATCGTCAAACGTGGAAAAGTAAAGCTGAAGCTACAAGGTGGAAGGATTAAAACACTTCCTGGTGTTCTGCACATTCCTGCATTGGCCAGAAATCTGAATTCTGTAAGCAAGATGGATGATGCAGGTGTAAAAACAGTGTTTGAGAAAGATGCCTGTAAGATGTTTTAGGGAGCACTGGTATTAATGCGGGGAGTTCGGATTGGAACTCTGTACAAGCTTCAGGGCAGCACTATTATTGATGGGTGTAATAGTTTCGTGGTTCCAGAAAGTGGAGCGGAAAGCCTAGTGGTCTCTGGAGAAAAGACCATGCTATGGCATCAAAGGCTTGGACATATTGGAGAGAAGGGCCTTCAGATACTGCATGGAAATGGTATGGTAGAAGGTATGTCTAATAACTCTCTGGATTTCGATTTCTGTGAACATTGTGTATATGAGAAGAAGAATCAGGTGAGTTTTCCTTCTGGTGCTAAGAGGGCGAACAAGATATTAGAGCTTGTGCACAGTGATGTGTTTGGACCTATGTCGGTTCCATCACTGGGTAAGTCTGTGTACTATGTTTCATTCATAGATGACTTCTCAAGGAATACATGGATATATTTCTTGAGGAAGAAATCTGAAGTCTTTGACAAATTTAAAGAATTTAAGGCTCTGGTGGAAAACCAGACAGAGAAGAAGATAAAGGCGTTGAAGACAGATAATGGTGGGGAGTTCTGCAAGAAGGAATTTGAAGAGTTCTGTAAGAAGTGTGGTATAGCACGGCAGAAGACTACTCCATACACACCTCAGCAAAATGGAGTTGCATAAAGAATGAATAGAACACTGATGGAAAAGGCAAGAAGCATGCTCAGTGGTACCGGGTTAGGACAAGAATTCTAGGCAGAGGCAGTGGAGACTGCATGTTACTTAGTTAACAGATCACCTTCATCAACTTTGGAGGATAAGACTCCACATGAGGTATGGACTGGTAAGAAACCCTCTCTTTCACATCTACGGGTATTTGGATGTGATGCATATGTACATGTTCCAAAGGAGAAAGGGACCAAGTTGGATAATAAATCTGAAAGGTGCATCTTTATTGGGTATAAGGATGGTTTAAAGGGTTACATGCTTTGGAACCCAGAAACAAGGAAGGTTGTGTACAGATGAGATGTGGTGTTTAGAGAAGTGAAAGATGTTGTTAAACATGAAGTCCTACCAAAGGAACCTGAGAAGATAGAGTTTGAGCTAAAGGAGGATGAATCAGACTCTACAACAAAAGAAGACTCAGAAGATGAAGAGCCACAAACTCCAGCTTTGAGAAGATCAGTTCGGGAAAGAAGGCAACCATAAAGGTATAGTCCATCTGCTTTCTGTTCAGGTTTTGCCTTAACTATAACTGATGATGAACCCAGAACTGTCAGGGAGGCAGTAGATTCAGAGGATGGAAAACTCTGGAAGGAGGCCATGGTTGATGAAATGTCATCCTTGCACAAAAATGATGCATGGGATCTGGTGGAGTTGCCGGCTGGAAGGAAGCCCATTGGGAGCAAATGGGTGTTTAAGAAGAAGATGAATGTAGAAGGCAAGGTGGAGAAATACAAAGCTCGGTTGGTAGCGAAAGGTTATTCCCAAGTGCCGGGAATTGATTTGGTGATATTTTTTCTCCTGTTGCCAAAGTTACTTCTATTAGATTACTTTTATCTGTTGCTGCTGCATTTGATTTTGAGATAGAACAGATGGATGTGAAGACAGCATTTCTTCACGGGGATCTAGAAGAAGAGATCTACATGAAAACCTGGAAGGCTTGAGGTGGTGAAGGGGAAGAAAGAACCGGTATGTGCACGTTAAAGAAGTCTCTCGTATGGGTTAAAACGATCACCAAGGATGTGGTATCATAAATTTGATACCTATATACAGGGACTTGGCTTCACCAGAAGTAAGGAGGATCACTGTGTTTATTTTAAATTAATTGGTGACCATGTTATTTATTTGGTCTTGTATGTGGATGATATGTTGTTGATTGGAAATGAAAAAGAAATTATCCAAGATTTGAAGACCCAACTATTCTCCAAATTCGACATGAAGGATCTTGGTGTTGCAAATTATATTTTGGGCATGGAAATTAAGAGAGACCGGGAAAAGAGGAAGCTCTGGTTAAACCAGAGGAAGTATGTCGAAACTATATTGCAGAGGTTCAATATGCAGGATAGTAAACCAGTGAATGTTCCGATTCCTGTAGGTATAAAGTTGTCTGCTGAATAGTGTCCCAAGACACAAGAAGAAGAGGTGGATATGTCCTGTGTTCCATATGCAAGTGTAGTGGGTAGCCTGATGTATGCAATGGTTTGTACTAGACCAGAAATTGCACATGGAGTGGGAGTATTAAGCAGGTTTATGTCAAACCCAGGGAAGGAGCATTTGACAGCAGTGAAGTGGGTTTTCAGGTATTTGCGCGGCACTAGTGATTATGGCTTGTGCTACCAGGGAAGACTAGGATTGGAAAGAGTGTTGGACATTCGTGGTTTTGTTGATGCAGACTGGGCTGGAGATCTGGACCAAAGAATATCTACAAGTGGGTATGTGCTTAGCCTATTTGGAGGTGCAGTCAGTTGGATGAGTAAAAGATAATTTGTAGTGGCTCTTTCAACTACAGAGGCAGAATACATGGCAACCACTCATGTAAGTAAGGAAGCAGTTTGGTTGCATAGATTGTGTTCAAGTATGGGGTTGGTGCAGAAAGATATAAGGATAGAATGTGATAGCCAAAGTGCAATTTTATTGGCTAAGAACCCTGCTTATCATTCAAAGACAAAGCACATTGATGTTCAATATCAATTTGTGAGATATATGGTCGAGGCTAAAAAGTTGTTGGTGGTAAAGGTGGACACCTTGAAGAATGTTGCAAATGCATTGAAGAAGTATGTGAGCACTCAGAAGTTCTCTTGGTGTAGATAAAAAATAGGTTTTGCAAAGCTCGGATAATGACTCAACTCTCCTGTGGCCCCCTGCAGAAAGAAAACAACAAGTGGGAGAATGTTGGGTATGTGTTATATTCTTTCCATGACTAGTCAAGCATGGGGGGGGGGGGGGGGGCAACAGACACCCATGTACGTTGTGTCGGGCACAGAAAGGGGGTCAGAGGGGGGGCATACCTGCCCATGGTGTCGTGCATGGGTTTGCACATGGTTTTGGGGCATGATGGTTTTCGGCCCCTATTATTTTTTAGATACGGTCAAGGGAACTGCGATTATGTTCTAATCCAGGGTTAATGGATTGGGGTTTATGTATGCTTCAGCATGTATATATATGTGTTGTAACACTAAAAGGAATATAATGAAAAATCAAGCTGGTCATCTCGATTTGGGATCTAGGGGAGAATCTCGGTGTATATCTGTTTTATGTTTTATGCTCTTGCTATTGTTTATTTTCTGTTTTAAGATTCGTTTGCAGATAATTTCTGTATAGGGTTAAAACCTACAATATGAACATTGATGAAATTTGAATATGATCACACACTTAGCACACTTGACGACTCAAACAACATAAATCATCCAAGACATACAAAAAAATCATTATCCTCCACGTGACAGCTTCGCGACCAGTTATGACAAGTGTGACATCAAAGATACACTTTACGATGACCGTGACGACACTTGTGCGACGATGCTCAGAACTTTGGAAATGAGTGCGACATATACTGACATGGTTATAAAAACTCATTTACACAAATATGACCTCTTGAAATCACTGGAACAAGCTCATACATTCAATGCAGTAGCCAACATGCCAAAATGTGATACTTTTCCTATCTTGTGAAAGGGATCACAACACTTTAAGAAAAGAAATAAAATTAACTTCAAATTTTGCGACAACCATAAACAAGACCAAGGAAGGCTCCTAAGTTTGGTATAAGATAAAAATTTGGAGGGGGTTGTAGCGGCTACAACAAGGACCAAGAAGAAGCCCAGACCCTCCTGCTCTTCTCCTTCCTATTCAAAAGTGATTACAAAGCAACATTCTTTCCCGTGAGTAACAAGAAGCAAGAAATATCACAATAGAAATTAATTTGTTCCTAAGCCCTCTCCTGGGTCTAATGGTGGGTTGTCTTCTGGAAATTTATAGACATGTTTTGTTTCCGCATTTTATTGTGCAAACAATTTGTGATAATTTACTCTTTCTCCCATGAAGTAGTAGGATTAAGAACTTGAAGATTTAGTTTTGGATTTTTTCCTCCTTGCTCTTATTGGGAGGAGGATAATGTTTATTTTTTTTAGAATCTTGTGAGGTAAAAGAAATGTAATTCGTGATGTAGTTTCCACTTCTAGGGGTGTATTTTCAACATAATCCAAGTATTCATTTCAGTTAAAAATTAATAATTGGGGGCCAATGGTGACAATAAAATAATGGGCTCATAAACCCACTTGTATCTGTCATTAAATGAGGTAGGGAGGTTGGGGGAAATCCCCTTGTGGTATTTCAAAATTTGGTGTTCCTTGATCCTATATGGATTAATTTTTTTAGAAGTAACACTATGCCTAAAGGAAGCAAGGGGAGAAAGGAAGATTAGGGTGAGGTAGGCTAACTCACTCCAAAGCTTAACAAGGAAAAAATAGAGTCAACAAAGATATCTTTGGGGAAAAATCCACCAATAATCCAAAATGAAAACAATATTGTGAAGATGGCTTAGGGCTATGAGGATGGTGTTGAATATTTAATTAAACTGAGAGGGGGGGGGGGGGTGAATCAGTTTAATACATACATAAGCCTTTTAAAATTTTCACCAATTATTTACAGCTTAATATGTGAACAGTCTTATTTTCAGCCATTATTAATTTATTGTGACACCATACTTATGTTGAAGGCAGCAAGCATTTAAGTAGATTGAAATAATCACATCAATACATAAGAAGCACACATAGAGACACCAGATATAAGTGGAAACCCATAAAGGGAGAAAACCACATCTTATTATTGTTGTGATGCAAAGGCAAGCTCTAACTCCCTCTCACCACTGTTTTTCTGCAGGCACCAACATACAGGAGGCTCCTACCTCAATTCTGAAAGCTTCAACTTGCAAGGAAGCACCAACTCCCTTCAATTTTCTGCAGGCACCAACCTACAAGAGGCTTCAACCTCAGTCAGCTACAACTGACAGCTATCAAGCAACAACTTGATAGGGAAGCTCCAACTTCCTCAATTCAACAACCTGAATGTTTGTTGATTTACCTCAGATATCAGCTCTGTTCTGTAGCTTCTCTTTCTGCTCTTCTTTTCTTAATCTTCTCTTCCTCACTCTTCTGTATTCTGCCCTTTCTATATTTACACTCTCTAACCTCTTTCTTTCTTCTCCTGTGCATATCAATGGGATATTATATATAGATTTCATCACATGACTCTTTACATTCCTCAGAGAATTTGAAGTGAGTAGTCCTGACTTTTTGCCTTCTACCTCCTCATATCTTTTACCAACTCATTTTAAATTATAGCAATATGTACAAATTTTCATGCTACAGTGGGATTTTGTCTTTTCCTTAGGATACTTGCCTTTGCATCACAAACAATAAAAATAATTACATAATTTACATTCACGTTCTTAATTACATATTTCAATATCACTCAACTCCTCTTCTGAACTTTGGCTTTACTGGATTTTGTCTATTTCTACTGCTGTTAAGACACTGTTCTGCATATTATTTGTTCTCTGTGTTTATTTACCTGTTTAACTCATTCCTGTACATTTCTTCAACTCTGCAATCTTTGATTTCCTCTGTCAGGCCTCATACTTCCTCTTTCTTTGTGCATATATAATGAATACAATAAATTTGTACTCAATCCAACTGTCGATCTGGGAAAATTTGAATTAATGTGGAAGCTTCATTTTCAAGGTTATAAACCCATACATATGAATTCATTCATATTTCAGTCATTACAATATTCCCAATCTGGGCAATCTCGTCACATTCCTTTATTCTATGATGGCACATTTAAGTAAACAAGTCTGAGTATTTTTAATGTCTCAATTCACTGGATTTGGACCCCAAGGAGAAGTTGAGCTTACTGTAGTGTGGCTCTGTCAGTGTTTCTCTTTGTTTACTTCCGCATGGCTCTTTTATTTTCTTTGCGAATTTAATTTATCAGTTTTGGAGAAAATTGATAAATAAATACATTCAGTGGCTTTTATAATTCCCGACTTATATATATATTTACCTCCGAACCTTTATAATCAAAGTTTATAATCCGTCGAAACTTTATATTAAACCCGACGCTTTTTAAATAAACGACTTCACGTACTTGACATTATACATAATATATCAATGTGTATAATATATGCAAGTCTTCGCATATTCAAATATTTCACGCACAATATAATATCTCGATGTATATAATATGCGTCCACATGAATAAATCGACCTCCGTAAGGATTGATCGCCAATTATATTAACCTTGGTTAACTCTTTTAACATATTCCATCAACCCTTATATTAAGGTTATAATACGTCGAAACATAAATAAACCAATTCATTATACATATAATTCCGCCGGGCCCCACAGTTCAATCAAACGACCAATCGAATACACGTATAATACTTGGCTATCCTCCGTGCACCTCTATTAAACTTTGGGAAGGTCCGACACGTGATCGCCGTCCGATGTCGAGCCTTCAAATCAACGATCTACACCCATTTCGCTCGGCGTCTTCGTACGATATATAACGCGCGATGGCGCACGTTAGACGGCGGTATTTGAACAGTGGCATGGCCACGTGTCATGAAGTCTATGGAATCGCTGCAAATTTATCAAAACCACTTTCCGTATAATGGTGGTGCGATAGAAACCATCCTCCGTGTTAAACCACTGTTACTGTTCCTTGGTCAAAGTTCCGCCTCTCCATGTTCGAGTTCTTCGTTGCGCTCAGGTTCCGTCCACACCGTTCCGTAATCCACAATTTCAATTATCATTGTATTTTTATTATTCGACTTCACTCCATTCAATTATTTATATATATATATATATATATATATATATATATATATATATATTGTAGACTATGGTTCCGTTATTTATATGTTGTCGACTATGGTTCTGTCTTCTTCATACTGCGCATTTCAACACAATCCTGCCATATATATAACGCATAGTTCTTTATTCTTGGAATAACAGCAGTGATAACGCCTCTGTCTTCGTATTTTCTTCCTCTGCCTCTGCCTCTGCATCTGTTCCTGTCTCTGCATCTGCTACCTCCTTTGCCATCAATGACAATATTTCCAACAGATGGAACATAGCTCCATCCACAATGAGGATATAGACGCTAAGACGAGGAATTAAATACATAAAACTATAAGCACTAAAGATAGAGGATACCAAGTACTTTAAGGCAATTGATATATGTTGGTAGATGAAGACAATGGTAGAAAAAATGTTGTTGGAAAGGAATGAAACCTACCATGATTTTATCACGACTAGATGAATCGCAATTTCAAGTACAAATTGTAGTGCCAATATTACAATATTAGCAAAAAAATTCTCATGGAATAGAGTTTATAGGGTCAGAACATGCTCCAAGCCAAGTGTTCAGTGCTCCAATAACATCCTCTTTGAATGATTTCTAACATGCACAAGATATATGCATTTTTGTTTCCTTTCCACGAAAATAACAATTATGTAGATTTGTATAAGTTTATCACTAGTTACTATAACAATCCTTTTTTGTATGTATATTTGCTAGACAAGATGGATAAAGAATTTTTTTTTTTAAATTCTCGTTTAGTTTTCCTAGTGGCAGGATGACAGGCCTAGTATATGTAAATTTATCCTTATTTTAGTATAATATACATTATACTACTAGCTTACAAACAAAAAGTCGGTCTTTTCCTTTCTTTCCTTATTTCATTCAAACTATGTTGTTTCTTTATTTTCATTTTTAATTTATAATGTTTTATTTAAGAACATTTTTTTTTCTCATTTGGGGTTTTTCCTCCTTGTTTCAACACTTTCCATTTTTCTTTTTATTTTCTTAATTATGATTTTGTTTACAAAAATGTAAATAATTTGATATATGATTAGGGTTGTGTTTTGGCCTTTTGGACCTCTTCCCATTAATCATTTCTATAAATTCCACCTCCCTACACTCTCTAACATGTATCCCTCCGCCAAAACTTCCCCAAGAATTTAGACATCCCCTAACCGCTTCATCCCCCTTCTTGTACAAGATAGTCCTAAATCCCCTATTTTCCCTACATTCCTGAAGTAGTCTTGGGAAAATAAATTTTTCTCCCTGATGGAGTGTAAAAATGACTTGATTGATAAGTCAAATGAAAAATAGACTAGAAAATATTTCCAATGAGCTATCATGAGCTCAATTTGGAGTTCAGGAAGGCCTCCAAAAGTGGCCTGCAAGAGAATGCTGCGTTTTTTGCACCCCCATTCTCCACTTTTTTACCAGTCTTGGGAGAATTGATTTTTGGGGGCTATACTTGACCATTTTTAGTGCTTGATAGGTCAATTGTGTAAAATACACAAATATGTTTCCAACGCGCTATCATGAGCTCAATTTGGAGATTGGGAAGGTCTCCAAGCCTACAAGGAGGCGTTGCGCTCCTGGATTTCTGGCGCTGTGCTCCTACGTTTGGCGTTGCACTTCTACTAGACTTCTTCCACAGCTCTCAAACCTCAATGAAAGTGGTCCAAAAAAAAATTGAAGGTTTATACACCTCAGTCCAAGTAAGTTTTACCACTACATGACCTCCTTTCACTTCATGATTGCAAATTCATGGTGTTAGCCCTCTTCATTAATAATTTGAAGTTTTGAGCTAAAGAAACCCTAGTTTCACTACTACATGTAAAATTTGTTTCCCTAGACCCTAATTTCCCTCCCCACACTCCAGTAAACACTCCCCCTATCCCTACATAACCTTATCCCTCATTCCCAAGCCCCATTTCCCAAAACCCTAATCCTACGCTGCAAATTTCCTAGGCACCCTCACTATCCCTATAATAAATTTCCCTACCCCATTTCCCTAAATATTTCTAGCCCCTACCACTTCCCAAAGCTCCCTAACTCCCTTACCTGCTTCCATAATCTTACCTACACTCATTACCACTCCCTAAACCTACTCCCTACCCCCTTTTCCTCCCCTTCTCTAGGATTACCAAAACAAAACAAACATCATGGAGGAGGAAAGAGATTTTATGGAAGAGGAAAGAGAGGAAAGAATACCCCACAAAAGAGGGAGGATTTTGAGGCTTGAGCCATCTGACACTAGAGAGTTAATTTCCTCACCCATGACAGTCAGTTGCTTCAAACATGTGGGCTGCTTTGATTTCTGTGAGTTATTCCAAAAGTTCAACATCACCCTACTTTGACCAAAGCTTCCATCTCCTACCTTGAGCAAGAGAACAAGCAGCTGAGTGACAAAAAAGTGCTATTGGAATTGGAGCTTCCAAATAAGAGGTCTTACAAACGCATTGGAGAAGGAAAAAACCAAGAACATTAGGTCTTATAAAGGCATTGGAGAAGGAGAAAATTGAGGCAAAAAACCTAACTCTTGAGGAAAGAATTGCAAAGGAAATTAAGGATGATAGAGAAGTTTGGCTTGAAAAAGTAAACCTCCACCTTGAGAAGCTCCTCCAGAAGGCTAACAAGGACAAAGAAATTCTTATAAACATGGCCAATAGGTACAACACAAGGAATCATATCGGCAACATCAAAATCAAGCAGTTGAAGGACAAATTGAAGGAAACCCTAGCCAAGCAAAAGGACAAGGGAAAACTTGAAATTATTTATGATGACTCCTTTATTGCTTGAGACACTTCATTAACATCTCATTTACCAATTTCGAGATTTTTTGGGCATTTTTTTTCATTTAGGGCATTTTTCCAAATTTTGACACAATTTCAACACAGTGAGCTTGTCAAAAGTGCAACACCTAGGGTGCTGTGATTTATCTAGGAGCCTCCATATGAAAAATGGCCACCACCATTAGATTCAAAAGCCCATATACATTAACTTTTGACTATTTTAACTCAAAAATTGCACAATATGGCAAGGATAAATGGCCAAAAAAACCTAAAACATCACCTTTTTTCCCCTATTTGCACGTTGGCATTGCGCTTTGGACCAGTGTTGGGAGATTTGACCTTTGGAGGCATTAAAATCATCATTTTTAGAAACAAAGGGAATTTTTGGAAACTAGATAGGAGAAAATTTCCAATGAGCTATCATGAGCTCAATTTGGACTTGAGGAATTCCTCAAATTCAGCCTTGAAGTTGGCACTGCGCTTTTGCCAGTTTGTTGATTTTTTACAAAAATTTCATATTTTCTCAGTTTGGTCAAAGAATTCATGAATTTTACTGATGTAATTTGATGATGCAAATGTAATTAAGTTACTTTTAGTTACTATAGGGTAAATACATTAGGTAAAAGTGTATTTGTGGATGAATGAATCAGTTTCATCAAAGTTAGGGATGAGTTTGCTGGCCTCCCTAGTCTTTGGGTTTTTAGTTCAGTATTTTGGGGATTAGCACCACAAGTCAGGGATTCGACCCCTGAGAGTGGGATAATTTTGTTTTGGCCTATATATTCCACCTCCTTTCTCATTGCAAGAGTCGGCGGATGATGTTGGATTGATCAGAGAACACTATTGTATCAGAATTTTGGCAGAAATTTATTGACAGCGTTGCAAATATTTTGGTGGGATTCCCGTGGTAATTTGTTTTGACATAGTTTCTTCTTCTGTTTAAATATGTGTGAATGTTTTTTACTTTCCATGATCATGTAATTTCTATAATATGGTTGATTCTTAAGTGAGATAAGCAGAATTCATTTTTAATGCTCTGTTTTTGGAGAATCATCATAAAAGTGTTTCATTTCTTCAGTTTAAAAAGAATTCATGTATGTCATGCTATTTTTAGCACCTCACAAGTATAATTCACTTCATCAAACCTCCTTAAGTGTTAAAGTACCTACCTACCTTGCCCCATCAGATGTCTGCAATTACTGGTCCTTTTGCCTTGACCTAGTTTCTTCTTTGACCAAATTCACCCATCCAACACCTCAAAAATTCAATCAATCAAAACCCTATGCTACTATACCTAGCCTAATATCTCAACGATCCAGTCATATTAATTGAGATACATTGGAGAGAGCCCTCTCCTTCCTAGTAGGGCTAGCTACTTGGTGAAATATTGGTTTGTGGTTAACTTTGCTGGTCTCTTCTTAGCCTCGGAGATC
Source organism: Pinus albicaulis (assembly GCA_034641835.2). Lineage (NCBI taxonomy): Eukaryota > Viridiplantae > Streptophyta > Pinopsida > Pinales > Pinaceae > Pinus > Pinus albicaulis. Next base: position 568,639,721 of record CM076576.1, read on the forward strand.
CGGTGGAGTGATAACTTCTTGGTGACCATACTAGGGAATGAAGTGATAAATATTCATCGGGAAAGCACAAAAGGATCAGATTTGATTGCCGATGGTGGACAGTGATCAGACACACTAAGGCTGAAATCATCCACCTGGTGACTCCAAATCAATTTTGAAATCAAATCCAAAGTCTCTATTGGAGGATGAACCTTACAAAGAAATATGAAACGATAACATGGGAAGATAAGGTATTCAACTTGAACTTTAATTCAAGACATCATGTTATTTATCATGAAATGTTTCTTCTCTTTTCCTGAGAATGTCCTAAAATTTTTTGAAAATATATTACGTTTGAGAAAATATCACAGACGTCCATTAGATTCCTTTCCTTTGAAGGTTGTAAATTAAAATTCCCTTTATGCCTTTGATCTTGGTCCAGACCCTTTTTCCGAATCTTATGATGACCATGTTCAACTTGATGTGACAAGAGATCAAGAATAATCCTACAAATTCTGTACATACTAGGACACCTCATACAATTCCAGATAGATACAAACCACTCATCTTACCTCCTATACTCCATGATTTCCCTGAAAACTATTACAAATATCTTCCTAGGTTTGATGGAGAATATGGTAACATCACTGCTAAGAAACACATTCAGAGTTTTGAAAAATTTCTCGACCTTTTTGAGGTTGATGAAGATGATGTTGGTATCAAGATCTTTGCTCTATCTTTGCAAGGCAAAGACAAGGAATGGTTCCAAAACTTTCCAGTTGCAAGTATTTTTGATTTCCATTAGTTTGTGAAAGTATTCCTTGATAAATGGGTGATCAAGAGGAATCCTTTTCTAATTTTAGAAGAATATGATAATTTGAAAAGGAAACCAAGAGAAACAGTATAACATTTTTCATCTAAGTTCAATCAAGTATACCATTCAATCTCTGCTGATATAAAACCGCCCCTTGGTTCAACCTTATTACACTACCAGGATGCCTTTGATCTAGAAATGGAATTTCGATTGAGAGAAAGGGACATTACAATAGTCAAAGAAATGCAGGACAATGCAATAGCTGTAGCAGCTAATTTTCTGGTTGAAAGGTTAAGATTGAAAGCAGAAGGAAGGGAGAACATAGAGAAAGAATGCTAGACATATTCAGAAGTGAAGCTCAACATTTTGGTAAGTACAGTAGAGGAAATGATGAAAAATATCACCATGAGAGATGAATTATCTGTTCAAGATCACCATGTCTCACTTATTGCAGAAGAATAAGAAGTTGTTGGCTTTAAAAACTATCCTGCTAATTCCAGCTACCATAGATCAGAAAATGATTGTTGTTTGTATTAATTTATAGAAAATCATGAAAATGGATTTGTAGATCAATCCATGGAGGAAAAATCTACTGATATAATGTGTATGTTTGATGACATTCCTTCTTTTGATGTTTTGCCAAAGTTTGATCAATTTGATGATGATTATGTTCTCCAAATTGAAGCTAACTTTGTAGAGCAATCAACAGCTGGTTTGTGGGAGGAAGAAGCTCAGTTTCAACAACTGAAATGCAGCGATCAACTAATGCATATCTATGATCACAACGATGAGGAAAATGCAAAAAATTTTGAAATAAGTGAAGGATATTTTCCTTTGTTTTTCTTCATTTCAATTTCTGAGGGAAATTTTTTCCAAGACTAGTCGTCTTCCAATTTTGATGTTGAGGTTGAGGAAGATAACGAACTTCTTGAGCAAGTTTTTAATGAGAAACCTTTTCCTAAAATGGTTGAGGAAATTATTTGTGACATAGAAGCCTCCTTAGCTCTATATTTGCAACCACCGAGTTCCATTGAATTTCAAATTGCAGATGAAGGCTTGGAAGCTTGAACATATGATCAAATGATGCAAGATGATTCTGTACCATTATGTTTTGAATCATTTCAGTTTTTGAAGGAAAATTTTCATAATGCCTCTAAAGAAAAGGATGAGCAACCTGTAGAAAGTTATGCAGTCTCATTAGAACCAATGGAAAATAGGTTGCAACAGTATTTTCAAGTTTTTCATGACCCAATAGTTGATGTGTTGTATGATATCTACAGTCAAAGTCCTTCTCCATTAATTGGTTATGAGCTTCAAAGCAGAGATGATAAAACTTCGATCTGGCACCCAGCTTCATTGTCTTGTTCAACAGGAGTATCATTACAAAGCTCATACAAATATTTGCAGTCATATCAAGATAGTAATGAAGAATATTCTTGTTTTGTTGTTGATCATCAGGAAAAATTAGTCATTCACGAGTTTGAAGATCCTTTTGTCAACTTTCCTCATTCATCAAGGGAAGAAAGCACAGATGTTGGGAAAATTTTAAAATCAAGGTACGAAGACTACCTAGAGCAGAGGAGTAATGTATTAGACAGGATGGAAATTTATATGTATTCCTATGAAGATTCTTTTGCAACATTCTTGAGGTTAGCTGGTGGGCTCATGCTTTGGAAATTCATTAAGATTCAATCTGATTACAAGTTTTCATGGGAGTTTCCTTTTAGTAGTTCTCTCTTTTTGCTCATGAGCAAGCACTTGCAGAGAATTCAACTAGCACCCAAAATGCTTACATGGTTGCATTGGCTGTTCCATTTCACTTGATTAGGTGATGATTGGATCAGTTAGAGTAGGTTTTGTTGAATAAGCTCAATTTTGAGCATCTTATTCAGTCAGTTTTGAGTCAGTTTATTATATTGAGTTTTCAACATTTTGTTTGGTTTATGATTTTTTACTCCATGCCCAATGGGTAGGCTACTTGGTCTACGGTGTTCTTGACACCTTCAAGGAGATGTCATCCCCTAGCTGGAGCCAATGTTAGTGTCAGTTTTTGCATCCTGCCACCAATGATAAAAAAATCTATTTTCGTATCATATTAGGGTCTCATTCTGAATTTTTTGTCATTCAATTAGGTCATCATGCAAAAATTCAGTCATTGGATGTAGATCTAGGTCAAACCTCACTCTTTTCAAAATTTCATTACTTGTTGGCTTATTTCACCACTTTGCTGAGTGTACATTACTCATGAGTTTTCATCATCATTTCAATCATTTCATCATGAAGTTCATTCAATCATGGTTTCCATTAGGTCTTAGGGTTTTCAAGGTCCATCAAAACAAAATCTGCATGCATAAAAGATCAGTAAGTAAGAGAGTGATAATAAACAAATTTCATCATGTAAAGATTAAATTTGTAAATTTTAATTTAAATTTCAATATGTAATTTTATGTTTTTCAATATGTAATAATTTCTCAAAGTTCCAAGTAGTTGCACTCAAAAGTATCCTAAGCTACATGGTTTCAAAATCCAAAGTGAAGAGACATGTGGGCCATCCCACTAGATTGAAGGAAAATGACTCAAACAAGGTATATAATACCAATTCATTTAATTTAATCATCCATCCAAATGAAAGATAGCTCTCACTCAATTACCAAGGCATCTGCAACACTTCAAAATCCAAGAAAGACCCTCAACAAGTCAACACAAGCTCCTACGCTGCGTTTTTGGGCATTTTAGGGTTTGGGAGTGTGTTTTAATTCCCCTACACTAATCCCTATACATTTTTTTATCATTTTACACCTCAATAATACTCATAACACCCTCACCTACACTGCATCTACCTCCCCTAACCTTTTATCATGCCCATTTATCTCATTTCCCTCACTTTCCTACAAAGCCCTAGCCTATTGCTACACTTCTGACACCTTCCTAGGTTAGGGTTGTGTTTTTCCATTTTGGACAACTTCCCATTACTAAATTCTAGAAATTCCACCTACATACACTCTCTATCATATATCCCTATCACCCAAAATTTCCCCAAGAATTTAGACAGCCCCTAACTCCTTCATTCCCCTACCTCTACAAGACAGTCCTAAATCCCCTATTTTCCCTACATTTCTGAAGTAGTCTTGGGAAAATAAAAATTTCTCCCTGATGGAGTGTCAAAATGACTTAATTGATAAGTCAAATGAAACATAGACTGGAAAATATTTCCAATGAGCTATCATGAGCTCAATTGGGAGTTCAAGAAGGCCTTCAAAAGTTGCTTGCAAGAGAACGTTGTGTTTTTTGCACCCCCATTCTACACTTTTTTACTAGTCTTTGGAGAATTGATTTTTGAGGGGCTATACTTGACCATTTTCAGTGCTTGATAGGTAAATTGTGTAGAATAAAAAAATATATTTCCAAAGCACTATCATGAGCTCAATTTGGATACCGGGAAGGCCTCCAAAAGTGGCCTGCAAGGAGGCGTTGCACTCCTGGCTTTCTAGCGCCGTGCTCCTGCGTTTGACGTTGCGCTCATTTGTAGTGCGCTGCACTTCTACCAGACTTCTTCCAAAAATCTCAAACCTCAATTCAATTGGTCCAAATAAAAACTGAAGGTTTCTACAACTTATTCCAAGTAATTTTTACCACTACATGACCTCCTTTCACTTCATGATTGCAAACTCATAGTGTTAACCCTCTTCATTCATAATTCGAAGTTTTTAGCTAAAGAAACCCTAGTTTCACTCCTACGTGTAAAATTTGTTTACCTAGACCCTAATTTCCCTCCCCACACTCTAGTAAACACTTCCCCTATCCCTACATAACCTTATCCCTCATTCCCAAGCCCCATTTTCCAAAGCCCTAATCCTAGCCTGCAAATTTCCTAGGCAACCTCACTATCCCTATAATAAATTTCCATACCCTATTTCCCTAAATATTTCTAACACCTACCACTTCCCTAAGATCCTTGACTCCCTCCCCTACTTCCCTAATTTTTCCTACACTCATTCCCCCTCCCTAAAACTACTTCCTACCCCCTTTCCTCCCCTTCCCTAGGTTTTCCAAAACAAAAAAAAACTTCATGGAGGAGGAAAGAGAGGAAAGAAGACCCCAAAAAGGAGGGAGGATTTTGAGGCTTGAGCCATCTGACACTAGAGAGTTAATGGCCTCACCCATGAAAATCATCTGCTTCAAACATGTGGGCTGCTTTTATTTCTGTGAGTTAGTCCAAACAATTCAGCATAACCCTGCTTTGACCAGAGTTTCGATCTCCTACCTTGAGCAAGAGAAAAATCAACTGAGTGACAAAAAAGTGCTCTTGGAATTGGAGCTTCTAAAGGTTAAGAGGAAAAACACCAATGGTTCTGATCAAGCCACTAGGAAAAAACCAAGAACAAGAGGTCTTACAAAGGCATTGGAGAAGGAGAAAATTGAGGCAGAAAACCTAACTCTTGAGGAATGAATTGCAAAGGAAATTGAGGATGATAGAGAAGTTTGGGTTGAAAAATTCAACCTCCACCTTGAGAAGCTCCTCCATAAGGCCAACAAGGACAAATAAATGCTCAGAAACATGGCCAATAGGTACAAAACAAGGAATCATATCAACAACATCAAAATCAAGTAGTTGAAGGACAAATTGAAGGAAACACTAGCCAAGAAAAAGGACAAGGGAAAACTTGAAATTATTGTTGATTCTTCCTTGATTGATTGAGGCACTTCATAAAAATCTCATTTACCAATTTTTAGAGTTTTTGGGCAATTTTTTGCATTTTGGGCCATTTTCCAAATTTTGACACAATTTCAGCACAGTGAGCTTGTCAAAAGCGCAACGCCTACGGCGCTATGATTTCTATAGGAGCCTCCAAATGAAAAATGGCCACCACCATTGGATTCAGAAGGCCCTATACATTCAATTTTTATTATTTTCACTCAAAAATTGGACAATATGGTAGGGATAAATGGCCAAAAACACCTAAAAAATCACCTTTCCGCCCCTATTTTCAGGCTGGCACTGCGCTTTGGACTAGTGTTGGGATATTTGACTTTTGGAGGCCTTAAAATCCTCATTTTCAGAAACCAATGGCAGTTTTGGAAGCTAGACAAGATCAGATTTCCAATGAGCTATCATGAGATCAATTTGGACTTCAAGAAGTCCCTCAAATTCAACCTTGAAGTTGGTGTTGCACTCATGTCAAAGGCGCTGTGCTTTTGCCACTTTGTTGATTTTTTACAAAATTTCCAGATTTTCTCAGTTTGGTCAAATAATTCATGAATTTTAATGGTGTAATTTGATGATTTAAATTTAATTAAGTTACTTTTAGTTACTAGAGGGTAAATACATTAGGTAAAAGTGTATTTGTGGATTAATGAATCGGTTTCACTAAAGTTAGGGATGAGTTTGTTGACCTCCCTAGTCTTTGGGTTTTAAGTTTAGTATTTTGAGGATTAGGTCCACAAGTCAGGGATTCGACCCCTGAGAGTGGGAGAAGTTTTTTTTGGCCTATATATGCCACCTCCTTTCTCATTGCAAGAGTTGGCGGATGATGCTAGATTGATCAAAGAACACTATTGTATCAGACTTTTGGCATAATTTAGTAATATAGTTGCAGCTATTTTCGTGGGATTCTTGTGGTAATGTATTTTGACATAGTTTCTTCTTTTGTTTACATATGTGTGAATTTTTTTTACTTTCCATGATCATGCCATTTCTATAATATCGTTGATTCTTAAGGGAGATAAGCATAATTCATTTTTAATGCTCCATTTGGGGAGAATCATCATAAAAGTGTTTCATTTCTTCAGTTTAAAAGAATTCATGTATGTCATGCTATTTTTAGCACCTCACCAGTCTAATTCACTTCATAAAACCTAATTAAGTGTTAAAGTACCTACATACCTTGCCCCATTAGATGCTGCAATTTCTGATCCTTTTGCCCTGACCTAGTTTCCTCTTTGACCTAATTCACCCATCCAACACCTAAAAAATTCAATAAATCAAACCCCTGTGCTACTATACCTAGCCTAATATCTCATTTATCCAGTCATATTAGCTGAGATCCATTGGATAGAGCCCTCTCCTGCCTAGTAGGGCTAGCTACGTGGTGAAATATTGGTTTGTGGTTACCTTTGTTGGTCTCTTCTCAACCTTGGAGAGCCAGTGGAGTGATAACAGAGTTGAAGGCATAGAATTTTTTTGACCCTATCGAATAACATATTTTCTATGAAAGAGATGTTGTCTTTAATGAGAAGACTTTAGGGGTCACTTTGTTGAATTCTATTTATTACTTGTTGAGCAATGATCTAATAAAAATTATAGGGAATTTTAGATTCAATGACTACTTCATAGGAACATCAACTAGATGGTAAAATTTTATGCCTGATTCAACCTTTGGTTGACCTTCTACAATTGAATTGACTACTATTTTTGGAATCGCTATTCAGGCTAAAAACGTTGACCTTGATATAAAAAATACTTTAATAATTAGAGTTTGTCTTCCTAATGGGATGCTAGGATAATTTAAGTTGTTGGAGTTTATGTTGAAAACATTAATAATTGAAGATCCAAAGTAAAAAAACACGGTGATGTTGATCTAATGGAATGTGTGCTAGAGAAATGTGATCCAAATGTTGGGAAAAATACTGAGAGGGGGGGGTGAATCAGTATTTAGGGAAAACTAAAACTTTTTACATTTTCATGCTCTAACACCCATACGCTACTTTGTTGAAGCCAACTAGCGTATACACGCGGATATCCTTCATAAAACTCGCGTATACACAGAGATCTAATTATGCCATTAATTCTTCACTTATATCATTCCATCATTTATTCATTAGATGTTCTATAAACAATAAACATGTGCAGTAAGAACAGAATAAACCATCACACATAAGCATCACACATGAACACCAGGATTTTAGGTGGAAACCCAAGTCGGGAGAAAACCACCACTGCAGTTGCTCAGCCTTCAATATTTTATTATAGAGAAAACATTTTACAACATATGTGCTGGCGCAGACTCCTACCAGCACGCAGGCACCCACCTGCGCTCGTTTACCAGCCTCTCCTGGAAGGGAGCTCCAACCCCCTGACTCGTTTACCAGCCTCTCCTGGAAGGGAGCTACGACCCCCTGATCTCGTTTACCAGCCTCACCTGGAAGGGAGCTACGACCCCCGATCTCGTTTACCAGCCTCACCTGGAAGGGAGCTACAACCCCCTGACTGAAGGCTACAACCCTCAGCACCTCTATGGACCATGTTTCATCAATTTTCACACTGGATCCAAAGCTTCCACTAGGACACCACTTGCAGGCCACGTTTCATCATATTTTCAAACTGGACCCTTTCCATACTTTTAAGCACAGTCAACCATGAAACAGATACATATAACTCACTGACAGATATCAGTAAACCAGCAGAACAGATCAGACATTTCTTACCACAGACTTCAGCAAACCCTAGTTTGCATACGCGCTTTCCTTTCTCTGATGTCGCGTATATACTCGCTTCCGTTCACATAAACCCGCGTATACTTCAGTACAAATTACAGAGCTAATTTTATTGCACATACGCACTTTCTCTTCAGCAAAGCCGCGTATATACGCGCTTCCTCTGCGGTGAAATAGCGTATAGATCTTCAACTATTATAGAGCAGCATACTTCTTCAGATCAGATATTCAGTTCAGATTTACCCTTTTGCTTCAGACAGATGTTCGCCTCATCTCAGATCTAAGCCTTCCATGAATAGATCTAGCAGATACAAATACATTTCAGATCTAGATTCACTCTTCATCATTTCTTCATTAAGGCATCATGCATTCGTATCTATCATTCAACTCGTAACCCTTTCCATTCAGACAGGCCTGTAGAGAAGTATTCATTCAAGCTCGTACATCTTGCACCCACACATTTGCACAATGAATTCTTCTTTATATAGGTTTACCCTTTTTCAATACCATGAGCCCAAAACCACATTACTTCCGATGGTATTCCTGGACGGGGTCATTTAGACGAATCATTACCCAATACAATGGGTCAATACCATGGTGGTTACCCCCGGTTTTGCACTTTATGAGCGCTTTTGCCCATACGCGACTTGGAACGTTGTTTCCTGCGTGTATACGCGACTTCTCCTAGGCAAATCCGCCTATGCCTTGAGACATACTCTTTTCATCATAGATCTAGCACATATTGAATTTCTTTCTTCATTGCCTTCTGTACTCTCTCTAGATACATCAGATTTACATCTTTAAACAGGTTCATCAAGACATATTCTATCAAGCAACTTCATCCGGTTGCCATTCAAGAACAACACTCTATCAAGTGGGTTGTCATCAAGGACAACACCCAAAAGATCATATTGTCAACAAAAATCATATCACATCAGATTTTCATCATTTACTAAGTCCATCAAGTCAAGCATAACTTCATCAGGTGGATTTCCATCAAGGACAACACATGTCAACAGTCAAATGTCTTCATCTTCATTCAGTGGGTTGCCATCAAGGACAACACTCTGCATCATATTTCCAACAATCTCCCCCTTTAGACTTGATGGCAACCACAATGGTGTTTGATCATTACAACATATATGTACATTAAGAATACAACACACCATGTCACTATCCTTATTCTTTGACACCATTCTTTCTCTTCATTCAAACACCATGTCACTCTCCCCCTTTGACATCGAGGGCAAAGGGCAGATCAAAACCAACACACTCTCCCCCTTTTCTCCTCATGTAGAAGAAGCGTTCTGCAGATCTGATTTATACTGAAGTGACCAAGCTCCCCCTGAGTTCATGCTGAATCTTCAAACATATTTTTCAATGAAACACATGACTCCATGAACTTCCTATCACCAAGGACTCATACTTACATCAAAGATCCAACCAAGTGGATTTACACATTTCAACTCAGCTACCCAATCAAGTGGGTTTACAAATTTGACTCAGCTACCCAACCAAGTGGGTTTACAAATTTGACCAATTACCCAACCAAGTGGGTTTACAAATTTGACTCAGCTACCCAACCAAGTGGGTTTACAAATTTTGACAAGTCCTTACATGACTGAATATTACAATTGTACATCATAGGTCTCAACATGACCTTTTCATCAAATTACAAATATGACTTTCCATGACCAATACCAGAAAAATCTCAAGAGATATCATATATCAGAACCACCATAATGCCAACAATGCATTATACTCAGTAAGGCTAGGGCTCCCCCTGAAAATGTGCATCCGAACATCCTTTCCATATGACTAAGGCTCCCCCTTAGTTTCTGCATCCTGAACACTTTCACCAACAAATCATCAAGGCATCTTTATCAAAACATTAGAAATAGAATTATGAGAACTGGAACACCACCAGAGATACCAAACAAGATTTCGAGATACCAAACAAAGACTGCACTGGTGGACAAGAGAGCCGACCCCAAATTTAAATTTGTCGCAAATCCGTACATACGTTTTATGTGTATGAATCGCGTATATACGCGATCGTGTTTCAGTGAAACCCGTATCCAATACCATCTTCTATATTTTTTAACCGTATCTTGATCCTCTCGTGAGAAAAAGACAGTGCAAGGTTCACTTTCTTTCGAGATGTTTGAATGCTTCCCTGGAATACAGATAGATAGAACTGTGTAGTTGTGTCTTCAAGCGTCATCCAACGGTTGTAGCATAAGCACATTAGAGACCAAGCCTTCAGATTCTTTGCAGCATCAATACATTCTTTCCAAGAGAAATTATCATACCAGAACAACATCTTCAAATATGTGTCAAGCAATCATCCATGTGATCCAATATCACCATGATCTTTAAGATTTAACATGATGTAATAAAATCAACCATAGTAACAAACTCTACATGATCTATTCTTATCTCTGAATCATACGACTTCCAATTCATCCATGTGTGATCACAAAAGGTACTTTTCAGCAAACAGGGCTCAAAATCTCATTGTAATAAATCATGTACCAAGTCATCATCATTTAAGCATGAGTATCACAATAACAAAAGAATAAGCAGTCATAGTGCCAACAATGCAATCATTAGTATTCAACCTGCTGCTCCCCCTGAATCAGTGCTCCTCCTTAACTTGTGCAACCTGAACACCTTCATCAGCAAGTCATCAGCAACAATATCTGTATGATCTGTCCTTATCTTTGAATTATAAGATTTACATCTCAACAACGAATACTCTTCATCAAAAAGTAAACAGGACTCATCCATAATCTTCAACATAAGAAACCAAGTATCATATCATCATTATTTAGAACTGAGAAAGTAAGCTGATACAGAGTGAATAATACAGTTATTAACAGTCAGACTGATGCTCCCCCTGAACCTCTGCTCCAGATCTTCAGTTATCATATAAATTCTCTTATCATCAATGCATACGCGACTGTGTCTGCTGGAACTCGCGTGTATACGCGACTTTTGTTCATCAAACCCGCGTATGGAAAGTGAAGCATAGAATTTTTTCACATTCCTTCATCTCCCCCTGAACTTGTACTTCCTGTACCTATTTTCTTCATATCGTATGCCCGTCGTAAATACATATAACCGTAAGAATCAAATCAACCATGAGAGTCATCATACATTGCTCCCCCTGTGACGATACATTACTAAATCTCATAATGTATCCCACATCATTCCTGCAGTCAATAAGAAAAGTCAGCTTCAGAAGCGGATGACTACAGTAGGGTCAGAATTCCCTACGTTTCTGATTGGTCCTCCTTCTTTTTCAAAATTTGCTTGTACTTCCTAGCTGTGTGCTGAAAATTGTTCACTTTCTCAGATCTGTTCAACCTGCATTCCTTTCCTACATGTCCATACTTGTTACAAGAATAACATCTCATGTGTCCAGAGTAATAAGCACAAGAATCATAATGAGTATTTCTAATCTTCCTCCTTTTGCAATTAGCTGCTTTATGTCCATACATGTTACATGAAAATAATATCCCATGAAGAAACCATATGACCTTTCTATGTAGAAACCGTTTGTTTGAGGCTAAAAATGATATGCTTCTGCACTTCCAGTCGCAACATGCCCATAATTATGACATTTAAAGCATTCAACATTATTGGAATGATTTCCTTTGAGAATCTGCCATTCGAATTGTCGGTTGACCTTTGTTTCTTTCAACACTTCAGATTTTGGTATCATGTCCTTGATTCTTTAGCACTTCCTTGTGAGCTAGATTCTCCTTTAATAGTTTCATGGAAACGAAGACCAAGTTTGATAGCAGGAGACCTTTGATTACTCAGAATATTGTCCAAAATATTAGTACTATGTTGAAACCTCAAAAGTTTAACCTTTTCTTCTAATTTACCTTTGAGAATGTTTACCTCAACCTCCAAGCTTTGGCATTTCTTCTTCATACTTTCTTCATCCCTTCTTCCTTCTTCTACTTGATCATTCAGTTTCAAGATTTCCTCTTTCAACCCATTCTCTTGTTCTTCAAATTCTTGTAGAAGTTCTTCATGCTCCTTATGTGATTCTTCTTTGACAGAGATGATTTTCGCTTCAAGTTCTTCATTTCTCTTATTTGATTTTTCCAGATATGCTTTCAGAGAGATGTTTTCTGCTTTAAGTCCTTTACATTGATTGGTTACATTGTCATACAACCTTTGATACTTGTTCATCTGTTCTTTCATTCTAGAGATTAACTCTTGGTAGATAGAATCTTTTTATTTATATGATCTTTGTTGATCTACAACTTTGATCTTGATAGCTTCTTCTAGATCCATGACATTACTTTCACTATCTTCATCATTGCATGCACAGGAAAGTGAATCACAAGAATAATACTCAATACATGTTTCATTTTCTCCATTTTCTGCTATACATGTTTTCTGAGACATCTCCTTGCTTTGAGTAGCCTTCTTCTTTTGCTTCTTTCCCATTGCGACGGATCTCCTTCAAGCGATAAAGCTTCTGTAGAAGGACCTGCTCTGATACCAATTGTTGGGAAAAATACTGAGAGGGGGGGTGAATCAATATTTAGGGAAAACTAAAACTTTTTACTTTTTCATACTCTAAAACCCATACGCTACTTTGCTGAAGCCAACTAGCGTATACACTCGGATATCCTTCATAAAACTCGCGTATACACAGGGATCTAATTATGCCATTAATTCTTCACTTATATCATTCCATCATTTATTCATTAGATGTTCTATAAACAGTAAATATGTGCAGTAAGAATAGAATAAACCATCACACATAAGAATCACACATGAACACCAGGATTTTAGGTGGAAACCCAAGTCGGGAGAAAACCACCGTCGCAGCTTGCTCACCTTCAATATTTTATTATAGAGAAAACATCTTACAACATATGTGCTAGCGCAGACTCCTACCAAGACGTTGTGCACCCACTTGCGCTTGTTTACCAGCCCTCTCCTGGAAGGGGCCCAACCCCCGACTCGTTTCATCAGCCCTCTCCCCGGGAAGGGAGCTACGACCCCGATTCCAGCACAAATTTCACCCGGAAGGGAGCTACGATCCTCCTCGATCTCGTTTACCACCCCTCCCCGGAAGGGAGCTACAACCCCCTGACTGAAGGCTACAACCCTCAGCACCTCTGTGGACCACGTTTCATCAATTTTCACACTGGATCCAAACAACTTCAATAGAGCACAACTTGCAGGCCTCGTTTCATCATATTTTCAGACTGGACCCACTCCATACTTTTACGCTCAAACATACATCACCAACAGAAACTTGTCAATTCAGATAACCCAGATAGATAGCAGTAACACAGCAGAACAGATCAGACATTTTATACTTCAGAATTCAGCAAACCCTAGCTTTTCATACGCGCTTTCCTTTCACTGATGCCATGTATATACGCGCTTCCAATCACATCAACCTGCGTATACATCTGCACATATTACAGAGCTAATTTCATTGCGCATACGTGCTTTCTCTTCAGCGAAGCCGCGTATATACGCGCTTCTTCTGCGGTGAACTAGCGTATAGTTCTTCAGACATTTAGGTCATTGCAATTCTTCAGAACAGATACATCACTCAGATTTTACCCTTTACTTCAGACAGATGTTCGCCTCTTCTTAGATCTAATCATTCCAGAAACAGATCTAGCAAATACAAATACATTTTAGATCTAGATACACTTCTTCATCATTTCTTCATTAGTGCATCATGCATTCAGATCTATCATTCAATCAGAATCTCTTTCCATTCACAGATATACTTCGTAGAGAAGTATCTGTCCCTGCTGCCTTCAACCCACCCTCATAATTTGCACAATGAATTTCTTCTCTTTATATAGGATTACCCTTTTTCAATACCATGAGCCAAAACCACATTACTTCTGATGGTATTCTTGGACAGGGTCATTTAGACGAATCATTACCCAATACAATGGGTCAATACCATGGTGGTTACCCCTGGTTTTGCACTTTATGAGCGCTTTTTCCCATACGTGACTTGGAACGTTCTTTCCCGTGTGCATACGCGACTTCCCCTAGACAAATCCGCGTATTCCTTGAGACATACTCTTTTCATCATAGATCTAGCACATATTGAATTCCTTTCTTCATTGCCTTCTGTACTGTCTGCAGATACATCAGATTTACATCTTTAAACAGGTTCATCAAGACATATTCTATCAAGCACAACTTCATCCGGTGGGTTTCCATTCAAGAACAACACTCTATCAAGTGGGTTGTCATCAAGGACAATACTCAGCATCATATTGCCAAAAAAACATCATATCACATCAGATTTACATCATTTACCAAGTCCATCAAGTCAAGAATAACTTCATCAGGTGGATTGCCATCAAGGACAACACAAGTCAACTATCTCTTGTCTTCATCTTCATTCAGTGGGTTTCCATCAAGGACAACACTCTGCATCATATTGCCAACACCAAATACATATGTAGTGTTGTTTGTGTAGCTTGATTATCTTCCTACTTCATAGGAATTTTTTTAATAACATTTGGAGTATACTTCTTAAATATGGCGGCGTAGGGGGGATTCCCCGCCCGCTATTTTCACCAAGGGGTCTGGGGAGCTACAATTATTTAGAGCCCCCCCAACCCCCCATCCAACACCTCGATCTAGGGTTCAAGAGTAGTTCCTTTGAAGAGATTTTTTTGAGAAATTCCTTGTAAAATATTGTAATTTTAGAGCCATTCTGAACCATTCATTATTAGTTCAAATATATAATGATATAATTTATGTTGGTGCCTTTTTCCCTACAAGGAAATCCTATTTTATGAGTGATTTTCATTATGATTATGTATTTTGAGAGACTATTGTGTCTAAGAGAGGAGACAATGATAACGTGAAAAGGAGGTCATCAAGTATTGTAGGTTTCATCTCTTCATTTTTCTAGATAGAATAAAGGGAGGAAGGGTTGTTTCTCTATGGACAAAGCCAATATAGGGTGAATCATGTAAATCAACGTCTTTATTGTATTGTGTTCTTATGTTTTCGATTTTAACATTCATTTTTATTTTTATTTCTCCAATATCATATTCCTAACAATGAGTACTAGAGCCGAATGTTTATTTGGATAATAAAGTCATAGGAAAATATAGTTCATGGTTCAAGTGGGAGCAATGGTGGAAGAAGAAAATTTTAGGGTTGATAAGTTCAATGGAAAAAACTATCGACAATTGAAGATGCAAATGACAAACTATTTATATCATAAAAATCTGTAGAAATTATATAGAAGCTCTGACACAATGTATAAATTTATAGAAATTCTATATCAATGGATTCAATCCGATCTTGTGATGTACTAAAACAAGATACTAAATCCTTCTACAATATTTGCGGAATACACAACACAATCACTTAATCACATGCACATAAGAGAAAGAAATAAATAAATCACACTACACAAGAAGTTCTTGGGGAAAGAAACTACTCCAAACCCCGCTATCATATAGTGTATAAAGTCAAGGAATCTTGAAACAATATAATGCTTAATCTCTCATGAGATTCTCCAACACTTTGCCAATTGTCTCTCACTTATCTAGGAAAATTTGGACAAACACATAGCCAATTCTCAACCTTCCTTCAGCCTGCCTTGCTCATGCAATTCCTAAAGAATTAGTCCCCTATTAAATAGGAAAATCAACCTTCCTTGATTGCACAATCCATCATGGCTTCCTCATGGCTTTATAATTGCACTTGGGCCATTCTCTAAAACTACAACTGATAGTTATGTTCCCTTTAACCTCTGTCTCAACTGGGTCTTCCTCAGAATTGACATGCATGCAACTATTAATAACGAATCATCAATTATCTGATTTATCACTACTTGTGAATTAAATATAATTTAATTCACTGGACGTCTCACTAATTCATCACTCAGTTAGAACTAGTTAAACTGATTTTAACTCAATTAATTGAGTTAATTAATTACACCTGCATCCTACTAGTGCATTAAGTGTAACTAGACCCCCAAAATATTAGGATCACTCTACTGCCTCATCTTAGACCCTCAACTCGAATTTCTTGAGCTAACTCAGTCATCATAACTTAGTTACCTGATACAAGTAGTTATGAGATGAAATTACAATTTATTGTCCAATTTATTTAAGGGTAAAATAAATTAGACACCCACATTCCTCACCAGTGTGTAACCTCAACAATGTGTGGGTGATTTTTTTGTCCTTTCTGGTTGCCAATTTCACTGTTTCTTTCTGCAAATTTCAACAAAATATTTTACTGCCGTTAGGTAGAACAAATTTTTTTTTGGTGATTATGAAAGATGAATAATGATAAATTCTTGCGAAAAATGCACTAGGAACAATACAAATGTGCATAACAATGTCTACGTCTTTCAACATTTCAAAATAAAATGCAATATAGAATTTGATGAAGGCCTTATTTAAACTATATGAAAAATCTCATCTTCTAACAAGGTATTTCTTATGAATTTTTTATTCATTATGAAGATGTCAAAAGGTGGGTATATTGTTGATCATTTAAACAAGTTCAATGCGATCACCAATTAGTTAAGTTATGTAGGAGTAAAATTTAATTATGAGGTTAGGGCCCTTCTAATTTTTTCCTTATTTTCAGAAAGCTTAAATGGCTTGGTCATAGTTAGATCACCTTTGGAAAACCATTTCAAACTGACTAAGGATATGTGTCTAAAGACACGAGAGTAGATAAAATACATGTTCAAAGTTAAATATTCATTGATAGTTGGTAGCTTTATTTATGTGATGGTGTGAACAAGGTTGGATATTGCATATTCAGTGGATTTTGTGAGCAGGTATATGAATAATCTAAGTAATGAGAATTGGAAGGCAATAAAGTGGATTCTCAAGTATTTGGAAGCAGTGTTACTTAGGCCTTATGCTTTGGAGGTTCAAACATGATTCTATAAGGATATATTGATTTAGATATGGTAGGTGATATAAATAGCAAGCAGAGCACCACATGGTATGTTTTTACTATAGGTGGAACAACAATAAGTTGAATTTTGAAATTGCAAAAGGTTGTCGCACCTTCATCAAGAAAAACAAAATATGTCATTACTAGAAAGACTAGTAAAGAGATTATTTCATCACAAGGTTTATGGAGGAATTGGAAAAAAAGCACAACAATAGAAACTTATATAGTGATAGCTAGAGTGTCACAAATAACTCAACCTTCAATTAATTTTCATAACATATACTCATATGATGATGATAAAGGCCAAAGGGAGGAATGAAATTATACTAGTTTACTATATCTCAAATGTAGATGACGTGGGAAAGGATAGAATTTTCATGAATGTGACTTAAATGATAAGCATTGGATGAAATTATCCATTATTACTCAAATAAATCGGGAAAAATATCATAGGGTTAAATAATCATATGCCCTCAATGAATCATCACAAACCTAATGGTTGTGATACCCTAAACAAACTTGTTACGAAAAAAAATTCAAAATTGGAAAGAAGAGGGATTGAGATTCTTCATTATAAATTTAGAAAACATACAGAAGTTATAAGTCAAATCAATGACCTTGAAATGTGAACGTTCCTTGTGAAGTTAAAAGGATTGTAAGTTAAAAGGTAATGGAAACTGACTCAACACCCTTCAAATGGCCCAAACATGACAAATCACTCACCCATTGAAATGGATGTGGTGGGCTCATTGATGGTGGGAAAGTGCCATTTTATCTCCTCTCCTTCCTTATTTGAATTAAATGCAACTCTTACTAGAAAATATAATCTTGCAAATACTATAGGGCCATTAAACTTGAGGGCTAACCTAGAAATTTCAAGTACATATCACCAATAGTCAAATAAAAAATCAAACTAGTTATACAAGGAATGGTGTTAAAGTGAAAGATATGGAGGTTGGGGCAATGAAAAATAAGCAACACAGTGTAGAATCCTACAAAGAAAACTATAATTGGTGTTAAGGCAGGATGTTGTAATTAATTAGGTATTTCAACTCCATGGGAAATCCTAAATATATAGGTACTTTACGAGATTCATCATAAATAAACCCTAAATATTTTGATGGAGAATGAGTGGCATAGTGTATTGGGTTACTAACCAACCTTCTACTCTCTAGTAGAAGGTTATATTTCCATCATATTTAATTCAAAAGAGAATGCATTGAGAATTCATCAAAACCATTGGTACTAGGGTTCAACATCAATATTTGTTAAGGTCCAACCCCCCTACTTTGATCCACAACTAGAGAACATTGTCATTCAACCAATTCATGTGTAACTCATAATGTAACTACTCAAGTTCTAGAATAAGCACAATGTGTTCCATATGCAGTTGTATCAATTATTTCCAAGACTTTGGAAATACCCCTTCTTTGTTGGCACAAAGATCAATACCTTGTATACTTTTTGAATTGGACTTGTCGGAATGAATCTTGGAATAAATAGATATTATGACCCGCCATTGATCTTATAATCATCTTCTAGGCTATGCTAAAATTCTATTTTATTGTTCTAATTGTTATTCTTATTACAACATAAAAGGTAAGTGTTTAATTAAAAATAAAAGGCTTGAATGGTGACAAAAAAACAACCTTAAGATTTCCAATAAGTTGTGCTTGTTTATTTTGGATGTAAATTGTGTGTATGAGGGGAAACATCCAACATTTGAGGTGGACACTCCACCCTTCATCTAGGACAAAAGAAGTGAATTAAGATATCAAGAGAGAGAGCTAGGATTTAGATATATTGATAAAAGCAAAGGAAAATGGATATTCAACTCAACATCTAGTCCATCTCTCTCAATGGATAATTTCCATTAATTTTCTCTCTATATATAAATCCTTGCATTATCTTTAGATATATTCATTTGATTCTTTTGTCCCTGATGATGGGTGGAGTGTTTACAGAAATGTTGGATGTTTTCACTCATACACACAATTTATATCCAAAAACAAAAATCATGATGAACAAGTATAGAAACTTCCATGCTCAAATTCTAATAAGTTATTAGTAAGGAAGAAGTAGGCATTAAAAAATTTGTAAGAAGTTAGGATACTATGTCTCATCCTCCATTTTTAATTAAATGTACAATGGGTTAAATTCAAAAAGATTGTTAGAATCAATCCTTTAGAAGATTTTGTAGTTTAGTTAAGAAAAATGTTATTCTTTTACAAGAATTTATGGGTAATGAATTAGAATGGAATGAATTATATCCCCCTTTTCGAAATACTAGAAACTCCTATCTTGTAGTTGAAATGACATATTTGGAGGAATTGTAAAGGAATTAAATTCCTCCTGCAAAATGAAATTCTCTTATATTTTTTTGTAGGTAGTATACTACGATTTTGTATTAGGGAGTGGGGAAACAACACTCTCTCATTAATATACATGACCCCTATGATGAGATACAACTTTTATTTGATGATTTTTACAACCAAAAGTGCATGAAAAAATAACACATTATTATGGGAGTGTATCTAAAATTTAAATTCAAAGATCATAAATTTGGGTTTTAATGGTCTCAAAAAATCATTTAGATAAGTATTCTATAAATAAGATGTATGAGGTGGGATTGTGTGATTTAGAGTTAATAGAGATTCAACCCACATGGAGAAACTTAAGGATGGTTGATGAGGGAATCCACAATTGAGTAGGTGGATTCCTATGATTTGAAAAGTTTTTTCTAGCACATATAGGATGAGGATTTGGGTTGGAAATGGATGTATTTCTAACAATTTTTGTATTCTATATCAACTATAAAAATATAACAATAAATTACCTAATCCATTTAAATTCAGCCCCAAATGGTAGGATAAGGGGTTCTCATATTTGTTTAAAGAGAGTTGGGTGTCATGTAGTGAAGATAGAGAGGGTATAATAATGCATAAGATAAACAAGAACCTGAAAATTATTGAAGGGGAAAAAAAGACATGAACCATAGTAAAAAAAATTCACATCATGATCTTGAGAATACAAATGTAGACATAGTTGTGTTTTTCAAACAAAATCAATCATGTTTTTTTACATAGGAAGAAAAAGGTAAATTTAAGGAACCAATATTATAGAAGAAAATATTGTTGGAATGGGAAGATATTAAATGGAGAATGGAGAATTGGGATCTATTGTTAGTTGATGTATATTCCAACAACAACTTCTTCCATTCATACGTTATTCACAACAAACACTTAAATATTATTTGTCAAGTGAGCAAGAACGACGAAAATAATGTTAAAAGGTTTGATGAGATAGTAGCTTTAGGGTTAAATAATTTCCAAAACCTGTAAAAAGAACTTCCAATGGATAAAATAGCATACCTATTAACAATAACCAATTTCTTTCTTGTTGACTTTGATGTTGTGTTGTGTAACCAGCTCCAAAAAGAGAAGAAAAGAGATATGAACGCCTTAGAAATAAGCCACTTCGAGGGGGCAACCTCCAATACATTACATAAATGAACAATTCTTGGATGATACAATTCACAAAACCTCCTTTCTATATATAGGAGTCCATGGGGCCATAATGTAATCCTAGTGGGCCACAATGTAATCCTAGCCGACCTAACAATAATAATTTAAGGGCACAATAATAACAAAATGGGGGGTTACAAGGGTACAATAATAACAATAAGGGGGTTACACTAACAACAATAAGGGACTATACTAGTAATATAGGGACCTAACATGCCCCTCTCCTTCAAAAAAAGTGTTGTCCTCAATGCTTGAGTAGCTCTGGGTGCTTTTGTATAAAATTCTCATCCTCCCATGTAGAATCTTGAGTGGGTAAGTTCTTCCACTTGATGAGATACTCTGAAATTGATCGATTCCGTAGTTGTCGAGTTCTTTTTTCCATGACTGCTTCAGGTTCCAATATGATTTTCCCTTCCCCATCAAGTTCTGGCAATACTGTTTGAACAGGAAGATTTTCACCTATAACCTTCTTTAAGCATGAAACATGGAAAACTGGATGTACTCGCGAAGAAGCAGGAAGCTCCAATTTGTATGCCATAGTACCAATCTTTTGCAACACCTTGTAAGGACCATAGTACTTTGGCGATAATTTATTATCCTTCTTTGCTTGCTTGAGGGACATTTGTTTGTATGGTTGTAGCGGTAAAAATACCCAATCTCCTACATCAAAACTTCTCTCGCTACGATGTTGATCTGCCTGTTGTTTCATTCGATTTTGTGCCAAATTCAGGTTATCCTTTAAGAGTTGGAGAACTTCTTGCTGATGCTCGATGTGATCTTCCACTGCTTGAACCTTCGAATTTTCCCTTAAAGATGATGTAATGGATGGTGGATGATATCCATAAAGTGCCATAAATGGGGTCATTTTTGCTGCAGTATGGAAGGAAGTGTTATACCACCATTCGGCAAGAGGTAACCACTTGACCCATTGTGTTTGTTTATCAGATACAAAACAACGAAGATATCCTTCCAAACATTTATTTACTATCTCGGTTTGACCATCAGATTGAGGATGATAAGATGAGCTATGAGCTAATTGAGTACCCAAACAAGAAAATAACTCCGTCCAAAAATTTCCGGTAAAAATGGGATCTCTGTCGCTCACAATAACCCTTGGGCTTCCATGTAGCTTTTGAATTCTGTCCATAAATGTAGTAGCAACTGTACTTGCTTTAAATGGATGAGATAATGCACAAAAGTGTGCATACTTGGTAATTCTATCAACTACCACCATAATGACACTCTTTCCTTCGGACTTAGGTAAACCTGTGATAAAATCCATTGAAATCTCCTCCCAACGTTGACTTGGAATGGATAAAGGTTGTAGAAGTCCTGGGGTCTTAATTGTTTCCACTTTATTCTGCTGGCAGACCAAACATTCCGCCACAAACTTTCGAATATCAGATTTAAGGCCATCCCAAAAAAATTCTTTCTTCACCCTGTGGTAAGTTTTTAAAAATCTGAGTGTCCTCCTAAAGGAGAAGTGTGCAATTCCAGAAGAATCTTTTGTTTTAGTTGGGAATTCTTACAAAGATATAAGCGATCTTTGTACCATAAGGAATCATTTTTCCAACTAAATGTATCGGATGTACTAGGATCTTGCTGCAACTTTTGAATGAGTGTCCATACATCTTTGTCCTTCTTCCATTCATCTCTTGCTTCGGTTATCCAATCTGGTTGGATAACAGAAATGGCACAAAGCAATGCTTCCACCTCTTCATTCTTTCTTGAGAGTGCATCTGCAACAACATTAAGCTTTCCTTTTTTGTAGATTATTTCAAAGTCATAACCCAACATCTTTGTGACCCATTTTTGCTGCTCTTCTGAAGATAGCTTTTGTTCCAAAAAGTGTTTAAGACTATCATGATCAGTTTTTACCTTGAAGTGTCTTCCCATTAGGTAAGTTCGCCATTTCTTTAGTGCATGCAGTATTGCTAACATTTTCTTCTCATAAATAGGTTTCTGTAAATACTTTCCTTTGATTGGACGACTTTCAAAAGCAATGGGTCTTCCTTCCTGCATTAAAACTGCACCAATTCCATTTCCTGAGGCATCACATTCCACAATAAAGGTTTTTCTGAAGTCTGGTGTAGCTAAGACCGGTGCTAGGCACATTGCCTCTTTAAGACGTTCAAAGACCTTAGTTGCTTCAGGAGTCCATGAAAATGCATCTTTCTTCAATAATGTTGTTAGAGGTGCTGCTATTCTCCCATAATTCTTAACAAACTTGCGATAATACCCTGTTAACCCGAGAAATCCTCGCAACTGCTTTATGGTTGTGGGAGCTTTCCATTCCTTAATGGCTTTAATTTTGTTAAGGTCCACTTTAACACCCTCGTGAGATACAATATGACCCAGATATTCCACCTCTTGTACTCCAAAGAAACATTTGGACTTTTTTGCATATAATTGTTTCTCCTGCAATAGTTTGAGCACCCTGTCAACATGTTCAACCTGATCCTTCCAAGACCTGCTGTAGATTAGTATATCATCAAAAAATACTAGCACAAATTTTCTAAGGAAGGGTTTGAAAATGGAATTCCTCAACCCTTGAAATGTAGAAGGTGCATTGGTAAGGCCAAAAGGCATGACCAAAAATTCATAATGACCCTCATGAGTTCGAAATGCTGTTTTTGGAATATCTTCGGTCTTCATTCTAATTTGATGATATCCTAAACGAAGATCCAACTTGGTAAAATAAATTTCTCCATGTAATTCATCCAATAATTCATCAATCATAGGAATGGGAAATTTGTCTTTAATGGTGAGCTTATTGAGCTCCCTATAATCAGGACACATTCGCCATGATCCATCCTTCTTGTGTACCAATACTACAGGAGCAGAGAAAGAACTTTGACTAGGTTGAATTATACCCGCCTCTAACATTTCCGCAATCATACGTTCAATTTCGCTCTTTTGGAAGTAAGGATATCTATAAGGCCTGATGTTTGGAGGAACACTTCCTGGAATCAAATGAATAGCATGATCATGATCACGAATAGGGGGGAGTCCTTTGGGAGTTTCAAACACCTTGGAATGATTGTCCAAGACTTGTTGGAGATCTGCAGAAATAGATGATTTTGATGTTGGAACTTCTAGTGAGCATAATTGTGCAATTACGCCTCGCTGTTCTTTCTTTAGAAGCTTTTTCATGACATTAGAGCTTATTATCCTTCTGGCTTCCCCGCAATACCCCGTAATTCGACTTCCTTTCCTTCTGAAAAAAATTTCAAGAAAAGTTCTTGAAAATTAAAAGCTACCGTCCCCAAAGATTGTAACCATTGTACTCCTAGTACAACATCAGCACCTCCCATAGGAATGGCAAGCATTGGAATAGTCAATACATATTCCCCCATGGTTAGCTTGATATTATGGCATTTTCCAGAGCAATTTATAGTTCCTCCATTTGCAACCATCACTTGACATTCTGGTGCTGGGTATAGGAAACAATTTAATTCCTTGGCTACCTTGTAATGAATAAAATTATGGGTGCTACCTGAATCAATCAACACTATTACCTTTTTCTTCTTGATATGTCCTTCTATCTTGAGAGTTTGAGGAGTGGTAATTCCTGCCAGTGCATTACACGATATGGTAGGATTCATTTCTTCCTCTTCTAGGGCTGGTTCTTGGTGTATATCCTCTTCTTGTTCATTTTTTTCTTCCTCTTCACAATCTATGTAAAATAATTTCTTCTCAGCACACTTATGACCTTTAGTGTATTTTCTATCACAACTGTAGCAAAGCCCTTTTGCTCTTTTTTCTTGCAATTGTTGTGGTGTCAACCTTGTAGGTTGTGGAAATCTAGGCGTAGCAACACTTCCTTCTTTATAGAATTGAGTGGTAGGCTTCCTTGTCGCCATATTTTTACATTCAACTTTTCTTGCCAACCTGAATGCCTTCTCCAATGAATCAGGTTCCAAAACGCGAACTTCATGTTGGATGTTATCCTTTAAAGTGCCTAGGGAGAGATCAATCATGTGTTCCTCTGTAAGATCAGTTACCCTTATATTCAATTTTTGGAAGTCCTCAATGTGCTGCCCCACTAAACCCTTTTGTTTGAGATTTATCAATTGGGTAAGGAAGGTGTTGCTCTTTGTATCCTCATAATGTGCTATCATTTCCTCCGTAAAAATTGACCAAGTGACAATTTTTTTACGGGAGCAAAGCCATTGATACCATACAAATGTATTTTGTTCTAAATGTAAGTTGCAATGCGTACCTTTTGTGTGTTTTGCACGTTATGGAGATCAAAATATTGCTCCATCTGTAGTATCCATGTTACAGGATCCTTTCCATCAAACTTCCTCATATCCATTTTTGGAATATGGTGGTTCTTTCCGCCAACATTCGAGTTTATGGAATCATGATTAACATTTATTTTGTTCTCATCGGGAGGTTCTTCTCCTATATTTCCGCCATTAGGAATCATTTCTGGTTTTAAGCTTGTCATCAAGCCTTCCATGTATGCTTTTAGATCACTCTTCATGTTTTCCATGTTGTCTTTCATGTCATCCATCTTAGCTTCCACGCCTTTCTTCAAACCGTCCATATTCACTTCCATGCCTTTCTTCAAACCGTCCATCTTCACTTCCATGCCTTTCTTGAAAACTTCCATTTCATTTTTTGTTGCTCTTTGCGAGAGTGAAAACTGTTGCATTTGCTCTTGTAATTTTGATAGATCATGTTGCAATTCTTCATCTTCATGAGTCATAGTAGAGCCTTCTGAAGGCTTAATGGGTGTTGAATTCTTTTTAGAGGCCATTTTAGAATCCAATATTGATATCTATTCTACAAGATGCCCTTGGAATCAATTCAACTTGATTCTTCAAACAAGACTTATGCAATTCGGAAAAAAAATACACACCTTTTACTAGCTTTTAGGAGATCGATATTGAAATTGAATTATCTCTGTAATTGAAAATATTTGATATCTGAAATTCAGCCCTGTAGTAGCCCTCTGAAGCTTCTTTCAAATGCCACAGGTCTGACCTGATTTTGATTCTCCAAGACAAAGTTGTGTCCAATCTCCCACAATGACCTAATTCTGGACTGGTTCAGTAGAGCGAACTTGTACGACTTGCCACGTGTCACTGTTTTGTCCTTTGTCTCTGAAATTGATAGTGAAGAAACTACAGGCCATGTACTTGTGACCACTTTTGACGGCACTCCAATCCAATCTTCAGAGAGAGAGTTATTGAACTTTTCCCACGATCACCTCTTTGAGATGAAATTCAGGAGCCTGAAAAAGAACTACCTTCCACAGATCATATCTTCAAAACTATTGCGAACCAAGATCTGAAATTTTTTGAAAAATTTCCTCAGGATTTCAGCTTCGCACCATATGAATTTCAGATTCTGAACCTTCGTAGAAATTTTTTTATAGCGCAAATGCCACGATGACCTGTTTAGGAGCCTGAAAAAAGACCTAACTTCCACAGATCATATCTCCGAAAATATTGCGAACCAAGCTCTGAAATTTTTATACCAACTTCCTCAAGATTTCAGCTTCGCACCCTAAGAATTTTAGCTTTTGAAGCTTTGTAGAAAAAAATTTATAGCGAAAATGCCACAATGACCTGTTTGGAACAGCGAAACCCTAGAATCCAAAACTCTGATACCAAATGTTGTGTAACCAGCTCCAAAAAGAGAAGAAAAGAGATATCAACGCCTTACAAATGAGCCACTTCGAGGGGGCAACCTCCAATACATTATATAAATGAACAATTCTTGGATGATACAATTTACAAAACCTCCTTTCTATATATAGGAGTCCATGGGGCCATAATGTAATCCTAGTGGGCCACAATGTAATTCTAGCCGACCTAACAATAATAATTTAAGGGCACAATAATAACAAAATGGGGGTTACAAGGGTACAATAATAACAATAAGGGGTTTAAACTAACAATAATAAGGGGCTATACTAGTGATATAGGGACCTAACATGTTGAGGAAAATGACAATTAAATGCAGAAGTTATGAAGGAGGAGCCTAGATCAATGTTGGAATCCTTTTATAAGGGAAAATACCCAAGTCCATATGGTTGGACTATTGAGTTCTTTATTCTTTTCTATTATTTATGGAAGATTATATTCATCAAGTAGTAGAAGAGTCAAGTCCATATAGATTTTTTTTAGGGTTTTAATCTCAATATTTATTTCTCTTATGCAAAAAAAGACAATCCATATTTCTTTAAAGAGTTCAGGAAAATATCATTGTATAATGCAATGCCAAAGGTAATCTCAAAGGTAATAGAAAATGGGTTAAAGAAGGTGTTATTAGATTCAGTCTCTTTTGAGCAATGTGAATTTCTCAAAGACAAAAAATTCACGATATAGTTGTTGTACGCTAGGAAGGGATTCATTCCATTAGTTTTGAAGGTTCCAATAGTTATCAAAATAGACTTGTCTCAATCCATTGATAGAGTATGCACAAAGAAGAAGCACTTAGATGTATGGTTATATTCAAGAAACCACATGTTCTTATCATCCAAGAGAGTATGCTTGAGGAAGTCAAAGATAAAAAATAAAAATAAAAAATTCGTGGAGTAGTAGACAAAGCAAGAACCTTAGGGGAATCTATACCCTATGGAACAAATCCTTCCTAAATATGGAATTTTGGAATCAAACCCAACAATGGATATTGACATGTTTAATGCACTAGTCAATGGGTAACAAATTACACATTTTTAATATTTACATGTCAATTATTTACAAGGAAAAAAATTGTTGGTAGTTGCTTAATGCATCAAATACTTTGCACAAGAATAAAACAATACCGTTTAATGTGGTCCTCTCCAATAAAGAAAAAGAGGATGTGACATAGTTAAGAATCCTTTTCAAAAATGCATGGAAGCCTATATGAGGGCTTTGGATTTTATTGATGTTAAACCTATGAAAGGAAAATATACTTGGATCAATAGAGGGCTTCGACTAGGTCACATAGTTTCCAATTTTTCTCATCCAAAGTAATATTCTCCTAAAAAACCAAATAATATCTTCCAAGATCATCCCCTCAAGGATATTGGCTCATAAACCCAATACTCTTTCCTTTTGTCAAGATCAAGACATTATGACTTTACCTTTAGATTTAACCATCTTTAGATTTAGAACTCAAAAATCATGGAAATCATTTGAGAGAATAATGGAGTAACCCTATCTTTGGGTATCCTTTATCAAGTAGTAAAAATTGGAAGCAACAAAAATTTCTCTCAAATATTGGGAAAATAAATCCTTTATATGATGAGATTAAAAAAAATAAAAATGCAAAGGTGATTGGAATATATTTATTACTTAATGGAAATGAAGTATTTTTGGAGCAAATCTAGATGGAGGAATGGTATTTATGCTTCAAAATATAAAAATCAATTGATTAGAAGAAAATATGTGGCAAATAAAATCCAAAATCATTTGGATTCAAACTACAAACAAAAATACAACATTTTTTCACAAGCAAGAATTCAACGAAAGAAATAAAAGGATCTTAGCTTGAGTAGTATGGTGAATAGTTTTTTTCCCCAACTGCATGGGTTTAAGTCTTCAAAGACATGTTGTAACTAGCCTATTAGTGGAATTTCTGAAGAAATCAATCAAATAACATCAAGGAGATAAACCTTGTTGATGGGACAAATCTGAGATATATTCCAACCATCAAGGAGGAAACTCAATCTCATTTTGAAAATATCTACATTAAGGAAGAAGAATTTGATTTATAATCAACTAAAGAAATGAAGGAGAACATCCCCATGCTAATCTTTGAAAGAGATAATGTGGAGCTATGAAAAAAGCTAGAAGAGACTAAAACAATACTCTTTATGAGGACTTTCTCTATACAAGTCCCTATGACCAAATAGTTTCTCCATACATTTATTTCTTGCTTGTTGGTCCATCATGAAAGCAAATATAAATATAATTCTCATATGTACTCTAAAAAATGTGAAGTTAGGTCATCGTACAAACTTTTCCTTTCTAGGCCTTATTCCCAAAGATGTCAATCCTTCATCCTTCACATGACTTTTCCTAATATCCTTGTGCAAATATTCTTATAAATTTTGACTAAAATAATGGAAAACGGGCCGAAAAAGATTAACTCCAAGATTATATTAGACAACTCAGGTGGATTCATGTAGAAATGGCAAATTATAGACAAAAATATTTTGGCCCAAAATATTATACACTCTAGCAAAGAAAAAAAAAAGAAAGAATAATAATCAAAATGGATATGGCTAATGTGTTTGATTGAGAGAAATACTTAGTACTATTTTATGTTCCTCAAATGATTGGATTTAACGATTTTTTTGTACCATAAGTTAAAGCATGGTTTGGTTCTCCATGGATATTCCTCTTAGTTAACAAGAGACCCACTGATATTTTCAAGACTAACATAGGCTTAATATCATGTTGTCCTCTCTCTCTCTCTCCCTTTTTATATATTTTAATGGTGGACTCCTCGAGTAGAAAAATTGAACTTAAAATAGATTCGATTACGTTGCATGGAAAAAGTTTTTCAAGATGGGTTAAAAGGAAAAATCGCTCGTAACTTTGCAAATGATGCTCTCTAAATGAAAAGATCATCTATATTCATGGTAAAGAAATTTAAATCTATCATGGAAAATTTTCTCAACGCCTTCGAAGGAAAAGTAAATAGTGTAAAAATCCACATTTATGGTTGTATCTTATGATCCAAGCACCTTGAAATCTATAAAAAGTTGATGAATACAATCGACTTCGAGGGGGGAACATCCATTTATAATTAATCCAATGCACAAGAAAATATATATATATATGAAAGGTTCCATCCATCCTACTAATATAACACTAGAAATGCAATACTCAATATCTAGGGCTTGCTAAGGGTTTTTTGCTTAACATGCACCTCCCCTTCAAACAAGTGTTGCCATCAACACTTGACTAATTATGGGTGTTTCTACATGAATAACTCATCTTCCCATGCCACCTCTTCTACTAGTAGGTTATTCCATGTGATGAGGTACTCAATTATTGCTCAAATTCATAGATTATCAATCGTTGTTTCAAGGATTGTTTCTAGTTGTAATATGATTTTACCTTCTTCATTAACCTCAAGGAAAATAGTTTAGAATTAGATCTTGTCACTTATTACCTTATTTAAGTAATAAACATGGAATATTAGATGTACATGTGAAGATGGAGGAAATTCCTATTCGTAAGCCATAGTTTCAATCCTCTACAACACCTTATAGGGGCCATAATAATTGGGTGCTAATTTATCGTCATTATTTTGTTGCTTGATGGACATATGTTTATAAGGTTGTAGCCTAAAAAATTCCTAATCCCCAACTTCAAATTCATTTTCACTATAGTTTTGATATGCTTCTCATTTCATCCAATTTTGTGTTATAACCAAGGTGTCCTTCAACAGTTTGAGAACTTCTTGTTGATTCCCTATGTGGTCCTCCACTGCTTGAACCTTTGCAATCCCTTTTAAGTGTGATGTGATTCATGGACGATGATTCCAATAAAGTGTCATAAATCAAGACATTTTTCATGAATTATGGAAGAATGTGTTGTACCACCATTTTATCAAGGTCAACCACTTGACCCATTGTGCTAGTTTATAATATGCAAAGAAGTAAATATATCCTTCTAAATATGTATTCACAACCTTTTTTTTCCCATCTAATTGAGGACAATAAGATGATTTGTGAGCCAATTTCATATGAAAACAAGAAAATAATTCAGTCTAAAAGTTTCCAGTGAAAATGGAATCTTTGTCACTTACAATAATCTTCAAGATTCTGCGTATATTTTGAATTGTTTCCATGAATTATGTTGCTAGTATACTTGCTTTAAAAGGACGAGAAAGAGAGAAAAAATGAGCATACTTTTTTCATACAATCTACTACTACCATAATGACATTATTTCCTTCAGATTTGGGTAAACATGTATTAAAATCCATTGAAACTTCTTCCCAATGTTGATTTGGTATAGCTAATGGTTGTAGGAGACCTGTGATCTTGAGTGTCTCGCCATTATTATATTGGAAAACCACACATTTAGACACAAATTTTTTAACATTAGTTTTAAGACCTTCCCATGGAATTTTTTTTTTGATATTTATACTTAAGTTTTCAAGAAACTCGAATTCCCTCATATAAAGTAAGGGTGCAATTCCAAAAGAACATTTTTTTAGTTGGTAATTATTAAATAAATATAGTGATCTTTATACCACAATAGATAATTATTTATCTAATGTACTTGGGTCCTCCTGTAATTTTTGAATGATTTGGCATACCTTTTAATATTGCTTCCATTTTTCCCTTGCTTCTTCCACATAATCATATTGTTGAATATAAATAACACATAGTAAACCCTATTTTTCTCCTTATTTCATCGAAAGTGTATCTACCACCATATTATGTGCCTTTTTGTAGATAATTTCAAATTCATAATCTAGTATCTTTGTAACCAATTTTTGTTTCTAGTTTAAAGTTAATCATTGCTCCAAGAAGTACTTCAAACTATCATGATATGTTTTTAGTTTGAAGTGTCTTCTTATTAAGTAAAAATGTCATTTTTTAATCACATGTAGTATGGCCAATATTTTTCTCATAAATGGGTTTGAGCAAGATTTTTCCTTTAATTTGGATACTTTCAAAAATAAAGGGGCCTTCCTTCTTGCATAAAATTTGTACCAATGTCATGGCTTGAGGCATTAGACTCTACACAAAGGTTTTTGTGAAGTTAGGATGGCCAATATAGGAGTTGTACACAGCCTCCTTAAGTTTTTCAGGCTTTGGTTGCTTCTCAAGTCTCATAAAATGTTTCCTTCTTTAATAATTTTGATGGAGGTGTTTTTATTTGAACATAATTATTGACAAACTTGCAGTCATAGCCTACTTATCCTAAGAGTATTTTGAGTTTATTCAAAGTTTTTGGGATTTTCCATTCCATTATAGCTTTAATTTATTATGATCCACTAATACTTTTCATGAGATATAATATGACCCAAGTATTCCACTTATTCAACCCCAAAATATATAGTTTGAAGGATTTACATATAGTTGTTTCTCTTCCAATAGTTTTAAGACCCTATCAACATTTTTTTCATTCTCTTCCCAAGGATTGCTATAGATTAGTATGTCCTAAAAAAATACAAACACAAATATTCTGAGGGGTTTGAAAAAAAAAATCATCAATCTTTGAAATTCATTTTGAAAGTGCATTAATAAGTCCAATTGGCATAATAAAAAACTCGTAATGACCTTTATTTGTTTTGAATGATGTTTTAGAAATGTATTCTTGCCTCATTTTGAATTAATGATATTTTGAATGCAAATCCAACTTAGTAGAGAAAATTGCTGCATGAAATTAATCTAATAATTCATCAATGATAGGAACATGAAACTTATATTTGATGGTCATTTTGTTGGGTTGACTATAATTTGAACACATACTACATGAACCATCATTTTTTGTAACCATAACCATTGGTGAAGAGAGATCACTTGGCTAGGTTGAATGATGACAACCTATAACATTTCTTAAATCATAGGCTCAATCTCACTTTCATGCATAATGATACTTGTAAGGACTAATGTTAGGTGGTACGCTTCTAGGTTGAAAATGAATAACATGGTCATGATTTCAAGCAAGTGGAACACCCTTAGACATATCCCCAAATACCTTGGAATAATTGTTGATAACCTTTTGCACATCCATTTTCCGCAAAGGATATAGATATTTGAACATCTAGTGAGCACAATTGTGAAATTACACCATGGTTCCCCTTTTGAGTAAATTTCATGTTGTTTAAGCTTAACACTTTATAGGGTTACCATTCGATACCTTTAAGATCAATTTCCTTTCCTTTTGAGAAATATTTCATGAAAATATATTGAAAATTAAGGTCCATTTTTCCCAATGATTATAACCATTGGACCCTTAATACAACATCAACATCACCCAATTGGATTTCAATCATGAGACTATCCAATAAATACCCCCCAATATTTAAGTTAATACTATGGCACTTCCTTGAAAAAATTATGGTACCTCTGTCTGCAATCATTACTTGAAATTTTGGTGCTAGAAATACAAAGTAATTGAGAAGTTTTTCTAAGTTGTAAATGACGAAGATATGGTTATGACATCAACATTATTACCTTTTATTTTTTATGTATCCTTATATCTTGATGTTTTGTGGAGTGATGATGTTTTGTGGAGTAGTCTATTCTAGCTGTAGATCTTGTGACAAATTTAATTCTCTATCTTTTTCCTCTTCATAGTTTACGTATAATAATTTATTCGTACCACATTTATGCCCCTTACTATATATACTTGCTATTAAAATTGAAACATAGTCCATTTTCTCTTCTTTCATCCATTTGTTGAGTTGTCAACCTTCTCTATTGAGTTAGGTTATGAGAGGGATGTAAAATTTTAAATATTGTTGTAGCCAACTAGTTAGTATTCTCCTATCAATTGATTATTTGTATTCTACAAATTATTTGCTGCAAATACTGAATAAAACAAAACTGCAACTTCACTGAAAAATAAATAACCACATGAACTGAGAAAATTATGCACACACACACATAAATAATGGACACCAATATTTTTGAACAAATATCCCTAAAAAAACCCCAGTGTGGGGAAAACAAATTATGCATATGAGTTATTTTATTATTCTTCAACAAATCTGTGATGGATAAAATTACAAAATCGTTTGCAAAAATTTAGCAAACCTTTGGAAAAATATTTGTATCACTTACGAAAGTTAGTTTCTCCTCCAGGAATTAACTTAGTCTCCTCTTAGAAATTTGGCCTCCCTTTGGCTTCTTCTCATCTCACATGTGTGGCCCTGTCACTGGAAAGCTCGCTTTGCTGAGGAATAACTCGGCCTCCCTCTAGAATTTTACCTTAACTGGAAAATCGATCCTCCTGTGAGAATCGATAGGTATTGCAATTTCTCCTCGCTTCGGTACTTTGTGCTCTCTAAGAAATTTACACTGCAACTAGGGTAATTTGCAACCTTGTCTCGAACAAATCACACTACTAGAAAATCAACCTACTTCTAAAAAATCAATCTCCAACTTTCCTTGGAATTGTTGTGACAAAATCCTCCGGAAATCTTGTCTCTGAGCACTGTTGAACTCGCTTTGCTAATGCCCCTATGATACCTCTGCGCCCTTGCTATCAATGCAATATTGTGTCTCGATCTCTCACTGATCTTTTGTGTGTCTTATCTAAGCGTCCATCTATCTCCTCTTATAATCTTTGGTTGATGAATCGATGACCATGATATAATCTAAATCAGTGGCTAAGATCATCCTGAGCCCATCAAGTGAAAATTTTGAAAGTATCTAGAGGAAAATTGATTTACCCCAATTAATACTAATTAATTAAGTCATTTCCCTAAGTTATACTTGGGCAAATTAATTAATTGGCTAATTAATTCTAATCAAGGCCTTTTCTTGTGAAACCTTTTTTGGGTATTGGAGAAAATGTGTTCCTTAGCCTCATAAACACAATCTAAGACTAGAACATATTTCCAAGCTACATAAACTAACAATGGAGCATGAGGTTCTCTATGATTTTTAGTGACCACTCTTATAGTAACCATATTTTTTCTTCCAACTTTCCTTTCTAGGCTGAAAACATGCTCTAGGGATTTAGTTTCAAAGAGACACACATCATGTTGGGTGATGATTTCCTTTAAAATTCCCATAAAGAGGTCTGAAAAATTATCCTTTGGAATATTTTTTACCTAAAGAAACAAATTTTGGAATTGTTGAAGGTACTCTATAATTGAACTTATTTTCCCAAGATTTACAAATTGAATAGAGAATGCATTTATATTAATATTCGCATAATGTGCTACCAATTCCTCCATAAAAAGTGACCAAGATACAATATAATCCTTTTTCCTTTCAAAAAGCCATTAACACCATGCAAATCAGTCTTGTTTTAAATATAAGAATGCAATAGTTACCTTTTCTAAGGTTGAAAATTGGTGTATATCAAAGTATTACTCCATCTAGAATATTCATTTTACAAGATCTTAATTATCAAAATTCCTCTTATCGATCCTTGAAATGAAGTAGTATCTTAGTGCCAAGTTGAATCTTTGATGTTGCGAACCTTAGAGTGATGAATGGACATATTTATGTGATCCAATATTTGTGCTTTCCAATTGTGATAAAATACTCCTCATATGTGATTTAGTCCCAACACAGTTATTCTCCTTATTTTAATGATTAACTTGGATCTTCGTATCTATTTTAGGAATCCTCCATAAGAGAAGACATTTTGTGGAATACGTGGATTTTTATATTCTTCCTTGATACATGTTGGCACGTGGAAAGGTGACCCGAGGTTGAAAAGTATGCCAACAAAGACCATTTAGATAATGGCATTTTCAACACCTACAAGTAGGTGAGGACTCACCCAAGGTATACTAATGAGTTTGCAGAACCTTTGAAGGCTATGCAAGGAAACATGATCAATCGAGACCACTCTGGTTCAAAGTAATCCACCCCAAAGCTAGTACAACTGCTATATGTCACAAATATACTCATTAAAGATAAATATATTCATACACACTTACTACATCAATAGAAACTATCCCAACATCTATGATGGGTATTGGTCGAGAATAATATAGGGTTTAATAAAAATAAGTAAACATCCAATAGGCATTAATTATGTGAGCGCAAGGCCAACTTCGACAAAGTACATTCATTTATACAGTGACACAATTATTTGCATTGCATAAGTTATCCCCACATTACAATTTTCATAAACCTTACAAAGACTCTGTAACTCCTTCATTGATCCCATCATTGGCACAAAACACATAAGCGACATAACCATGGAACTAGAACAAAGCCTTTAAATATTTCATTTTTGTATTGAACGTTAGTAACATAAGTTATACACAAGCTCTATGCGCTCAAATGCAGAAACTTTGACTATCATCATTCAAATTCCAATGTCTGGACAACACCATTACAATGAACATAATAGTATTTGAGAATAACACAATCCAGTACCAGAGCCACATTACAAAAAACACATAACAAAATTAGCTTCAAAAAAAATCCACACAAATATCACTGATCAAAAAACATAATAGAAAGCAGAACAAAAGTAAAATACTCTATCATTGGCAATAGGTCCTTATATAGATTTTTTCTTTCGCACTCGGCTCCAGTTAATCCCCAACCAATTCAACCTCATGAGTTGTCCTTATACGTGCTAGTTTACAACCAATATTTGGAGCAAACCGATCCAAATATCCAACACTACCCATATCTAAACAACCTGCAAGTTAGATAATACACAATTAACCGAAGAACATTTCACTTATGACATGGTCTTCCCAGTCTTCGTCACACATCTATGAGGTCAGTCTAGCACCTATGTGATATGTTGTGCGTGGTGTCCACCATCCTCTATGCGGTATCTCCACACTTTGGCAAAATTTAAAAAATTATATCCCTTTTCTTCTTTTCCCTTCTTAGCCCCAATAGTACCCCAACACTATTCATGGCTCATCCCCGAGCCACTCTAT
Organism: Pinus albicaulis; assembly: GCA_034641835.2. NCBI lineage: Eukaryota > Viridiplantae > Streptophyta > Pinopsida > Pinales > Pinaceae > Pinus > Pinus albicaulis. The sequence goes on from CM076576.1 coordinate 568,675,974, forward strand.
GTTGTGGGAAAAAATAGTAAACAAGAAAGGAATAGGAGAAATAACCGAATTAGAAACTGAAGGATAAAACACTTTGAAACTCTTATTGATTAAATGATTCTCCATGTCTTTTACAAGCCTCTCGGGTTATCTTATTTAACCTAGACATATTTCGTTATTCTAACTACATCTCGTTATTCAACCTACATTTCGTTATTCCAACTACATAGGTAATAAGTAAATTTACATTTTTGTTGTCACATTTTTAACAAACTCCACCTTGACAACAATTTTCCTAATGCCCATTCATCATCTTTTCTGCAGGCCGAGAGAAGCGAGACACCATCTCAACTTCTCTACTGAAACTGGCTTCGTGAATATATCTGCATGATTTTCCTGTGTGTGAACCTTCTTGAGAACTACTTTGCTGCCTTTGATTATATGTCTCACAAAGTAATACCTTGCATTGATGTGCTTGGTCTTGCTGTGATAGGCTGGATTTGTAGCCAAATGAATAGCGCTTTGACTGTCACAAAACACATTCACTTTCTCTTGCGTCCTTCCAATCTCATCAAGCGGACCTTTTAACCAGATTGCCTCTTTACAGGAATCTTAAGCAGCTATATACTCTGCTTCAGTAGTAGACAAAGAAACTGTCTCTTGAAGCTTTGACATCCAATTGATTACTCCACATGCAAGAGTAAAAACATAACCTGTAGTAGACCTCCTTTTGTCCAAATCACCTGCATAATCAACATCCACATATCCGCGGACTGTACCTTCATGACCATCAAAGTTGATGCAATGGTCACTTGTGCCTCTCAAATACCGAAGCACCCATTTCACTGCTCGCCAATGTTCTTCCCCTGAATTTGCCATGAACCTGCTGACAACTCCCACTGCATGTGAAATGTCAGGTCTTGTAGATACCATTGCATACATTAAGTTGCCTACTGCATTTGCATATGGTACACGAGACATATACTGCTTTTCTTCATTAGTTCTAGGACTTAAATCTGAAGAAAGCTTAAAATGGGAAGCTAATGGAACATTAACAGGTTTCACATTGTTCATACCAAAATTTTCAAGTACTTTCTCCACATACTTCTGTTGTGATAACCAAAGCTTACCATTCTTCCTGTCTCTGTGTATCTCCATGCCCAAGATATGTTTTTCTGCTCCAAGATCCTTCGTTTCAAACTTCCTAGAGATCTGAGCCTTTAACCTGCTGATTTCTTCCATGCTTTTGCTTGCAATAAGCATATCATCAACATACAACACCGAGATAATGAATATGCCATTGAAACTTTTGAAGTATACACAATGATCATACTCACTTCTGATAAAATTCTGGCTCACCATGAAAGAATCAAACTTCTTGTACCATTTCCTGGGCGACTGCCTCAGGCCATACAATGATTTCCTGAGCTTGCAAACTAATCTTCTGCTGCGACCTTGTAAAAAACCTTCTAGCTGATCCATATATATCTCTTCATCCAAATCACCATGAAGAAAGGTTGTTTTAACATCTAATTGTTCTAACTCAAGGTCAAGTAAAGCAGTTAGTGCTAACACAGTACGAATAGAAACAAGTTTAACTACTGGTGAAAAAATCTCATGAAAGTCAATACCTTCAACCTGAGAATACCCTTTTGCAACCAGTCTCACCTTATACTTTTCGATACTTCCATCAACTTTCCTTTTCAACTTGAAGACCCATTTGCACCCAACAACACTTCTCCCTTTAGGAAGTTCTACAAGATCCCATGTATTGTTCTTGGCTAAGGAGTCCATTTCTTCTTCCATAACCTTTTTCCATATCTTGCTATCTGCATCATCTACTGCTTCTTGATAACAAGATGGTTCCCCATCTTCAGTAATCAATGCAAAAGATGAAGCATAGTCTTCATACCTTTTTGGTGTTTTTCTTTCCCTTGTAGACCTTCTTAGAGTGACTGGTTGCTCACTGGATTCTGGAATTTCTCCAGTTTCCTTTGCTTCTCCACCTTTTTCAGAAGTCTCTCCTTCCTTTCGAATTTCTGGAAAAGGTACAGTCTCCAATTGAATCTACTGACTTGGCGATACCTGCTCCTGTTCAACCTTTTCAACATCTGATTTTAAAAGAGATGATTCATCAAATGTTACATCTCTACTAATGAAAATCTTCCGTGAAGAAGGATCCCACAACCTATATCCCTTCACTATATAATCATATCCAACAAAGACACAACATTTTGATTATGGATCTAATTTTGAACGATGATTTCTAGGAATAAGAACATAGGCATCACAACCAAAAATATTCAAATGCGGATAATCACAAGACTGACCCGACCAAACTCCTTCAGGAATTTGATAGTTTATTGCAACCGAAGGTGATCTGTTAGCTAAATAAAAAGCAGTAGATACTGCTTCTGCCCATAAATCCTTTTGCAGATTAGCATTACTAATCATGCTTCTGGCTCTTTCCATAAGAGTCTGATTCATCCGTTCAGCAACACCATTCTGCTGAGGAGTATAAACAACAGTTTTATGTCTAACTATCCCTTCATCCTTACAAAATTTTTCAAATTCTAAAGAGGCAAATTCACGGCCATTGTCAGTTCTTAAACATTTAATTGATTTACCTGTTTTCTTTTCCACCATTGTTTTAAATTGTTTAAACACATTAAATACATCAACTTTCTTTTTCAACATATAGACTCAAAATATTCGGGAGAAATCATCAATAAACGTTAAAAAATATAAGGCACCTCCATAGGAAACAGTAGGAGATGGTCCCCACATATCAAAATGAATGTAGTCCAAAATCTTCTTACTATTATGATTTCCAGACTTGAATCTTTGTTTACATTGTTTTCCAAACACACAATATTTACAAAAATCCAACTTCAAGGATTTCAAATCAGGAAGTAGCTTGCGGTTCATCAATACCTGAAGACCTTTCTCGCTCATGTGACCCAACTGCTTATGCCATAGACGAGAAAATTCTTTTGCTTTATCTGACATGATCGCTGCTTCACTAACTTGAGTGCTTCCTTTGAGTCTGTACAGGTTTCCGACCTTTTCAGCCTTCATAACAACCAAGGCTCCTTTCGAGACTTTCAACACTCCATTCTGAACTGTAAACTTATAACCATTCAAATCCAAAACTCCCAAGGAAATCAAGTTTTTCTTTAGATCAGGTACATGCCTAACATCAGATAATGTTTTAATTGTACCATCATACATTTTAATTTTTACATTACCAATCCCAACAGTCTGACAAGATGCATTATTTCCCATGAAAACAGAACTACCATCTACAGTTTCATATGTAGTAAACCAATTTCAGTGTGGACTCATATGATGAGAAGCACCAGAGTCTAATAGCCAATTATCAACATCTTGAGATACATTACAGACAGGGAGCGCTTCAGCAATTAAAACCTCATCAACCATACCTGAATCGACCTGATTTGCTTCCTTGTTGTTGTTTTCCAACTCCTTCCATTTCCAACAATCCTTTTTGAGATGTCCTGGTTTGTTTTAGTACCAGCATTTTTCTTTAATCTTCTTGTCGCCCTTTGACTTCGATTTGGAAGAATCTCTTGCCTTTTCCCCCCTTTCCTTTGACGGACCTCTAGCTACCATGGCTTCAGGTGCAGAAGTCTCAATGCTAGATTTTCTTCATACCTCTTCAGATAAGAGAGCACCCATGATAGATTCAAGTTTTAATGAATCGACCGTGCTCAAACTGATTGAGGTCACGAAGTGATCCCATGACTCAGGCAGGGAACACAACAAGGTTATTGCCTTGTCTTATTCCTCCATTTTTACTTCCATATCAGACAACTGGCAAATAAGCGTATTAAAAACATTTAAGTGATCTGCAATTTTCATACCCTCCTTCATCCGAAGGCTGTATAGTTGTCTTTTTAAATAGATTATGTTTGTTAAATATTTTGTCATATAGAGTGTTTCCAATTTCTTCCACAACCCTGCAGTTGTACTCTCTCCAACAATATTGAAAAGTACTTCATCTGCCAAACATAACCGAACGGTACTGAGAGCTCGAGCATCCAAGTCCTTTCAGTCCGAACTCGACATGCTTGCTAGTTTTTTATTTACCCCGTCTAATGCCTTGTGAAACCCTTGTTGCACCAACAAATCCCTAACCTTCAGTTTCCACAGAGCAAAATTGTTTTTCCTGGTGAATTTCTCCACCTCAAATTTTATGTTTGTCATTTTCGCCATTTCTCCTCCTAGTTTTCCCTTCTCTTTCCAACTAGGGTTTCAAACAAATTGTTTTCCTCTTTTTGAGATAGGGTTTATTTCTGGTTTCCCCAATATTCCCCTTTTCTCCTAGGTTTTTCTTTTTCTGAGTTTCAGATTTTCCTTTCCCAAAAAATATATTTTTCTTCCCTTTTATTTAGGAAAAACTGAGCCCTTTATATGTCAAACAATTTCTTCCACAAAAAAAGATAAATTCGTTCACAATTTCTTTAAACTGCTCAGAAACCCTACTCATATTTTAAAATCAACAGATTTTCTGAAAATCGATTTTTTTTTCATACTTCTTCACAGTTTCTTCTCACAGTAAATTTAAACAAAAAAATATCGTTTTCTACCAGCAGTAGGGCTCCCCGTACTTGAGCAAATCCTCTACGTCTTCGATTGACCTCACGGCTCCGATTGCAACAGACTTCACTAGACTACCTTTCTCCTCAACGTCCTCAACAAACGACTTCTTCTTCCAGCGGATGGCAGGGCGGATTCTCTTCTTCCAGTGGAAACAGTTTCTTCAGCAACGACCCATAGCAGGCTTCTTCTGCTTCACCCTCTATCTGCGGTTGAATCGCTCAACCCCGACGAGCCTTCTTTTCTCACGACGGCTCCAGCGGCCTCCCTTTTGCTGTGTCAAAGGGCAATGAAATTCAACGGCTCTACAACGGGCTTCAGTCCTCTCGCTGCTGGACTCCGAATTCTCCCATGGACAGCCACAACAGGCTTCAGTGGACACCGAATTCTCCCACGGATAGCCACAACAGGCTTCTTCACCACCACTCGGTGGTTGCACGCTCGACGGCTGGGATGGCTTTCTCTAGCAGTTGTGGCAATGGCTTGCTCCTTGCGGATTCAATGAACAGTATTGATGACAAACAGCGGATTCTCCCCAGCGGATTCTTCCGGCGGTCTTTAAGCTTCTATATGGATGCACAAATTGTGTAGTTGTCTAAGTTTGAACGCCAACCACCAGTGCAACAAAGAACGATACCAAGAAAGGGTTTCAAATAGCGGAACTTTAACTTTGTTATGGCGTTGATAAGGCAAAAAATTTCTCCGAATTCAGTTGCCAGCCAATCACCAATGCAACCAACAAACAAGATTGACTCCCAAGATTAACTTTGTTGTGCTTTGATACCACTTGTTGTGGGGAAAAACAGTAAACAAGAAAGGAATAGGAGAAATAACCGAATTAGAAACTGAAGGATAAAACACTTTGAAACTCTTATTGATGAAATGATTCTCCGTGTCTTTTACAAGCCTCTCGGGCCATCTTATTTAACATAGAAATATTTCGTTATTCTAACTACATCTCGTTATTCAACCTACATTTCGATATTTCCAACTACATAGGTAATAAGTAAATTTACATTTTTGTTGTCACATTTTTAACACTGTATTGGGGTTGTGCAACAATGGAAGGAAGGACTTATGCAGTCTTTGCCACAAAAATTTCAAACATTTCTTTGGCCTTATGCGTGATTGTCTTTATTTCATTTACTGATCCAACAATACTTGTATTCTCAGCAATGAGGTTGTCTTGCGGTTTATGCTGTAGTGAGATCACCTGTGAGTTGCACAGCTTCTTCCCATAGTTGTACCACTTTCTAAGCTAGTTGCTACTACTCCACTAACCATTAGTTTATATTCCTGCCTAACATCACAATTTCGACCATTGTAGCTCTGCGTTCTGGCATTGGTAGAGATATCAAACGGCTACATATAGTCTCATTCCGTTGCTTAGCAGTTTGAATTTTAGTACAAATTTCATTAATCTTAACACTATCCTATAACATAAAGCTCAAAGCATACAAGCAGATATTAAGAAAGAAAAAGGCGGATTTCATGGTTTCGAGGAGAGAAGAACTAATCTTCCTTAGGAAAAATAACCCCAAATTATTCTGGAAGGAGCTCCAACCGAAAAAGGTGCAAACTGAAAACAACATTACAACTTCTGAATGGTTAGACTATGCAAGAAAACTTTATGAGCAGGATACCAAGGTTAACTCTCCTCCCTTAGTCAACACAAACACAAAACTCTTCATGGTGCAAGAGGTAGAGATGGGTATCAAGAAGTTGGGCACTGGAAAAGAAAAAGACTTAGCTGAACTCCAAGCAGAGTATTTAAAGTGGGGCTTAAGAATTCTTTCACCTCACATTACAAAAATCTTCAACAACATCATTCAGCAGGGGCTCCCCTCAGATTGGACAACTAGTATGACAATACCTTTTTACAAGAGTGGTGACGTCAATAATCCCTCCAATTTTCGAACCATAATGATAAACCCCTTGTTCGCAAAGTTATTTGGAAGCATGTTAGAAAAGAAAACCAGCAAGTGGGCAGAAGAGAGAGATAAATGTGCTAAAGGGCAAGCGGGTTTTAGACCTAAACATTCCACAGTGGATCATTGTATAACTTTAAGACACATCATTGAAAAGGTTTGGGAAAAAAGGAAGAGGTTTTTTGTTGCTTTGTCAATTTCAGAAAAGCCTTTGACACGGTGCCTAGGGATAAGCTTTGGCGCAGAATGGAGGAACTTGGGGTTCCTAGGCATTTGAGAGCAGCTGTGCATAGATTGTACAAAGAGGTGAAAGTCAAAATTATAACTTCAGCAGGGATTTCTGAAAGTTTTAGAAGCGATATCGGGATCAAGCAAGGTTGCCCTCTATCTCCTATCCTCGTTGGTTTATATATTGACAAGCTTGAAGAGTGGCTAAATTCGCAAGGGGGTGACGGTTTCCATTTGAGCAAGTTCGTTATAAGGCTTCTTTTGTACGCAAATGACCTTATACTTGTTGCTAAATTGGCTCTTGGTTTGCAAGAGCACTTACGTTCCCTTGAGTATTTCTGTAGAAAGGTGGGGATGCAAGTCAATATTAGCAAAACGAAAGTAGTGGTTTTCTCTAACAAAAGAAAGCATAATCAACATAAGTTCTACTTCGAAGGCAACATTCTGGAAGAAGTTGCAGACTACAAATACCTCGGAATTGACTTCAACAGAAATTTAAATTGGGATGGTTGTATAAAGAAAAGAACTTTGGGGGGTTGGAAAGCATTGTATGCTCTTCAAAACAGGTGTAGAGAGGTGGAACTGTGGGACTGGAAAACCACTCTAACTCTTTTTGGGCTTCTAGTGATTCCGGTGATTCTCTATGGTTGTGAGTTGTAGGCCAGTAGCACAACCGACATGCAATGGAAACAAATTGAAAAAATCCAGAAGTGCTTCATTACAAACAAATTCAAAATTAAAAGTGCACTTTCTTATGATATCTTGTTAAGTGAAACAGGGGCTGCTCCTATTGAAGCAATTGCTATGGTGTGAGTCATAAGGTATTTGAAAAAAAATGAGCAAATGGAAGAGGGTAGATGGCCTAAGGCTGTGTTTAATGACAGATTGTGCAAAGGAAAGAAGACTTAGATGAGGCAAAATATCAAATGGTTTAGTAAATGGGGTATTTGCTTGGGCAGGAGTCCTACAAACAGTAAAGAGATAAAAACTTTTGTTATGGATAAGTTCCATAAATGTACCTGGGAGAAAGAGTTAGGGAGAAAGAAGAAGTACTACATTGAAGAGTTTAACCCCACTCATGATCATCAACAAAAAGCGTACATAGGTGCAAATATTTATTGCAGATCTAAAATTCTTATTGCTCAATTAAGGACTAATTCTCATCAACTCCGTTGTGAAACAAGACGTTAGAAAAGACCAAAAGAAATGTGGGAAGAAAGAGTACGTATTTTTTGCTCTTTCAGAAAAGTGGAAATAGAAAAACATTTCATTTTAGAATGCGATACCTTTGAAGACAATAGGGAAAATTATGCAGGTATTTTGGCAGCTAGCTCCTATTCAACAAAGAGTTTGTCGAGAAGCTGGGAGCACTTATTGTAAATCTCCACAGGAAAAGAGCTGGTTGCATGAGTCAGATAGAGAAGCAATATGCCCCATAGGCTATTTGTAGCCTCGTGGACGTTAAAATTACTTTCTTTCTTTCCATAATTCTATGTCAGCCTCATATAATTTCGTGCAATCATTCTCAAGTTCTCGTGCACTCTTAAAAGTTTTGGAGATTGTCTGAACCTTTTCTCTTCTTTCGACTTCTCCTATCGAAGTAGTAGGCTTTATCTAAAATTATAGCTCTTCCACCTGCTTTTAGGCCATGAATGATCACTTCAATCTTGGATAATTTCTCTTCTATGGGAGCATCGATTTCATGGGAACACTTGACATCTCAATATATACTACTTTGACAACCCATTAGAGTGCCCCTTCTCTTTCCGGAGCTTGTTGTCGTGCTTTTTCCATTTATGTGTGTGCTGTTTTCAAAGCCTCATGCTCAGTAATGAGTTGGACCAGGTCCATGAGGTTTCTTATGCCATAAATTGTACTTCTTGGATAATAAACTACTGCAGTGAATGTAAAATATGCATTGGTAACTGTAAAATAATGAGATATACTTGGGCAACACTTGAGCTTACTGTTGGACATCAGTTTTTATGAAGTGTACTATGACTTCGGCGACGGATATGTTGCAATTATTTACCAAAAGTGAGGATGGTTGCGATGGTTCTGATCGTATCTTTGATGGCGGAGGTATGATGGTTTCCTCCATCGTAGTTGTTGGCTCTGTTGTAAGTGAACGAGTAACTATCTTGGGTGCCTCAATCATCTGAATCAATTGGTACAATTGATGTTGTGTTTGGTCTTGCAATTTCCTTTGCTTCTGTTTGCTAACCATTCACTATCTCTGACATGGTATGTTCATCGAGCTTATACCGAAATTACAACCATTACTTGTTGGGATCGACTTTGTGCTATGTACATAAAATGTGGCGTGGCATGGAATCATGCCACATGGCTTTAAGAAACAACAGTCTAGATAGGGATATGAGATACCTTATGAATCACATGAATGATCACCTCCTTCCAGATGTAAAACATGACATTTTTGTTTTATTGTCGTTTTTATCTAGGGTAAACCAAAGAAAGCCAAATCTGGGTGTGACAAATTTTGGCTTCTCCGTCAATGGAAATGGGTATCCTTCAGAACCTGCCAGTTATAGTCCACTTTTTAGGTCATCGTCAGTTAATCATGTGCTTCATCCTATTGTTTGTTTTCCTGACTGCCCAACGTTCTCGGTGCTCAGTGTGCTAGTCCTTCAATGTGATGTGAAAGTTTTACTCTACCAAGATTGTCGTGTTATTTTCGCATTCATGACTTTCTTTGGGTTCTCTACGTCACAAATCATACCTAAAAACGCAAATAAAGTTACAAAAACAAAGCTATATTTTTTAGACAGGTCAACTTTGCAAAGTGGGGCAGCTGTCTCTATACAATTTCAGCTGGCTCCCATTCAGAAATTCGTCATGGGACTCTATGTTCAATTTCTCCAATGAGATTTCCCCTGCATTCGTGAAATAATGGATATCATATAGTCCCAACCATTTAAAATATTCTATGGTGTTTCAAAAAAAAAAATTCATACATCAACACGAGATCTCTAACCTGGAATTGGTTTTGCTTTATATGGTGATCATGCCATGCCTTTGCAAATAAAGTTACAAAAACAAAGCTATATTTTTTAGACAGGTCAACTTTGCAAAGCGGGGCAGCTGTCTCTATACAATTTCAGCTGGCTCCCATTGAGAAATTCGTCATGGGACTCTATGTTCAATTTCTCCAATGAGATTTCCCCTGCATTCGTGAAATAATGGATATCATATAGTCCCAACCATTTAAAATATTCTATGGTGTTTCAAAAAAAAATTCATACATCAACACGAGATCGCTAACCTGGCATTGGTTTTGCTTTATATGGTGATCATGCCATGCCTTTTCCATGTCCTTTTACAAAGTTTGGTGGAAACCAGCTAGAAACCTATCCTCTTCCAACTATAGTGTGTTTTTCAATCCTTTTTATATTGTGCTAGAATATTTCAAATTGGTCGCGACAATGATGTGGAGATTGGGGACTATGAATTCCATGGGCATCATTGCTTCCTACCTATGTACCAAGTGGAAAGATGTTTGTCCTATAAAATTATTTGACATAGCCTGGTATGCCCATAATACTGCAGGAATCCTTAGGTCCCATTTATCCTTGTTTACGTTGCAAACCTTCGTAAGTGCATTCTCCAACATCTTGTTAAAGGCCTCAACTATGCCATTTGCTTGTGGATGGTATGGTGTTCTCTTTTGATGGTGCACTTGGAACTCATCTGTCAATGATTCAATAATCCAATTGAAGAAGTGAATCCCCTTTTCACTTGTCATTTTTTTAGGATATCCAAAGCAGATTACAACATTCTCAAATAAAACTCTAGCTCCAATCCCTAACAAGCATTGCTTCAACCCATCAATTAAAATACTCTGTAACAGTTATAATATATTGTGCTTTGATTCTCTTCGCTAGTGGATTAATTGGCCCAATAAACTTTGTAGCCCACTTATCAAATGGTTGTAATGCTATCTACAAGTGTAACGACATCTCATCTTGACGTGAAGGTTTTACCACTCTCTAACATATGTCACAACTACAACACAACTCCTTCGCATCGTGGTTGACTATCAGCGACCACATACCTGCACAAAAAATATTTTGTGTGGTTGCTTTTCCTGCATAGTGACCCCCAACTACCCCTTCATGTTCCTTCGTCAAAATTGTTGATCTTTCATGCTCTAATATATAGCGGTGAAGTATTCCATTTACGCCAAAATTGTATATGAATCTTGCGATCAATTGATAGTATGAAGCCTTAACTACCCAGTTGCTTCTTTTGTGCCATTGTGTACTATGGTGTTTTCCCTATACTAAGGAAATGGACTATTTCTACAAAATGGTCATCTATCATCTCCACACAAAATAATTACACATCTGGTAACCCATCATTCACGTTTTTGGCATATTCGTCGGGAAGGATCCTTGACCACTGGTTGTAGAGCGTACACCATCACCAATCCTTTACACTCTATTGTGGTGTAGTTACGCTCCGCCAAAGATGGCTTCCTACTGGAAAATTCGAGTGGATAATCTATCTCAACCTCCCTTAGTTGTGCTAGTATAGATCTTAGTGCTATCATCGATGCATCTACACGAACATGAAAATATTTGCTCCATTCGAGAAACACTAGAATCAAAGTAGATACCAATTTCTCCTTTAGTGTATCCAACGACTGTTGGCACTCTTCAGTCTATTCAAACCCAGTGTCCTTCTTCAGTAACTTTTCCAACGATGCAGTAATTTGTGCATATCCACGCAAAAAATTCATATAATATCTAGAATCTACAAATGTTGTGTGCATTTTTTGCGTTGACATTGGAGGTGGAAGTTTCACAATCACAGTGATATTCACTAGATCCACCAACAATCCTTGTTTGCAAACCAAATGACCTAACAAAATTTCCATAGGTGAACAAAAAATATATTTCTTTAGATTAAAGGAAAATTGTAATTGTCTACATATATTCAACATGAGTCATAGTACTTAAATGTGCTTCTGTAACAAGCTAAAAATGGTCCAATCATCCAAATAAATTTCCAAAAATTTATGAATAAAATACTTAAATACTACCACCACCAGTTGATAAAACATTGTCAGTGTGTTATTCAATCCCAAAGGAATGTCAATATACTAGAACAATCCCAACTCTGTCGCAAATATTTTCTTATGATGATCTTCCTTGGAAATTTTAATATGATGATATCTTGAGAAATCGTCTATGAATGAGAAACCCTCCTACCCTCCAACATTCTCCAAAACTTCATATGTAAAAGGTGTGGGGAACAAATCACAAACATAAGCGTCATTCAATTTCTTCGGGTCTATGCAAATTCAGATCTTGCCCATTTTATTAAGTTGCACGACCATCAGATTGACCCACTTAGAATCCTCAGTAGGCTCTATTATACCTACCTTCAACATCCTATCGAGCACCTCTTTTACTTCTACTTGTATATGGGGTTGAGGTGGTAGGTTCTATGTTGTACTAGCTTCGCATATGGTTTCAAAGTAATCTCCACGTCCCCTTACTTAATATGTCGTTAAAATTTGCAAAAGTGTTGTCGAATAAGTCTTGGTATTTATGCAGTAGGTTAGATATTTTTCCAAGAGTTTACTCGTCCCAATAGTCTCCAATCATCATGAACTTATGGCTATATTTTGTACCAATATGCACTTTGCACATTTTAATGGATTTAGTGTAGTCCAGTTGTGCTCCAAATACCTTACATTCTCCTTCAAAATTCAAAATATGTGGATCCCTAAGATCCTTGTCATCGTCAATCTCTTCTTCCACACTATAACACTCTACCAACTTCCTTGAAGTGTGACAATCCTAGTGAAAACTACAAAGTGGTACCTCCTTTGGTGCATTCCTTAGTCCTAGTGCAAATATTTTATCCTTTATTGGGTCATCATATTCAAACTAAAAAGTTAATATGAAATTCTGTCACAGCTATTGAATTTGAAATACCCCATCACATCTCCAACTGTGTATACCAATTTTGAGGCACAATGTCTAGGTATGTACAAATTGGTGTGCCCACTCAACCCATGGAATGTCTTCCTCTCTCCATCCTAAAGTACACTTATTCAGGTGTGTGGTCAAGTACTCCTTACTAGTGTATCTTTCTTCACAATCCCCTGCATCTAATCCAAACCGTATCTGCAATAGGTGCCTGCATTGCTGCCAATTTTTTGTCTGTCCTTTATGCATTGCCCACCAGTGTGCGAGAGTAGATTTGAGAGAATTATCTAACACTAGAAAACTAAGGTGATTTGGCACCTACACTTCAAATTCTTTGACAAAAGTAAAAACATTCATTAACCCATCAAACTATGGAGGTTCCCAAACTTTTGTGTCAGTCCACCACACTGAATTGGTTATATGTGCACATCTTCACGTGGAAACCTTGTGGAGGAATGAATTCCAATTCTCTAATGCCTCATTTAAATCCAACGAGCATGAATTGATACTTCACTATCTCAACACGCCATATCTTGTTGGGTTGACATAGTCGTCACCTTAATTTGTTACATTATAAAAATTTTAAAGGTATATTGCGTCGAGATCCTTTCTCACTGGTTTGATGTAGCAGTCCCCTTCCTTAGGGTCCAATGGCGAAACTACCTGCATATCTCCATACTCAAATATCATATATTGTTTCTTCAAATAGATAATGGCTTGATTGTCAAAATCCCACTCAATACCATGCAATGCCAAGTAAGGGTTCATGACGTCCACAATATCAATGACTTCAAAGTCTGTCAGACTCCTTACTCCATTGATGTTGACTTCAACATATTATAGTTGTATAATAGGAAATATTCTATATTGATTAGCAAGACACAAAAGAAACAACGATCACACAAGTTTTGGATTTCCCATCAGTTTCCACGTCTTATTTCATAGTATATTTGCATTAAATCTCATATCTAATATAATGTTGTTCATATCATATTCTGTAATCTGGGAATTGAACTGAAAATCTCTATTTGTGCAACTCTTGCACAAAACTTGCTTTAATGTCCTTGGCGGGTACCTGCGTGGAACTGGCTTCCTTCTCCAGTGTGTAGTGATAAATTCTTTCCTATGTGTAGTGATAAATCATCCTACACAATTTCTCCAAATCACATTCACCTTTCATCAAATCTAAACAACTTCTCAAAAAGTTTTGAAAGGGGCTTATCCCCCCTGGAGTCACTTCAGGTGGAGGCTCATAACAGATTAGTCAAGTATCATAAATTGGTGACCCTGTGGCTATCTTGTTGAGCTCAACACACCCCATTAAACTACCAAGAAATATCTTCTTGCCTCCTTATAGTTTTTTTTTGTCTAGTGGGGTTGAACCTCGATGGAGGCTCTACAACCTTCTAGACCCATTGGTGAGGTTGCTCAGGTGAATTTAAAGCATCCATGATGATTCTAGTTCATCCCCTTGTCACTGAACACACCTGAGTGTGGTCAAGTCGAAATTCAGTTGTAACCATTTGTACATTTTGTCCTCGTTTCTCCTGTCACTTTACCAATAATTGCAGGAAATCCTCCATAACAAGTTCCAACTACTTGTAGCACATGCAAGTAGTGTAGGGGTTTATGCAGTCCCTTTCTAAATGTCCTAGTAAGCCACTATTTTAATAGATCACTCACCCTCTATGTCACCAAAGCCTCCTTGCCCTCTTGAAAGTGTGACCTGTCCTCTCCTTGATAGTCCTTGTCCTTGGACTGGCGCAGGGCAATCTTCATATTGATATTATTGTGCACCACCATCAAATCCCTTTATATCCCACACCTGGTAAGCATCAGAGTTCCACTCATGCATCAAATCCAGTGCATGGAAAGAATGAATGTCATGTCTTACGAACTTGCAGAAATCACAAAATGGGGTCTGTGTCGAACTTTGGTATTTCTACATCATGGGGAAATTGTTAGACAAGTTCCCCCACACTCAGAAAATCTCACACCATATTCTTGGGCTAATGGATTTTTTTTCCCTGTATTCACATAGCCTATCACTGTTGGGCATTCATTTTGGTGGTGAACCTCTCTTTGGAATATAGTACACCACACTTCTTCGTGCTTTTCTTTTCCCTTCACCAGGTCCTGTAATTATAGTGTTAGGGTAGCCAATTGTGACTACACCTCTGCCATGCATGCACCACTATCTCCACATTTTGGCATACACTCTAGTTGCATGGCTATATCCAATGCCTATGGCTGGGAAATCACCTTCTACTACATTTGCGGGATACAAATATGTGTTAACAACCCTATTAAGAACCTATGAATTGGGAATCTAAAATGTTGGTTTATCCATCAAAAATTTAAATGGTTGGTCATAATCCCAAACTTACTCACCATCATATTAGTTGATTTCCTTAATCTTTATTACATATTGCGATTCAAACTTTTGCTTCTAAAATTATTTCAACAATGTTTGCTTGATATCCGCCAACATCCCAGGTTGTCTCGTGGCGTTGTAGCCTTATACTTCATGTACACTGCCAATGTGTAGTCCCAAAAAGGAATTTCTAATTGGGAAATATTAATCCCCTCATTTAAAATCTATTTGAAATTCCAAAATGCCTCGTAGAAGAATCAAATTTTGTCTTAATCCCATGGAACACTAGTAACTGTAGTGTGGAATCAACACTAGCCATGGTCTATCATCTGGTGTCTACCTACTCATAATTCACTGTCTCTACTATGCGTGTAATAGCTTCAACTACTTCTCCTACCTATGCTCCATGTTTACCTCCTTCAATATTTGTTTCTTATTCGCTACTATCACTTTCACTATCCAACTGTCTACAATGTCCTGACACAGATAACTGGGAAAATTCAACAAACAAAGAATAATTTACCTCATATACTAAAGGTGAAGGCGGGGTCATTGGTTCGATCCAGGGGATGGCCACGACTTTGAAAATGGGATGTAGTATATCTTCTATGACAAGATGATATTATTTCTTCTCTATTCCTTCTCCGCTGATACTTGGGCAATGTACTTCCCCACCATATTTTCTATCGTTGTAACATTCTTGTTAAATTTAGATAACCATGGTGTTCAATGCTTGATGCAATTTTACTTCAATATTTCTTAGGCCCGATACAAAATACCAATCACATAAACATGAAAGTAAAATGGTGATAGAACATAATAATAGATCAACAAAAGACAAACCAAAAATAGATCAAATCTACAATTCCTTTTGTCCAACAAAGATATGAGATATTGGTGTGTTATGACAGTTAACAGGATGCTTCAACCAACAAAGTCTTTCTCAGTCAGACAACCTTTAATGTGTCACACCCACAGCCCTCAAAGACAGCTCATCAAAAGTCAACGTTGGTCAACCCACAGTCAACGCAAAAAAGTCAATGCAGGCAACAATAGAAAAATCAACGCAACAGATTAGGGCTTCGGTTAAACAGCTTAGATTTCCTCGATTTTATTGCCCAACAATACGACCACCTAAACTCAGAATTTTGGAAGATATTTGAGGTTAAACGACCAAGGGTTGACCATGGTCAAAGATGGTCAACGTTGCTGCAAATGTGCCCTAAATAGATCCGCATATTTTAGACTTCAGATCCACATGTGTCAGGGGAAAAGGCCTCCCGAGGCCATCAAACCAATCAGATCACAATGAGAGAATGTGTGATGAGTTGATGAGAAAATGACTTCCAAGTCTCTCCAATTTATATCCATCAGTGAGGGTGTGGGTCACATCTATTAGGCATGTGAGCCTAGATTACAAATCTGGTCGACCTTGCACATGTGTGGAAAATAAATTCAAAATATATGTTCTACTCATGCAATAAAGATGATCTTTAGATCAATATTGCACCTCTCCGAAAGAGGAATCTAAAAAAAATATGAACATTGTCATGTGAGTAGTGCAACATGGAGTTTGGACCTAGTTGCCCAAAATTAACATTCCCTCTCAACTAGGGAGAACTCCATCTGTCCACAAGTGCCATCAATCAGTACCATCGTGTACCAAACCAAACATCATGCGTCATCCTATCGTAACTTGCTTTGTTGGCTCTTTCTTAGATAGAACAAAATGTGAGTCACAAAGATATCACACTCAACTGACCCGAAGTCAGCTTAGAGGTAAAAACCTCTCTTAGACTCAAAAAGTGTCTCATACTAACCCGAAGTTAGTTTAGAGGTAAGAACCTCAATAGACTCATAAAGAGTCACATACAAACCTGAAGTTAGTTTACTGACTCGAAGTCAGTTTAGAGGTAATAACCTCATCATACTTGATCCCAGATCAAGGTGTTGGACATGTGCCATCCTAGAAATAGAGAGTAAGACAATCTCTGATGCATCCATCGATCTTGGTATTGGTCTCTATCCACATTTACCACCTCATTGGACGAATGAGAGGTACTTCCCATGAGTCTAAAACTCCATGGGTAGGATTCGTGCAGGGCATAGATCAAAGAGAGTTGAACCAACTCAATATCATAATGGTGGGACAGAAGCACAACAAGGTTTGGAAAGCCTAGCTATGTTTGTGCTTATAGCTCTAAGAATTTATCCCCAAGCCCCCTGGAGCTCTCGGAGCTCATAGTCCAACTCAAGCAGGACCCTCAGAATAGGGTCTTTCCATGATTCCAAGCTTCTCACGGAGGGTTAGGAACTTGACATTCCCCAGGGGCTTCGTGAGAATATCCACAACCTGCTCATTAGTTCCTATATGATTGAGCCGTACGACACCTTGCTATACTATGTCCCAAACAAAGTGGTACCTAATATCAATATGTTTGGATTGATTGTGGAACACATGATTCTCAGAAAGACGAATCCCACTTTGGTTATCACAAAAGATAATGGTGGTATCTAGCACATGCCCGAACAACTCACTAAAGAGCTTTCGCAACCAAACAACTTCACAACAGACCATACTCGCTGCAATGTATTCAACCTCAATGGTGCTCAAAGCCATCGAATTTTTCTTCCTGCTCATCGAAGCAGAACCCAAGGTGAAGCAAAATCTAGATGTGCTCTTGCGATCCACCACACTGCCAGCCCCATTGACATCAGTATATCCATGGAGTCTCAAACTCCCGAAAGTGTATCTCAACCCATGGTTGATTATGCCTCGAAGATATCTCAATAGATTATTGGCACCAATCCAGTGAATGTGATGAGGATCAACCATATGTTGAATCAAAGTGTTCACTGCAAAACATACGTCCGGACGGGAGTTCACTAGGAACATCAGGGCCCCCATGAGTTGTCGATACTCGGTAGGATTTGCTAGCAAGGGCCCAACAACGTTTCCCCACAAATTCTTGAAGTTTAGTTCCATTGGTGTCGACATAGACTTACATTCCACCATACCAAATCTCTCCAGTAGCTTCACGACATATTTTCCTTGAGAAAGGAAAATATCGCCTGGCCTCTGCCAGACCTCCAAACCTAGGAAGTAGTGCATCAGTCCTAGGTCTTTCATCTCAAACTTGGAAGCTAAATCCCTCTTACACTGCTAAATGAGAGGGTCAACACCTATTAGGAAGAGATCGTCCACATAGAGAACCAGAATGAGAGGCATTTCTCTATCAACCTTAAAATAAAGGTTCAGATCAACATTACTTCGAGTGAAGACCAACTTCATCAAGTAGATATCTATCATATCGTACCAAGCCCTGGGGGCTTGCTTCAACCCATAGAGGAATTTCTTCAACCTGCATACATGGGTGTCTCTATCTCGGACTAATAACCCCAGAGGTTTCTCAACGTACACCTCTTCCTTTATATATCCATGCAGAAAAGTGGTCTTCACATCCATTTGATGTAGACTCCATCCTTGCGTTGCAACAAGGGAAATAATAGATCAAATGGTGGTATAGCGGGTCACAAGTGAAAATATATCATCATAATGTATGCCTTCCTTTTGAGAGAAGCCTCGGGCAACAAACCTTGCCTTGTACTTTTCAACACTTCCATCAGATCCATGCTTGATCTTATAGAGCCATTTCGAGGTGACAACAGATTTGTTCTCTGGTCTCGAGACCACTTCCCATACACCATTTTTCATAATGGACTCATATTATTCATGCATAGAATCCTTCCAAACTTGATGCTTTACGACTTCTTCAAATGATCCAGGCTCAGATTGTACAATTGTACTCATGGCTGCTAGATACCCTTGGTATCTCTTCGGCTTCTGCTTTCATGGAATGTCCCTCTTGGGGCAATATGTCTCTTGGCATCTGTGAGAGTATCCCTGAGCCATGAGGGTCATATATTATTTGAAGGAGGTGGATAAATAGGATCCATAGGTCCTTCAACATTGGGCATCAGGTCATCCTTCGGCTCTTCCTGCTTCCCTGCTTCTTCATCTTCTCTATATTCCTTTGAGCTAGGAAGATTTTTCACTTTCTTGAGGGTAGCATATTCATCGAAGGTGACATTGTGGCATATCTCCACTTCTCTTTGACCAGACACATAGATTCTATATGCCTTCAAAGTTTCAATATAGCCCACAAACATTCCCTTCTTTCTAGAAGCATCCAACTTGTGTTGATTTATGGTAGCATCGAATGTGCTCTAGCCTTGTAACTTTGTATATAGGCTAGGACACATGTATTCCATAAAACCCAGAAATGGTTTTGGAAAATTCCACTTAGAGATGGTTTAATTAAATTAATTAATCGTTTTTTAATGTTTTCATAAGTCTAAACTTAGGGAAACTGATTAATTAAAGGGTTTTAATTAAAATAAGTGTGAATCTTCTAGAAAGTCATGGATCACCTCCAAGTTAATCTTAGTCGTTGATTATGTTTTAATCTTGGCCATTAAAGGGTCAACGAAAGAATATAAGAAGGAGGGTGAGGGGCCTATGGCAAACACATTGAGCACATTGAGAATTTGGCATTTTCGAGTTTGTGTGAGGAGACACAGCTTTGATCAAAATCGAATCACTAGGGCAGGGTTTGCTAAGTGATTTTGATTCAGTGATCAGATTCAGAGAGGGGCAGAAGCAGAGACTAGTCAAGAGAACCAGGAGTGCATTTCAGAGAGAGGCAACAGTGACGCAGAGAGAGGCAACACATTTTTATGAAGGGGTGACGCAATCCCTAAAGGGAATCATGCAGAAGTGACGCAGTGCCTTCCAGAGTCAATCCAAAGATAGCTAAAGGCTGGGGTTTCTGAGCCACGAGGGCCAAAATCCAGTCTTAGATCAGCTAGATCAGTTGCAGAGAGAGGTGACGCATTTCCTCAGCTTTCCCACACAGGCTTACGTAGTTCTAGTGTAGGCACTCACGTAGAGGAAGAGAGGGGCTTCACCAACGCTGTTTAGATCAACTGGAGACTTGCAGAGTGAAGTATATCTCACAATCACATTTGTTGTCTAGATTTATCTGAAGGGTGAGCCAGATATTGGCACCTTATTTGTACTCAAGATTCTGCTGCTTAATAATATAAAACCCTTGTAGAAATTTGAATAATAGATGAGTTATTCACCGAGATTATCCTGATTACACACTATTTGAGCTTCATTCATAATACATAACCTCTTCTACCATTGATCATCAATTTGCGGAATTAAAAACAATCGCATGCGCACATTGAAACATTAATCAATCACACATATCAACACAGTATGTAATGGGGAAAGCTTACAGCTGAAAACCCCCAACTATCTGTATATTATAATGATAGAGAACATGTAAAAATCATAGTACAAACTCCTCACAAGCTCTCAGCACTATCTCCAATTGTTACACACTACACAAGCTCAGATATGAACAAGTCACAAGTTCAAATCTCCTCCACCTGTTAGCCTGCCTCTACTGCGCAATCCAAGATGGTTAATTGTAAGATCCAAGTTCGAATCCCCTTGGCTTGTACTGCGCAATCCTCATTGGCAATCTCAATCAATGTGTGTGCAAATCTCATGCACAGCTATAGTCACAACTGATAGTAGACTCACCCTTTCACCCACCTCTAACACTGGTCTCCACTGAACTGTCCATGCATTGCAGTTAACCGATGTATTCTTTAGTTGATTTATGAGTTAATAATTAGTGAATTAATTAATAATTAATTCACACCACTCATCACTAGTGTATTTATCAGTTAGACTAAATACAACTAGTTCAACTAAGTTAAACCGAACACAACTCCACCAACTGTCTCATCGACTCCACCAAACTCTGCCACATGAGTTCTAACTGAAGTCAACCATGCAATAGCTCAACTAACCCCTAGGAGTAGCGTAATTCCTTGACATTATATTTTGTATTATACCTCATGATAACCCAGGCTGAAGTCTTCTTGAGGATAAGATGTATTTATAGTCCAAATATTATTAAGAGCTAATAATATTTCATTGATATATTTTAGGCTGGCAGTCCTAAAAACAAAAGACTCCGCCAGAGAATGTCTAAAAATAGAGGTCCATCTATTTTTACCAACTCGACCAATCATCCATAAATAGCATCCCGCAACTCCTAGACCATGATCCATATGTCTAAAAATAGACATAGTCTAAAAATAGACTTTGCGCCAAAAATAGCCTGCGGGCCCACTTAGTGAAGGCAACTTCTTTTCACTAAGCTCCATCATCTTGTTGCATTCTCAACAACCCTCAGATCTGCTGCACCGGTTTTCCCGAGTTGGGTTTTTCCCGGTACTTAGTCCAAAAATAACTGTGTCAAATGTGGATGTTTTTCATTATATATATATATATATATTCAGATTGTTTCAACACTTAGATTTATTCCGCAACATTATTTGTGTAGACTGCTTCAGAAATTACTTCAATATTTCACTGCAATGAAATAATTAGGAAACATAATAGGAGAAGTAATTTAGATTTGTTGCAGTAGGAATTCAGACTTAGGATTTTTCACATGGTATCAGAGCTTATTCAAGCTAAAGTGCAGGAGAAACAAGAGTGAACCAGCAGATCTACGCAGGAGAGACTGGGATCTGCGTAAGCAGCAGCAGATCCTCCTAGAGATTACGCTGTCCAGGCTAGGAGGGAAATCCAGCACAGAAAAAGGCTCCCTCTGAGAAAGTTGACAGAGGGGTAAGAATTTTTTCAATTGCAGAAGAGGCAGTGTAGCATACCAACGTAGATGAAGGATGCAGTTACTGCACAACAGTAAGAGTTGGTGCATAAAGTGTTAGAAAATTTCTAAAAAATACAGTTTAGGGATTTCTTGATCTCAGAGAGTTTCTTACTCAAAGAAACTCAGTTTCTCCCGTGCAGTAGCAGAAGCAGTGACTTACTCCACAAGGAGTGCGTAATTCTACCTGAGTAGAGGGTTAGAGAAAGAAATTGACAGTTGGGGAGATGGCCAGCAACAGACTGCGTGACCAAGATAGATTGGAGGGTGTCTCCAACTATGTTCTTTGGAAATCAAGGATTGAGTGTCTCCTTGATGAGCATGATCTGAAAGCCCTCATAGACAGTGCATTTGCAGAACCTCTTGATGCAACACACCTGAGACAATTCAAGAATAAATGGCAAGAGCCAAGTAATTGATCCTAGATGGTGTGAAGGATCATATCGTACCTCACATAATAGCTAAGAACACTGCTAGAGAGATGTGGGTAGGGCTAGAAAAGATATACCAAGGATCTTTCGAGCAGTGGAAGATGTATTTGGAGGAGAAGATGTGTAATACCAGGATGAAGAAGGGAGAACGTTTTGACTCCTTCCTGTCCCGTATTTAGGATACCTGAGACCAACTTTCTGTGGTGTGGGCTGCTCCTAGAGACAAGGAGTTGGTAAGGCTCACTCTGAACTCTATTTTAGAATACTATCAGGTCTTTGTCCAGAGCATTCTGGGCAGAGAAAGGCTTCCAAAAGGAGAAGCAATGTAGCCAGCCTTACAACAAGAAGAGTTGAGGAGAGACCTCCTCAAAATCCATTTGGAGGATGACAACAGTGGGTCGAAAATCAAGAATGAGGAAGAAGATAACAATGCCCTTGCATCAAAGGGGAAACATAAGCAGAAGAAGAAATATCTGTCCAATATCAAGTGCTTCCGGTGTGGGGAAATGGGACATTATGCCACATAGTGTCCTCTTAAGAAAAAGGATAAAGAGGAGAAGGAAGATCCCCAAGCAGGAGCTGCCAAGATTGAGGCAGAAAGAGATTGTGCTATGTTAGCTCATATTCTGAAAGGAGAGAAATGCGCTGAATTGGAATTGTAGATAAAAAATCTACAGTTGGCAGGATCCTGGAGTATTTCCGAACTCTTGGATCACATGTGAGCTACGACAGCCTTAAGGAAGTAGTAGGATGGATAGTTGCAGCAGAAGATGAGAAGACAATGCAGTGGCTAGCAGTACTAGAGCCTGATCAACGCAAAGAGGGAGCAGAAGCATCAGCAGTTGAGCAACAACAACATAGTGCACACTGGTGCAGTGTAGTGCAGAGCAACAACAACATAGTATTTTTCAGAGAGCTAGTGCAAAAAACTAGCAGCAGTCAGTCTTATTTTATAGTTTCAGATTTTCTTGTCTAATTTTGGATTTTTTTTCTGTTGCAAGTAGCAACAGTGCAACATTAGTTGAGCAACAACAGCAGATGAGCAGCAATAGTGCAGTGCACAAGTGGTGTAGTGCAGTGCAGAGCAGTGCTCACGCGGTGCAGAGCAGTGCTCACGTAGTGCAACAACATGGTTGCAGAATTCAGAGGGAGTTGCAATACAATGGCAGTTGGCAGCAGTATGCAGAGTCAACAACATTACAAATGCAACATTTTCTTGTGCAGTGTTGGTGAGCAACATCAATAGCACAACAATAGATGTTCCAGAAATCATAGTAACACAGTGAGTTGTTTTGCTAGAGCACTTTCCTCGCTAAGAGGGAGTGTTGTTTTATGGTAGCATCATATGTGATCTAGCCTTGTAACTTTGTATATAGGCTAGGAGACATGTATTCCATAAAACCCAGAAATGGTTTTGGAAAATTCCACTTAGAGATGGTTTTATTAAATTGATTAATTGTTTTTTAATGTTTTCCTAAGTCTAAACTTAGGGAAACTGATTAATTAAAAGGTATTAATTAAACTAAGTGTGAATATTCTAGATAAAGTCATGGATCACCTCCAAGTTAATCTTAGCCCTTGATTATGTTTTAATCTTGGCCATTGAAGGGTCAATGGAAGAATATAAGAAGGAGGGTGAGGGGCCTATGGAATTTGGCATTTTCGAGTTTGTGTGAGGAGACACAACTTTTGATCAGAATCGAATCACTAGGGAAGGGTTTACTAAGTGATTTTGATTTATTGATCAGATTCAGAGAGGGGCAGAAGCAGAGACTAGTCAGAAGGACCAGGAGTGCATTTCAGAGAGAGGCAGTGGTGGTAGAGAGAGAGGCAATGCAGTTTTCTGAAGGGGTGACACAGTCCTTAAAGGGAATCATGCCGAAGTGATGCAGTGTCTTCTAGAGTTAGTCCAGAGATAGCTAGAGGCTGGGGTTTCTGAGCTAGGAGGGGAAAAATCCATTCTTAGATCAGCTAGATCAGTTGCAGAGAGAGGTGACGCAGTTCCTCAGTTTTCCCACACAGGCTTATGTAGTTCCAGCGTAGGCACTCACGCAAAGGCAGAGAGGGGCTTCACTAGCGCTGTTTAGATCAGTCGGGGACTTGCAGAGAGAGGTATATCTCACAATTACATTTGCTATCTAGATTTCTCTGAAGGGTGAGCCAAATATTGGCACCCTAGTTGTACTCAAGATTCTGCTGCTTAATAATATAAAACCCTCATATCTACTACACCGAATTTCCCAAGTTGGGTTTTTTCGGGGACTTAGTCCAAAAATAACTGTGTCAAATGTGGATGTTTTTCATTATATTTTGTTCATATTGTTTCATCACTTATATTTATTCCGCAACATTATTTGTGTAGACTGCTTCAGAAATTACTTCAATATTTCACTGTAATGAAATAATTATGAAACATAATAGGAGAAGTAATTCAGATTTGTTGCCGTAGGAATCCATATTTAGGATTTTTCACAGGTTGCTTCTCTTTTCTTTCGGCATATGAAAGTAAACAGGACAACCAAAAAATCTAAAATGAGAAACATCGGGTTTCTTACCAGAGAATAATTCTTCAGGAGTTTTGGAGTCTAGAGCAGAATGCGAGCATCTATACACAACAATGTTCGCAACTTCTCCCCATAGAAACTTCGGAAGACCTTGGTCACATAGCATGGTGCAGGAAACTTACAAAATGGTCCTCTTCTTTCTTACAACAACACCATTTTTCTCAGGAGTGTACATAGTTGTGGTCTCCCTCTTAATGCTAGCTTCTCTGCCAAAGGTCTTTGAATTCATTTTAATATTTGGGCATCCCTGTCACCACCTTCCATGCTTCGGGAAGGGATTTTTCCAACACCATAACTCTGTTTGAATAGTTGTATCACATGGCATAGCCGCAATGGAATTCCTCCAACTTGGTAGAGTGTATCAACTCTAAAACCAATAGTAAGAGCTTCCTTGAATTTCTTCTTCCATATACGTACCATTCCATCAACGAATGCCACCTTGAACCCTTTGTCTTCCATTGCTAGGATGGACACAAGGTTCTTCTTCAAATCAGGTACGTACAACACATCTTGTAATCAGAGGACTTGACCTTGAGATAGATGGAGGGTCATTGTCCCTGTCCTTTCGCGGGATAAGTGGCATTATGTCCAATGATAATTTCGAGATTGGTATCCTTCTCAACCAAATCAGAGAGGCTAGAATCAAGAATAAATTCATTTCCCTTATTATCAATAAAATTAGACTCATTGTACCTGGAATTTCTTAACCTCTTGAAAGGTTTCCCATTTCCACTACGATTAGAGGGAGCCTTCCTTTTTCCTTTGAACCTATTGTTCCTACCATTCCCTCTCGAGTTTTTGTTGTCATCATCCCTGGGAGAGTCCCTTCTATTGGGGCACTCTCTTTCATAGTGACCAGTCTTGTTACAAGTGTAGCATATTCCCTTCCTTCCTTGGGCCCCGCTCTAGCATGGTTTTGATTTCTCGGGCCACCATGGTTCTTCTTTGCATGAGCGGTGAATGCAATAGGGTCACTTCCATTTCCATTAGAGGCATATTCCATAATTCTTGTTTCCTCTTGAGTGCATCTCGTCAATATTTCATCAAAATCAGGAATGACATTATTATTAAGAATAGTGGTATTGAATACATACCAATCACAGGGGAGACCTCCAAGTGCAATAAGAACCATCTCTAGATCAGATATTGCTTCCCTAATAGCTAGGAGGTTATTCCTGATTTCAGTGAGCCTCATAAAATAGGATTGAATAGATTCATCATTTCCCTTCTTGATATTCTTCAATTGATTCTCGAAGAAAAGGATTTGATTAGCATTGCTAGCCCTAAACATGCTCACCAACTTATCATACATCTCTTTAGATGTGTTCAACTCAGAAATGTAAGAAACCAAGTGCTTATGAATAGAATCCTAGATAATCATCTTTGCTTTGATTTCCCCCTTTCTATACTTCGTCTTTGTGGCAATAGCTGCAATTGACGGAGGCTCTTGAATCTTCCCTTACACATAGTCCATGACATCTTGATCTTCTAGCACCAAATCCAAGGACATCTTCCATGCATGATAATCAGACTTATCAATCAATTTATCATCAGCCTTGAAACCCTTGTAGGTTGAGGAGGCCATTTTTCCTTGATAGGATTCCTTCCTTCAGTGATTGCTTCTAACACAAGCTTGGACTTTGTCTTCACCTCAGCTCTGAAACCATGTTAAATTTAGATAACCATGGTGTTCTATGCTGGATGTAATTTTACTTCAATCTTTCTTAGGCCTGATAAAAAATAGCAATCACATAAACATGAAAGTAAAATGTTGATAGAACACAATAATAAATCAACAAAAGACAAGCCAAATATAGATCAGATTTACAATTCCTTTTGTCCATCAAAGATATGAGATATTGGTGCGTTACGACAGTCAATAAGATGCTTCAACCAACAAAGTCTTTCTTGGTCAACCAACCTTTCATGTGTCACACCCACAGCCCTCAAAGACAACTCATCACAAGTCAACACTGGTCAACCCAAATTCAATGCAAGAAGCAACATAAAAGTCAACACAACAGATTAGGGATTCAGACAAACAACTCGTATATCCTTGATTTTAGTGCCCAATAGTACAACCTCCTAAAATCGAAATTTTGGCAGAGATTTGACGTCAAACGACCAAGGGTTGACCACAGTCAACGCTGTTCAATGCTACTACAAATGTGCCCTAAACATATCCGCAAATTTCAAACTTCAGCTCCACACGTGTGAGGGGAAGAAAGCCTCCAAAGGTTATCGAACCAATCAGATCACAATGAGAGAATGTGTGATGAGTTGATGAGCAAGTGACTTCCAAGTCTCTTCAATTTATATCCATCAATGAGGGTGTGTGACACATCTATTAGTCATGTGAGCCTACATTACAAATCTGGCTGACCTTACACGTGTGGAAAATAAATTCAAAATATATGTTCTTCTTATCCAATCAAGATGATATTTAGATCAATATTGCACCTCTCCAAAAGAGGAATCCAACAAAAATATGACCATCATCATGTGAGAAATACAACATGGAGTTTGGACCTTTTGGACCTAGTTTCCCAAAATTAACAATTCTCCTCTATCTCAGGTGGAGAACCCCTACCATGGAAAAAAACTCCACTCCCAGTGTAGGCACTCCTTCTCTGCACCACCCTCTACTCCCTCTTCCTCTCAATATTTCTAGAAACCTTCTCTAATATACATTCTTTGAATCTATGTGACATTCCTCCTTTTGAGTCTTCTGTTAGGGATCGACTCCATCAAAATTTGCTTACCTCCATCTAAAGTGTAAACATACCTTGTCTCACTATGCAGAGTTCCAACCCCACTGATCACCTTTCCCTCTCTTGGTGAAAATTGTGATGGGCCTCACTAATAGGTACATAATAAGGCCCATCTGGCCATCCTTCATTATACATTTAACTCTCTCCTCGCATTTGATAACACATTTTTGACTATAATGTGTTTATTAGGAACATTAAAGGATGTTTATCATATGTTGTGGCCTAACATGATTAATGTGAATGAAAAGGGTGCATTTACTGTGCAGAAAGATGTTGGAGGCAGTTGGAGAAGATGTAGGAGTATTTTCCCCTGCATTTACTCACCTACAACTCAAATTTCTCCTTGTATTTTCTCACCCATAGTTTGAGTATCTACTAACATCTGATGCACTCAAATATTGCGAGAATCTCAGGGAGCTAGATACACATTTTTAGGGATTTTGGAGGGAAGAAACCCTCCTTCCAAGGAGGCTTCCCCTCTACCATTTTTGTATAAATAAGGAAGTACAAGGGCTCAATAGGATTCAAACTTTTAGATAAAAATAGTGACTTCTAGGTCTAAGAGATTTTACTTGTCATTTTCATTTCATGTACTCGAGCACTTTTTGAGATCAATGAGAAGTATATTGTTGCTTTAAATTGAGTGTGTTTTAGAGGGTTTATTTCCCTTGGGTTAGGGCCCAACCTAGGTACTCTATTGTCTCTAAACTGTACAATTTATTCTACATCTTCCTTTTATGTACTTAGGATTAGCAATATTTCCTTTAAGCAAGTTTTGTTTATATGAAAACGTGTCTGTGCAGAGTTACTAATCATCCTTCTTGGGAAATGTGGTTGTGAACTTTGTGTTGGAACGCATGAAAAATATAGGTTTCATTTCTGTGAAGTAGGAAGATTCTGAATAAAATTCAACTCATCCTTTCCTTTTAGTTTAATTTTCTGCAATTGATATTGTTAGCATGTTCTAGATGTTTTGCATGATTGAATAATTTATGTGGTGTGCAGGTCCCATTGTTGGATTGCAAGGTATAGCATTGTCACTCCCACTTGTCATCATACCATTAGCTCCTTCCTTCCTCAAAAACTTCTCCAAAAATAATTTTCACCGAGAGTTCATTCTGGTTTGTTGAAGGCCACCGTGTGCATTTCTCCTTGTGCGAGATGGGCCCCTGAGGGGTACTAAGCATAGCAAGGACATCACACAAACTTATTACACCTTCCGCTACCCTTCCTCACCTTCAAATCACCTTTTTAGCCCTCATAATTCTCATGGATTCAATCTTGTAGCAAAATAGGGAAATCCTATAGCATCATGTAGCAATCCTATAACATCTTGTAGCACCGTGTAGAAGCTATCCAAAATTGGCTAGAATTTTCCTTGAATCTTTATTTTTTCCTCCTAGCCTGTAATAATGTCCCCTAGGATTTGAAAGCATGAGTGAGGAAGATTAGAGACAACTTAGGATTTTCCTCTTCATAACTGCAATTCATCTTTGCAATTATGGTTAGTAAAAAGGTTCATGAATTGAATGGTACAATGATTATTTACATGATCACTTTATGAAGCACTTAATTATCTTTGTTACTATGATATAGTCTCTTTTGAATGTAGTGATTGAAGGTTGATTTCATTCTCTTTACCTTACGAAAGTTATTTAGGTTTGTCTTCCCTGTTTTATGCTTTCTAATATAGGGTTTCCATTTCAATCATTGTTATTTTTATGCATAGACTAGGCTTTCCTTTCATGTAACATTTACATTTTGCAAGAATATTAAGGCTTTACAATTCTGCAAGAAGGTTAATGTTTACATTTTTCAAGTAGATTAATGTATAAATTTCGCAAATAGAGTACCATTTATATTTCTTCAAGTAGATTAGTATTTACATTTCTGCAAGTAGATTAGCATTTCCATTTCTACAAAATAGAGTATCGTTTCCATTCCTACAATTATATTAACATTTCCATTCCTGCAAGTAGATTAGAACTTCCTTTTATGCAATATATCTTCATTTTTGAAAATATAGATTCATTTGATAGAATGGTCTTTGTATACCTTGGTTTGGTCCATTGCCTCAAACATAGTTTAGTAGAGCTTAGATTACTTTGCATCAACACTTCCACCTCTTAAGTTTGTATGACCTCGAATTGATAATTAAAGTTGGCAGACTTGGGAGTTGCAACATTCTTGTTGCAATACTTGGGCTCATAAAAATGTGGGTCTCCACCTCTTTTGGACTAACCACACCTTTGAAACTCCTATGCCTCTTGGGAGACCTCCACCCCCTTTATAGATCCTTTTCTAGTATTGAATTAGCTACACCTTCTGTACCTTGTCTCTTTCTCGACATCCTTCCATGTCCTTCCTTTGAACCTTCAACTATTCAACTATGAACTACTTTAATCCTCCAC
The DNA here is from genome assembly GCA_034641835.2 of Pinus albicaulis. NCBI lineage: Eukaryota > Viridiplantae > Streptophyta > Pinopsida > Pinales > Pinaceae > Pinus > Pinus albicaulis. The sequence goes on from CM076576.1 coordinate 568,705,992, forward strand.
CACTCTTTGCATCCCTTGTTACTTCTCTAGTTTAGGCCATCTTAGGATCAATTCCCCGGTTCCACGCAACGACAAAGAAAATCTTGTGGAAATTATAAAAAATGTACCTTTGCAACCATTCTTCTGGATTGACGTGCAAATTCTTGGATTGTTCTACTGCAAACTCATGTTGTCTCTATTCCAATCACCATTCTACTTCTTCTCTAGGTGTCCTCCACATCCCCTCTCTAACACAAAACTTCAGGTCATGGTAACGAAACCATTTGTTGGCGCAAAGAGGTGACCCAAGGTTTAGAAGTATGCCAACAAATCCCCCTTGAATACTAGAATTTTCAAAACGTATGTTAGAAGGTGAGGTATCACCTAAGATATACTTATGGGTTTGCAGAACCTTTGAAGGTTATGCAAGGAAGCAGGGAGAAATTTAGAGCACTCTAGTTCAAAGTAACCCACCCCAAGCTAGTACAATTGACATATGTCGCAACTATACTCATTAAACATAAATATATTCATACGCCCTTATTGAATACATTGAAACATACCCAACATCTACGACGGGTATTGGTCGAGCATAATATATGGTTTAATAAAAAAAGTAAACATCCGATAAACATTCATTGCGTGAGCACCAAGGAAACTCTGACATGGAACAAAGGAACCAAATTCCATTCATTTATACAATGACATAATTATTTACATTACATAATCTATCACTGCAGAACAATTGCCATAAATCTTACAAAGACTTTGTAACTCATTCACTAATCCCATCATTGGTACAAAAATATAAGTGACAAAACGATGGAATTGGAACAAAGCCTCTGAATATTGCATATTTGTATTAAACATAAGTAACATAAGTTATACACAAGATCTATGTGTTTGAATGTGGGAACTCATTCTATCATCATTCACATTCCACTATCTAGCCAATGCCATTACAATGAAAAAAGTAATATTTGACAATAAAAAAAAGGGTACCAAAGCCACATTACAAAATAGAAGAAGCTTCGAACATAACCCACACAACAACCACTAATTAGAAAACATAATAGAAAGCAGAACAAAAGAAGAACCCTTTATCATCGGCCGTAGCTTCTTATATAACTTTTTTCTTTGACATATGGCTTCAGGGAGTCTCCAACCAACTCATCCTAATTATTTTTCCTTGTATGTACCAGGCTGCAACTGAACATTAGACCATATTGAGCCGAATCACCTCCACTGCCCATATCTAACCAACCTTCACAACTAGAGGATACACGATTGATAGAAGAATATTTAAGTTATAGCATGGTCTTCCCAGCCTTCGTCGCACATTTGCAAAGTTTGTCGAGCACCTACACATTATGTTGTGCATGGTGCTCACCATCCTCTAGGAAATATTTCCACACTAAAGGTAAAATTTTAAAAAATCTCCCCATTTTCTTCTCTTTCCTTCTTAGCCCTAACAATACATTTTTCTATTTATTCCATCTTCTTATCTATATTATTTTCCTTTTCATCCATCTTATTTTCCATGTGTTCCTTATTTTCATTCATTTTTTTTTTCCATTTCAGTTTTAAGGACTTCCTGATAATGTGATAAATCTACTTGTTGCAATGTACAATGACTCATTTCATCAACTTGGTTCTTTAATTGGGAGAACCTATTTTCTAAGTCTTCAATTTCTTTGGATCTCATATTTTAGTTTTTATGAATAGTTATTATTGCAGAACCCTTTTCCATATGACAAAATAATGATAGTACTTCTCTTTATTACAATTTTTAGTCACCCAAAAATGGATATTCCAATTCAAAGTCATACCAATTGTAAATTGTGTACCTTCATAACCTTAATTTCAAAATGTTTATATGGTTGACCTTTGTCTTAATATAACTCTGACAGTGGGGTCCTTCTAAGTGAAATTCTATCTTGTAGCACCCATATGTGATTTCTTAAACTCTTTGAAATTTCACAATCTGAAACTTCACTGAAGAAATGTTATACCAAAAATGACTTGTTTAACACTAATTTCAGGATTAGTCAAAAACCTTAATTTACACAAGATACATCTCATAAAATATAATCATTCAAAACATTAAAAAATTTCCACATGTAGTTAGCTATGTCATTTCATAATTTTCAAAATATCATATTTTGAAACTACACACAAAAAATTATGGTGAAAATTGCAAGATGACTCTTAAAAATAATTAAGATTATTTATAGACCCTATCGTCTAGAAACATTTTCACCAAAAGTATATTGGGCTACAACCTAAAATTTTAACCACTTGTCCTATGATATTGCTCCTATGTTTTCACAAAATCAATGTCTAGAACTTCCAATAAAGATAATTATAACAAAAATGTGTGGAAATTGAATCCAATATTAGTCGTGAACCCTATCTTTCATAGGTTATATCTCCAAAAGTATAATAAACTAGAACTTGCAATTTTTTACCACCTCTAACTTGAGATTTCAACTTAGTATATCAAAATTTCATAGATTGAAATGTCTCGGAAAGAACATTATAGAAAAAATTCCAATATGACATGATTCAAGGAGAAAAAACGTAAGACCATAGCTCCGATACCAAATGTTATGATCCGAGCACCTTGAAAATGATAAAAACTCAATGAATACAATCCACTTCGTGTAGAAAACCTCCTTTATCATTAATCCAATGCAAAAAACAAAATATGATTACCATAAGACCAGGTCTCACTGGTGTATGTGTGTGTGTGTGTGTGTGTCTAGGAGATAAAGGATACAATGAAAGGTTCTAGCCGACCTATTAATATCATACTATAAATGAAATAATTCGATATCGAGGGCTTAATAAGGAGTTGTATGTTTAAGGTTGTTACATAAGAACCTATTAGATCCAAACCATATCCAGAATTATATCATTCCCAAATAATGTCACTTGACCTCTCTTAAATACCTTGGGATGTCAATCTCTTTAGGCAATCCTTCAACTACTACGTAGCAAGGGACTATACACAAAATCAAATGAAAAATGCAGCAATGTGGTTCTTAATGGTCGAACCTAACATGAAATATAATTCTCATAAAATCTATATTGTTATCAATCTATAATGGTGGCCCTCATTAGAACTATTGCAATAGGTTGCAAGAGAGACCCACAAGTTCCTTTGGCAAGGAGGGAAAACCAATAAAAAAAAGTTTCACATCATAGATTGGGATGTGGTTTGATCACCAAAAGAAAATAGATATATCAAAATAAAGGAGACATCACTAATGAACATTGAATTGGGGAGAAAGATAGTTTGGCATCTTATAACTTGCAAGTATGGCTAGTGGAAACAGGCTCTACTCAATAAATAATTTCATTTTGGAAATAAAAGATGCTTGGATCACCCATTAGAAGACAAAGGGTCATAGATATAGAAACTATGCAATGTTATGAACCCCCTAATTCAAGACAAACTCACATGGATACCAAGGGATGAAAAATTGATCAAGGCCCATTTGAGAACCCATTCTACGAGGGTTTTTTGAGCTAATAAATCAATGTTTCTCTTATGCAATATGATATGATGTATATTCCTTTCCCTTTCTATCCTTCGAAGGCTCAAAATGAATAGATTCATGAGGATGTGAGGAATGAGTAGTTGTGCCCCCACCTAAGGAATCCTTCCAGTCCTAATGGAATTGATCTTCAATCCCATAAATGGTCATTTCCCTCTCTATTAGGTTGCTTATTTGTCCAACAAATCAATTGTGGTTGTTTCACAAATTGAGAAGGCCAATGAATGAAGAATTCATTTTCTTCTTCCATGCTTGGGTTTTTTTTTCTACAAATAATGTTTTTGAATAATTAATTTTAAATTTGTTTCTTATTCAAATCAAACCAACATGCAAACATGTCCAATAACATCTAAAATGCATAGAATTAGTGGGGTTAGTGCCACCAATCGACCAAAGTCCATATGGGATGATGGAATCATGGAAATCCTCTCCCTCCATAAGACAACATCAAGAATTATTGGAGTTGAGAGATTGGATGGATAGACAAGGCATCAACAATTTTTATGACTTGCCAATCTACATTGATAAATACTCACAATAGTTAGGATGGCTACACTTCACGGGCCCCAACTGTCTAGCTCCCCAAACTTCAATGCTTTTCACTTACCTTAATGGTTATGCTTCAATGGACAAGTCTTCCTTTGAATGCAAAGATTGAAACAAAAATGGTGATGATAATTTCCTCAAAGAGGGATACCAAGCTTAGATATTGAATCTCCCTCTCCCCCCACACTCTAGAATCTAGAAACACATATAAAATGGGGATGGTTCACCAAAATCAATATTTTTTGTTGGATCATGTTTCATGGCCGTTTACTTATAGCTAGGAATCTACAAAGATGTGGGATATGATGGTTGTCGAGGAGTATTCTTTGTAAATTGTATGTAAAGACAAGGGCATTTATTTTTTGATCGCTCTTTCACTATCCAAATATGGAAGGTAACATTCAAAGAAATCAACCACATAATGGACACCACTATAACTTGGAAGGATGTGTTCTCAAATTGGTCAAAAAAAAATACAAAGGACCATTCATGAATAAACCAACTCTCAAAAGGTCTTGGAAAGTCATGTCAAAAATTGTTTACTAGAAAGTGAGGTTAGCTCATAATAAAGCAATATTCGACCAAGGAAATGTGAATCCTAGATCCATTGCAGCTAAAACTCAAGAACTATTGAAAGAAGCATTAAAGGTGAGAGACGAGGGTCACAATATATCTGTTATGGAACAAGAATGTAAGGATTGTCTTAGTGATTCCCTGATGGGAGATGACACTTAGTGAAAATACATCCTCTCACAACCCACTCAAATATCGAACTAGATGCTTCAAATGTGGGAGGAGAAAATAAGAAGGTGGCAACTCTCCTAAGGAAAATATGTTCTCTATTTTGACAACACCTCAACAAGCAACCTAGGAGTGGCAAAATTTTCGAGGGGTCGTCTTCAATCCTGATGGAAACTGAGATGTTAGTTGTAAATGGGGATAGGGAATTGCATCAAACAATCAAGCAAACCTCTAGCTCTATTCAAAGGGATAATAATTCTAGATTCAAGTCATATCAATAATCTTATAGTAATTAGTGATTCATCCATAGTTATTAAACTTATGAGCAAAATGAATGTCCCCTCCAATGGAAAACTAGAAAGACTCATTGCCAAAATTCAAAATGAAGTGAATCACTTCAAAACCACAAAATATTATGTCTTGAGGGAGAACAATCCATAGGCAGATGACCTCACCAACACATTGCCTTGAATAGATTGTGGAGTTTTAAAAATAAATGGAGGGTCATCACTTTTCCACATCCCTTGATGATTTTATGATGATCAAGAATATGGAGTGTATGCCCTCCAACTATCCTTTCAAATGGAAGTTTATCAAAGAACTCCCTCTCCATAGTTCTGTCTCACGTTCCAAATTTAATGAAGCATTAACATTATCAATCAGGCTCAAGACATAGGGGGGAAGTTGGTGGGATAATGGAATTAGAGGTGGTCTCATCCTTGGTGGAACTTGTGCAAGTTTATCTCTCATCTACTTTGATAAGCTTTGATTCCATAGGTAAATTCTTGTTGAAACTACACAATTGGACTTTGATGAAGCATATGCTAGTAGTAGGAGTTGGAATTTAAATGAATCCCAATTATGGGGTTGTACTTCTAATTTGAAATTTTACTTCATGCAGTGGGATATTTAATTTTATGTGATTCTTTCTAAAATTTTTAAAACATCAATCCCCCTATCACTTTTTATGTCTAGGGAAATTGTGTTTATCATAATTGTCTACTCTAACATTCAGAAAGAGGTGGGGGGTTTGTGGATAGTACCCATTTGGGCAATTGCATGGTAGTGACACTTGTTTTGCACTCAAATTATGTGTGGGATAACTCTCCCTTCTTGATTGGGTTTGCGTTAGCAAGAATATTAAAGGTTTGTGTAAAAGACCCAATTGGGCACTTGCATTTTGTATGACACTCACAAGGCATTGGCACAACCACCTTGAGCTAGGTAACTAGAAATCAACAGAACATGGATAAACTCAACAATGTCGGGACCTTCCCTCTTCTAAAAATTCATGAAATTCAAAAAATCCTTCATATGCATGAAGATCTTATTAATGATAACTAAACCTCAATCCTTTCTATTATAACATACATAGAAATGAGGAAGCAAATAGTAATCGACATGCAATGAATATGGATAGCCTTCTTTAACAAAGGGAACAAACTCGAGCCTTAGAAGTTGAATATCTCTCTCTCAAATGGATGTTGTAATTTGAATAAAGATTCTCTATCTATTGCTTCCAATCGTAAAATGTTAGCTAGATGAGTGCTTGGAGAGCTTAGAGAAAATGACATTGTTAACCACATGCTTAAAGATGTGGATATAAAGAACCAAGAATTCTAGTTTTTCCATGATAGCAAGACAGAGAGCACACTAATATTGCTTTTCTATATATATATATATATATATATATATATATGAGTGGGCTAAATATTAAGAATGTAATATTGCTTTTCTTTATATATATATATATATGAGTGTGCTAAATATTAAGAATGTTCTTCAGTATTTACACTTCTAGAAATTCAAGGATATCCTTTATGAAAGATAATGTTATCTTTTTTACATCAATTTTTTTTTTTAACATTATGATAAACTAAACACACATTATGATTAACCAAAAATCAGTGAGAACAAAGCTTTTCAAAACAATTTTTAATTTTTTCTTGATTTTTTTTCATTTACCTATATTTGCAATTAACATTTTTTTTTTTATAAATGTGAATCTACACCAACTCAAAGATTGTGTTTTCTGCAATTCTCAACTGAAAGATAACTCCTTCAAAATACCAAAATATGTTAATATTTCAATGATTTTCTAGCAATAATTAGGTCTACTTTTTTTCTCAACGAAATGCACATTTCAGGAAACCCACTAGGCATTTCCCCTCATTTTGAGGATGATACCTAGGGTAAACAAATTGATTGCAGTTTTGGAAACCTAACCCAAAGAGGACATTGATTGAGGTCCACAATATCCCCAAATGTGGCCAGCTCGAGGACTTAACCCTGCAACTTCCAACTTATAATTCACAACATAGCACTTGAACTAACCCACTCAACTTATCTGATCCACCTAACCAACTCCATGCCTACGTAGAACTTATTCTAAAGCCCTTAAATCATGAATTATTTTCCAAAACCTATTCACAGGAAAAAAGAAAGAACAAAGTAGTCTTAGAAGTTAATATATGATGAACAATATGTTCTCGGGTAAAGAGTTAAAAATTTATATATTATGAATTAATATATTATCGGTATTATATTGATTTCCTATGGACAAGTTGTATAAATGGAAAAACATGGCATGTACTTTACTAAAAATAGGATCAAGAAATGTAGCTCAAAGTATAGTTATAGAGCACAAATCATAGTATGCATCAATTGCCTCGTAAGAAAAGCTTAAAATGACAATTAATGTATCTTGTAAAAATGACTCAAATGTTTGGAAATGTGAACTTACAACTAACTCAATACATAACTATGCCATGTAATCAAAATGTAGTTTAACTAACAAATAATCATATGTTTCTTGGAAAAACAAATACAATGATTTTCATAACCATAAGAAGATTGAATCGATCTTGTGCATATCTCGACCTGAGATATCTATCGCATATCTCAAGATTAGCTAGGAGATATCTATTGCATATCTTAAAATTAGTTGGCATATATATCTCTAATTTGAAATATTTGGAGGCTAGTTGAAATGAAACAAAATGGCCATCAAGCAAAATATGCTAAAAATTAATGGCAATGTACACTGATTTTGCAAAATTGACAAGAAATATTCTTTAGGAAATAACTAGATCCAATAAACGCAATTTTGAAATAACACATGCATGGATTTTGTGCGAACTTCTATTGGTGAAAAATCAGATTTTATACATGCTTTATCCGAGGAATATAATTTAGCAAATAAGTAGGATCCAATGAATGCAATTAGATAACACATGCATGCCTTTTATGTGAACTACTCATTAAAAATAAGATTCTATACATGCAGACTATATTAGTGAATAGGATTCTACATATGTGGACAATTTAGTAAGAATAGGTTGTGGATCCAATGCAAGCAAGTTTGACATTAATTGTGGGAACCACATTCAGTGAAAACAAGATTTCTTAATGCAAACTATTTAGAAGCACATGTTGCAATTATACAAGATTGAATTAGAAAAAGATCAGACAATAATAGAGCAGGAAGTTTTGTATTATAATGTGATATATAAAGAAATGGAAGAATTAATTTTGAAAACCTTCACCTTATATAGCTTTGAAAACTAACACAAGCTTGTAGAGTATGTCTTACTGTAGTTCTTGGTCTGAGAAAAAAAATCAGATATTAATTAATTTTCATTTTCATTCCCCTCTGGGGAGTTGTTTTTCTTGCAGAAAAACTGACATTTCATCCCCTTATGAAATTTGAGAGAAGAAAATATTATGGTTGAATGTTTTATTGGAACAGAGCTGGCAGAAACAAACAATGAGTAAAAACTAAACTGAGAGTATTCAAGACCACTACACTCACAATGTTAATTAAGAATCATTAAAATTTTCAAGTGTCCATAGAGAGATGTTGATCCAATGCTTCCAATAAACTGCAAACATTGGGCTGATTCATTTTGGATATCCACAAGCAATTGATCTATACAAAATAGCTTAAATCCCTCCATTCAAAAAATGCTCAGGAGATCTTTGGAGCACGAGACAAAAGTTATCAACCCACATTACTTGAAACCAAGTGCAAAAGAAAGCTTTGGGCGAGCTTTATTTTTGCCCAGCAGTTTCATTTGCTCTGCACGTTGTTGTTCTTCTTCAAGCTTTTTACACCTAATGGCCACCTCTTTTTGTTGTTGAAGAGCCTCCAACTCACCATAGCGTTCCTCCTCTTTCTGTTGCTGTTCCATTATTGCTCTTAGCTGTTCCTGTTCAATTTTACTCTTCTTTTCTTCTATCATTCTATATAATGATATTCCTTTTGCTTCTGTGCTTCCTCCTGTAATTGAATAGATTTTTGTATCAAAGTTACAAAAATGGAACGTAGCAGTCCATTAATTGAAAGATCAAACACTAACAGTATCCGAGGATATTACAGTATTCTCGTCGCTACTTAAAACTTACTTCCTTCAGCTTTACGTGAGAAATATTTTCTTGCTTCTCCTTCTGAAGCTGTATAGAAACATCCTGAAGCATCTTCTTTCTGCCATCTTCTAAATATATCTGTATTTCTAGTTTAACTTCTGCAGACTTTAAGGCTTCCTCGACCCTTTTTTGAATGGCCTCTTCAATTCTCCGTGCTGTCTCTCCTCCTCCAAAAGCTTTAGTTCTGCCTCTTTCCGACACCTGTGCATTAGGCAAGGGAAGATTCCATTTTTAACATACAAGCACACATCATTTCTAAACTTAACCACTTCAGGACAAGCCTACTTAACCGAGCACTAAACAAGCAACCAAAAAGGATTTGCAATAGGCTTTGCAATCTCTCCCATCTATATTATTAATCTAAATGCAAGTTATGCTTTTAGGGCATACCTCTAATAGAATCCAGATCAGTGAATAAACAATTTTCAGACGTGCGCAACAGTACATAAATGTGGCAGCAAGAGGATCATCAAATTCTAGACCAACTTGAACTTAAACAGAAGCTTCCTTCAGAAAAGCCTGCGTAGAAGAATGTAAAGTAACTTTTTGGTATTTAGAGGTAAACATGAATCACATTGGAATCCGATAAATATGTAACTTTTTTAAACATGCAATATGTTCTGCTAATATGTAAAGTAACTTTTTAGTGGTATTTAGAGGTAAACATGAATCACACTGGAACCCGAAAAACTGCAACTTTTTATAAGCATGTAATATGTTCTACTCATATGTAAAGTAACTTTTCATTGGTATTTAGAGGCAAACATGAATCACACTGGAATCCGATAACTATGCGACTTAATTATACATGCAATATTTTCTGCTAATATACCGAACATAAAAGTCAGTTGCATAAGTTTATGAGAAGAGAATAGCACTCACTCTCTGTACAGCATCTGTAGTCTGTTATATTAAAACACATTTGGATAACAAAATATTGATAATTTAAGATGACCACATCCCAAAAATTTTAAAGATCTTATTCATATTTACAGTTATCATCATTTTACTTGAACTCACCTTTTAAGTTTTAACACAAATGAAAGAACTGAAATCTGCTTACAAAGGTTAAACAGATATTAACATTACGAAATGTTTGTGGAGTTAATTATCTGTTGAGAAAAAACTGCTTACGTATCTCCAGTACACCTTCACTGAGTAGGTTAAAATTTAAATAAAGAAAAAGTAAGCATGTTCAGTGCCTATATTTTCACAGATCTTGTCTCAGTCAATCCAACAAATTTAATCTATACACATTTCTAGCCATCAATGCTCTATCTGATCGAACCATTTGTGCACACTCCGATGCTAGTCATCAATTGTACGTCTTCAGTGGTGAAATTTGTTGCAAACTTAGCACACATCCAAAAGGTTTCTCAAATATTTCATGTTTTAAAATGTATGAAAAGCTTAAGTTCATTAAAAGGAAAATATCAGACACAAAATTAGCACATATTCAATAAAAACCTTGTCTGCTGTGGTATAGTTTAAATTCTTAACTTCGATTGCATCCTATGCGCATACAATCATAAAAAACTGAAGAAAATAGCTTAGTCTGCCAGAACCATTTCTCAAATTCAAAAAGGAGAAAGATAAAACTCATTTTCTATTTCCTATAAGCGAGAAAACATCCATTTAGAGTGTCAAAATGTTCACAAAGGAAAAGAATGCATCCTCTTGTAACCAGCATTTCAACCAGGGTTCATATCAGACAACAAACACAAATTACTGTGGCCAATTGATAATACCTGTAAGCTGGATGTTTTCAGTAATGGCTTAAATTATCTCAAATGGACTCAACTTGAAAAAAATAATGATCACGTACAATCAAGTCGAGCTAAGATTGACATCTCATGAACTTGCAGTAGTAAGATGCAAGAATATCTTAGAGAACAAGATAACCATTAAACATACACAAGAAGCTAGAATTAACAAACAGACTGGTACCAAACACGATGCATTAACCTTACTTAGAACAAGAAAACAATCTACCAGATAAGAAAGGCAACATTCTAACTTCAAGAAAGCCATATAAAGGAGGGCAATACTTTTGTCCTAGGGATTCATCATGTAATAATGTCAGAATTCTAAATGGGGTGACATACTTCAGATGTGGCAATCCATTGTGGATATATTAACACATCAGAAGCAACAAGTGACGAGGAAAGAAATAATCATGAAGCCCAAAACTCGGAAGTATCTAAGACATTTTCAATTGCACGTAAATTCAAGATATGAGAAAAATCAAACAACGGAATTTCATATGAATATGACTTGACCTTGGTAATTCTGTTTTAATATAGACACAGATGTGTTATGTAAGAGATAACATATCTAGGACATCTCCAATCGCACATATATTCGAGATATGAGAAAACCAAAGGAATTTGATATATATATATATATATATATATATATATATATATATATAAACTTGATAATTCTGTTCTGATATATGATAACTTGTAATCTAGGTCCTCTGAAATTGTATACAAATTCAAGATAAGAGAAAAAAAACAAAGGAATTTGACATGTATGTGACCTGTATAATTATGTTCTAATCTATAGAAACATATGTGTTATGTAAGAGATAACATGCAGCTTGAGCAATGGAAGGCTGAAAGAAAGGGAACATTTTTAAGTGGTCCAAAATAAGCCACAAGGTCTTCTGGGTCATACAACTGTCAGTACATGTATGAGCTTTTCGCTAACACTCGATTATGGATGCACCATATATATCAGGTAGAACACAGTAAATATCCTCTACAAGGGTCATTTATAATGACATTTGAAAGGATGCCATGCAACTATAGTGTGTCTTTCTATACTACGTTTTGACGTTCAGTGATTGACCAGCAGCACTATATGCCGACAGTTTCCCAACTAGGTCAGGACATTCAGAGTTGATGTTTGAAAGAAAATAAGCAGCTTGGCTTTCAATCGGGGTTTTTACCAAGAGAGCTCAAGCCTAACATTTCTTTAGGCTTCTATAAATTATTTCTAACCCTTGAAATTTTGCAGCATTTTGGGTTTTGAATTTTTTTTGTATATATTTTGGGTTTGGAATTTTTTGATTCATTTGTGCAGGTGATTTCTCAAGAAGATCAAATTTTTGTGAAGCCATATAGCTGAAGATCATTGGGGTTTTGAGATGGATCTAGGCATAGGAAGGCAAGATCTATCCTCTAGCTGCCCTTAGGGATCAACACTCAAGCAAGTAATTATTTTCTGAAGTTTTTCGTGGTTTTGCAGGGGTTTTGATTTTGTTTGAGGCCTATAGGCCTGACCGTTTGCCCTCCTGCCCTAGCCGTAAGCCCTAGAGGGCTTCTCTAGCCCTCAGCCTCTTCCTTGTGCCTAGCCGTAGTCTTGAGCTTCCTTATTAGGCCCTCGACCCCCTTCCTCTCTTTGGCCGTGTTACCACTCAAACCAGCAGGGGACATAAGAGGGGTTCCTAAGAGGGAAACTGCTAGGTTAAGGGCAACGGTGGAGACTTAGTCCACTGTCAACACAGCGAAGGCTCCCTGCTCTTTACGAACTTTCACCGATGGGAGGACTCGCGATGTTTTTTGGGAAATCACTTATAAAGGATATGTCAATGAATAGATGAGAGGCGACCCCTTCAACCCTTTCCTAGGATAGTATAAAGAGTGAGACTTGCTTTCCTTTTAAGCAAGGGAGTTGATCTTCTAGGGGAAGGGGGGTGAGGATTGGAAGGCGAGGATGAAGGGTAAAACTTGTAGAGGTACGTCCCGATCCCTAGAATCCTATAAGAACTTGGATTCCCAAATAGTCTTTGATGAATAATCTTTAGCAACAAATGGGACTGCACGGGACCAAGTGGACCCAACCTAGGTTCGGGGATGGAATGTAGCAACCAATAATGCTCCTATCCTGGACAAGGTGAGGGGAAAGGATCAAACAAATAATTTTACTTCGAAAGATCAAATTGATCCTGCCAGGTGCTAGCCTTGGGAAACAAAGGGCAAAACTTTGTCCTAGAGATAGGGCTTGAGGTACCGGGAGATTCAACCGTCATTATTTTCCCAAATTTGGAGGAGAGCGAGGGGACCCACTAGCACAATTTCCTCTAGGCCATCGAAGTTTTCCTGTGGCTAGATTCTCGGGAATTTGATGCCCTAGGTAACCTAATGGGGCTAGACCCGGGGAAAAGGGGAAAAATGTGAAAAATAGGGGAAATTGACCACCCTTTTGTGAGGGACCAGTGCCTAATTCACTTGGGGATATGGAGTCAAGGATAATAAGGAATAAGAATTCGGTTTCTTGTTCAAGGAGGCCCAGAAAGTCAACTTCGTCCAGTGTTAAGGGAAAGATAAGAAAAGTGACCTTCAAGCATTTAGACTTCATACAAATGGTGCAAGCTTATCGAGATAAAATGATCTATGGAAATTTCATTCATCTAAAAATGGCCCATCCATAGATTAAGCTAAATAGGTACATAATTCCACATTTCAATCATAAAACAACTAGCCCTAATTATAGTATGCAGTAACAAGAAAAATAACATCAAATTTACACTTACAATGTTAGAGAGTATATCCAACCGGCATCAACTTTGCACATAAGAAGCTCCAAGATAGATATAGCCCAAATCCATACATCAAAATTCATCCATCTTTCAAAAATCTGCACCAAGGAAAAAAATGTGAAATTCTCTTAAGAGAGAGAGATACCAAGTTAAGTGATGATACAAATGAATCCAACTAACATCAATTTATACCCTTTTTAGGAGTTCTAATTAGCCTATGAGCCTACATTATCCCCTACTAATACAATAATGTGCAAATAAAACCCCTATTGGTGACAAGCCCACCAAACTAGCTCATAAATGGAAAAATAAGCCTCTCAGGAGGTCAAATAATAATATGTACATGTCGTGGGGCCCTCCGAAGGCCTAATAATATCCAGAAGTGCCATAATGATGAATAAACTCCTCAAAATATGATGGAGAAGGGGGTGGCACCTTGTTCTCCAAGTAGTAGACCTTTGGTGCTCCCAGTGGGTGTGGGGGTACTTAAATGACCCCATGGGTCTCCATAGGAGTCAAAGATGCATGTAAATCCTCTACAAGGGCTTGAGTGATGGAATGAACGCTGCCATGACACCGTACAAGTCCTGGTACACCTGCAAGAGTGTGGGGCTCCTGTGGGGCCTGTTGGGCATAGTGTACCAAGCACGTCATCATCATCCCAAAAGTGGATCGCTAGTAGTCTCTGAACATCGATGGGGATCCGTGGAGTGTTGTCTGCTGCTGTGGAGGCCCATGGCTCTCTACACACACCCTATATGTGCCAATGTAGCCCTCTGGGAGATAGGACCTCGTATAGGGAGACAAAACCCAAATGGAAACCATTTGCAATCCTGTAGAAGATCCAATGCATCCCCTAGCCTTCCAATACAACAAGTCATTAGAGTAATCGTGTAAAAGAGGTTACAAATCATGGATAACAAAGTGGGCACTTCACAATGGCATGCCCTTCCGTAGTTGGATTTAGCATGTGCTAGTGTCTCCAGGCTCCAAAGTGGGTTAGCCAAGTACCTTATTAAGTGGTTTCATTCCTTAAAGGGGATAGTATGCCCAAGGTACATTCCTCCGATGGGGGTGGCAAGTGATAAATATGAAAGTTTCAAAACAAAAACCCTACTGCAGTGTCTTGATCTACTTTGCCTACTTGTTTAATTAACTTAACAAGCTATTTACCTGAAGTATTCATAAAAACATTAAAGCAAATACAAACTGCAGACTACACATCTACAGCTCATTTACTGAACAACACGGACATGTGACAAAATTACACAGATTTTTTGGAAAAAAGTCCTCGAAAAAACCCAATGCGGGAAAGCCGGTGCAACAACTCTAGAGGGTTTTATTATTATGTAGAATCTGAATACAACAATCTGGGCACCAGAAACATTCTTCCCTACAGAGAAATTACACAGCAGTTGTACCGTTCACTCGGAGACGAAAAATATGGTTGAATCACACCGTCAATTGGGATAACAGATAAAGAGCTCTTTCTGGCGCACTGGAACCCTCAGCGCAGTCTTCTCCAGCCTTTGCGTTAGCCCTCTAGCCCAACGTAGCACAGGCTGCCCCTGTGTCACTCTGGAAGGCTCTGCTGCCTCTGCGCCAACTTGGTTGGGCTGCGTCCCTCCTGCTGGACTCTGTGCTACCCTGGTACAATACTGCCTCTCTGCTACTGTATTCTCGGCCTCGGATCAGATCATCCCTTGCCGATCTCTGCCCCTCACTGCACTACAAAATCACTTCGAATTCCTCAGTGCTTTGCAATGTGCGTGTATGTTCTTTAACTGACCCCAAGGCCTTCCTTTATACTTTTCTCGTTGGGAAACCAATGGCCATGGTATAATCTCTTATCAACGACTGATATTAAAAGAAATATTGATCCATGTCACTTAGAACATTTCATCACATGTGTAATTTAATTCACTTTAATTTTTCAATTTCCCTGAGTTAGACTTAGGGTCCCCATTAAAAAATTTAATTATTTGAATAACTATTACACCGGATGAAATTTCTCTAAACGCTTTCTAGGTCTTGGAGATCTCGGGTGTCTTAGCCTCTCCACAAAGTTTCGGAGCTAGAGTGCACCCGATGCTCCCCAAAAATCTCAACACTCCCTCTTAGCAAGGAGTGTGCTCTAGCAATACTTCCACACTGAAGCATCACCTGATCTCGACATCGGTCTCTGCGCTGCTGATGCTTGGCCTGCTGCCCTCCATCCACTGCGTTGTTGCCACTAACTATTGCCCATGTCACTGCCACTGACACTGCCACATCTGTACTGCAACTCCCTTTCAATTTGCTGCATCATGCTGCCTATAACACTGCCACTGCTAACTGCTAAACTGCAACTCAGTTGCTGAGAAGTGAGCAACTAAAGGACCATCACCCAATCACTGACAGACAAGTCATTTGGGCTGCATCTCATCATTGAAGCACCCTTTGCTGCTGCACTAAGTTGTCTCTTTGAAGCACTGCACTGTCTGCTGCACTACACTGCATAAGCATTGCCTCTGCGTTGTTGAAATCCAATCAGCCTCTACACTGTTGATTCCACGTTGCTGTTGCCTTTGCTTTGCGCTATTGCTTCCACGTTGCTGCTGCAGCATCCCAGCTCTGGCTCTGCTTCATTGTGATCTTCTGCACCCACTGCTCCAGTCATCCTACTACTGTCTTAAGGCTCCCGTAGCTCGTATGTGATCCAAGAGTTTGGGCACCTCAAGGATCCTTCCATCATCTGTAGTTGCTCTATAGATCAATATCGCCCCACTTCCTTGGTTCATGAGCACTCATGGCTACGTCATCGTCACTGCCATTGTCCCCTTTCGTTGCTGCTACCTTGGAATTAGAAGATTCCTTGTCCTTCCTTTTAGGACAAGAGCTCGCGAAGTGTCCAAGTTCGCCACATTTAAAGCACCAGCCCTTTGACAGGTCCTTCTTCTTCTTCTCTTGCTGCCTTTGTCCCTTAGATGAAAGGGCTGCATCTTCCTCCTCCTCTTTCTTCACTTTGACTCCACCACTGCTGCTTTGCCTCTTGGTTATTCTCCTAATTTCCTCCTGACGGAGGATTGCCCACATGTCCACCCAGGATGGTAACGTTGCTCTGCCCAAGATGCTTTGGAAAAATGTTTCCCATTCATTGGTGACTGCATTCAAGGCAATCTTCACCATGAGCCCTTCATCCAGAGTTGACCTCATAGCAATTAGCTAGTCCCGGATAGTCTGAAGTCTAAAGAGGAAGGGATCGATATTTTCTCTCTTCTTCATCTGGAACAACTGCAATTGATTCTCCAGAAGCATCTTCCTCTGGACAGAGCTCCCCTGATACATCGTGCTCAAAGTTGTCCACATCTCATTTGTCGTGTTCTTCTCGGCAATACGTGGGACCACGTGATCCTTTACTCCATCCATGATCAAGCGCTTTTCCCACGCCTAATTCTCGTTGAATTTATTCAAGGGATATGCATTGGTAGGCACAACTAGGACATTTTCTGCATGGTCCTTGATGTCATACTCATCCAGGACTATCAGGATTCTGGCCCTCCAGATAACAAAGTTGGACACACTGTCCAACCTATCCTGATCTCTCAGTCCATGAGAAACCATCGCTCAATATATCGAAACACAAACTCTTCTCCCTTCCACTGCTGCTATTCTCAGCAAAGAACTGGATCTGGGCTTCTTGGCGAAGGAAGCCTCTAGATAATGTGCTCCCTCTGACCAATGATTTCCCTCCCGGAAATCCTTCACCAATTCTAAAGAATCAGTCCTCTATGATCACTCCTCTTGATCAAACTCAGATTCCTTGGCTAGAGAATTTGTTGAGTGACTGTTCCCCTCTCACTTTTGTCACCTTTGCTAGGCACTGTTTTGCACCGACAGAACCTGTGCTACACCAACAACTTCTGAATATCAGAAACAACACTTCCGGTCTGGGCAAACCGCACAACAACTTCCCAACTTGGACTGCGTCAACCTCTGCGTGAGCAAACTAGCTCAGCGTCGCCCTTGCAGGGTCTACGTCCCTCCCAGTGTTGCGCTGCCTTCTTCTGGATCTCCGCTGCTCTAGCTGCCCTTACTGCAGCAAATATCTTCATCTGCTTTGTTGGTGGATCAGCTTGATCGACAATCCTCTGATACCATGTGAAAGTTTCAAAACAGAAACCCTACTGCAGTGTCTTGATCTATTTCACCTGCCTGTTTAATTAACTTAACAAGTTATTTAACTGAAGTATTCAGAAAAGCATTAAAGCAAATACAAACTGTAGCCCACACATCTACATATCATTTACTAAACATCGCACATGTGACAAAATTACACAGATTTTTCGGACAAATGTCCCCGGAAAAACCCAATGCGGGAAAACCGGTGACACAACTCTAGAGGAATTTATTATTATGCAGAATATGAATACAACAATTTGGGCACCAGAAATGGTCTGCCCTATAGAGAAATTACACAAAAGTTGTACCTTTCACTCAGAGACAGAAAATATGGCAGAATCACACCCTCAATTGGGATTTATAGATAACGAGCCCTTTCTGGCCCACTAGAACCCTCAACACAGTCTTCTCCAGCCTCTGCGTCATCCCTCTAGCCTAGCGCAGCCTGCCCCTGTGTCACTCTAAAAGGCTCTGTGCTGCCTCTGCATCACCCTCTGCGTTAGCTTGGCTGGGCTGCGTCCTTCCTGCTGGCCTCTGCGTTGCCCTGGTACAATGCTGCCTCTCTGCTACTGTATTCTCGGCCTCGGATCAGATTGCCCTTAATGATCTCTACCCTTCACTGCACTTCAAATTCACTTCAAATTGTTGAGATTTTGGGGTAGCATCGGATGTGCTCTAGCTCCGAAATTTTGTGGAGGAGTTGGAGTACATGAGATCTCCAAGACCCAGGCGTTTGGGGAAATTCCATCAGGTTTAAGAGTTATTCAAATAATTAATCTTTTTAATTAAGGACCCCAAGTCTAACTTAGGAAAATTAAAAGATTAAGGTGAATTAAATTAAACATGTGATGAGAATGTTCTAAGTGACGTGGATCAAGCAACTTCTAATCTTAGCCGTTGATTAGAGATTAGATCACGACCGTTGGTTTGCCAACGAGAAAAGTATAAGAGAAGGGCTTGGGGTCAGTTGGAGAACACACACATTGGCAGAGCACTGAAGCTAAGCTGAAATTCTAGGGCATGGTTTGCTAAGAATTTCAGGAAGAGTTTGCAGTGCAGCGAGGGGCAATATTAGCGAGGGATTCTAAATCCAAGGCCAAGAATACAATAGCGGCAGAGAGGTAGCATATCCAGCAGTGCATAGGGCAGCCAGTGCTACGCAGTTCAGCCAGAGCCCAGTCAGGGGCAGCGTACTGGCAACAGGAGCCATGCAAGGCAGACGCAGGCCCAGTCAGGGCAGCGTAAGCCCAGAGAGGGTGACGTAGGCCCTTCCAGAGCAACGCCATTATGGAAATTTTGAGGTATAAAATGGGCCTCCTAAGAAAAATGTACAACCAAAATCAACTTTATAAGAACCAATAGGATTCAAGATGATGATGTCAACCATAGGGGATGATTCACCATTTTTGGAGTAAAAAAGTAAAAATGTTAAAAAATAATAAAATAATAAAACTACTTTTTCAATTCATATTTTGAACTTATCTCCCTAAGGTTTTACTCAAATTTCGAGTGGGAGTACTCGTAGAATGCAAAAATTAATTTTAATTTCTCATCCAAGGAGTACCCATGTTGCATACTTTCGATGGACCCTGTTACACAAAAAATGAGAAATACATGAAAAACATGATTACAATCACGTTTTTCATGTATTTCTCATTTTTTTTGTAGTAGGGTCCATCAAAAGTATGTAACATGGATACTCCTTGGATTAGGAATCCAATTTTTCTTCCAACGGGTGTTTCCGCTCGAAATTTGAGTAAACCCATAGGGAGATAAGTTGAAAATACGAGTTAAAAAAAATAGTTTTTTCTTTTTTCCCTCTAAAATTTGATGATGTAATCAAATATTATTTTATTATTTCCACTATTATTGTATAATTCCTTAGGAGGCCCATTTCAGACCTCAAAATTCCCCTAATGAGAGGCTGATGCAGTCCAGTAAGGCTGACGCAAATGGCTGAGGAGCAACATTGGGGCTTCCAGTGGGCTAGAAAGAGCTCGAGTTCTGTAAATCCCGTTTGAGGGTGTGAATCAGCCATATTTTCTGTCTCCGAGTGAAAGAGGTATTGTTGCCGCGATTTTCTCTGTAGGGCCAACCATATCTAGTGCCCAGAAATTGTTGTATTCAGAATCTGCTTAATAATAAAACCCTCTAGAGCTAGCTACACCGGTTTTCCCGTATTGGGTTTTTCCGGGGACATCTGTCCGAAAAACTTGTGTCACTTTGTCATATGAGCGTTATATTCAGTAAATGATCTGTATGTGTACGTTGCTATTTTTGTTTACTTCGTTGTTTCTCTGAATAATTCAGATTAATAACTTGTATGAATAAAGAAGTAGGAGAAGTAAATCAATAATTAGCAGTAGGGTTTCTTAGATTAAGAAATTTTCACATGGTATCAGAACATTGCAGATCAAGTTGATTCTCCAGCAAATTAGCTGAAGAAGTTTTTGCTGCAGAGTGGCTGTTGAAGTAGCAGAGTTCCGAAGAGGGCAGCACAGCATCAGGAGGACACAGTCCCAGTAGAGGCCACGTATGGGCTGACGTAGTCCCAGCTGACTGACGTAGAGGTAGCGCAGAGCCTTCTAGGGTGACGCAGGAGCAGCCTGCGCTGTGCTGAGTCAGTCTGCTCATGTAGAGGCCAATAGAGGGACGCAGTCCAGTTCGAGTTGTTGTGCAGATTTGCCGTAGACCGAAAGCAAAGCTTTAGATCTTCAGCAGTTGCCGGTGTGGTGGAGATTCTGTTGATTCAGAATTGTGCCTAGCTAAGTTGACAAAGAGCGAGAGGAGAACAACCACTCAGCAGATTTCTGCCAAAGAAATATGAGGATCGATTAAGAGGTGATCGAAGAGGGCTGATTCAAAAGATTTGGCAGATTTCCAAGGGAGGAAATCAGTTGTCAGAGGCAGCAGAGGGTGCCTTTCTCGCTAAGGGCCCTAGATCCGAGTTTCTGTTGAGGGTAGCAACAAAAGCAGGGAGAGGAGTATATGATTCGACAAATTATTTCTGAGCTAGATGGCGCCATATGAACTGCGTGATTAGGATAGGTTGGACGGCTTGTCCAACTTTGTTATCTAGAAGGCCAGAATCTTGACAGTCTTGGAGGCATACGAATTACGGGAGCATGCAGAAAGTGTCTTGGCTACACCAAACGATGTTGCTCTTCTCGCGAAGCATAATGAAGTTGAAGCGTACGCTAAGTGCTTCATCATGGACGGGGTCAAGGATCATGTGTTCCCACACATAGTCGAGAAAAAGACGACTAATGATATGTGGAAAGCATTAACCACAATGTATCAAGGGAAATCCGTCCAGAAGAAGATGCTTCTAGAGAACCAGCTGAGGTTGTTTATGATGACTAAAGGAAAGGAAATCGATCCTTTCCTCTTTAGGTTGCAGACGATCTGGGTTCAGCTGATTGCCATGGGGGTTAAAGTGGATGATGATGTCATGGTGAGGACTTCTTTAAATGCAGTAACATATGATTGGGAAATGTTTGTCCAAAGCATCTTGGGCAGACAGGACCTTCCAAATTGGGACGACATGTGGGCTATCCTCCGACAAGAGGAAATCCACCAAATGACCAAGAGACAAGCCAACACCGGATCAAGCAAAGTGAAGGAGGAGGAAGAGGAAGATGCAGCCCGACATCTAAGCAGCAACAAGGGAAAAAGAAGTGGGATCTATCAAAGATCAAATAGTTTAGATGTGGTGAACTTGGACATTTCGCCACCAATTGTCCTCTAAGGAAGAAGGACAAGGAAGCTTCTAGTTCCAAGGTGGCAGCAACTCAAGAAGACAATGGCTCCGATGATGATGTGGCCATGAGTGCTCATGTACCTCGAGAGAAGAGGTGGGGTGATATTGATCTGTAAAGCAACTACAAAGTGGAGGCAAGACTCTTGTGGTGCCCAACTCTTGGATCACATACGTGCTATGGGAGCCTTCGGACAGTAGCGGGGATGACTGGAGCAGTGGGTTCAAAGGATCATGGTGAAGTGGAGGGCAGAGCTGGGACACTGTAGAGGGAGCAGCGCAGTGCAGAGAGAAGCAGCAGTGCAGAGGGGCTGATGGGACTTCAGCTACACAGAGGATGCAGTGCTTACACAGTGCAGAGTTGTATTAGCACAGTGGCTTCAGGAGGACAGTGTAGAGCAGCAGCCAAGGGAGCTTCAGTGGTGAGATGCAGCCCGACTGACTTGTTTGTCAGTGTTTGGGCAGGGGTCCTTCAGTTGATTACCTTTCAGCAACTGAGTTGTAGTGCAGTAGTTAGTTGTGGTAGTGCTATGGGCAGCATGATGCAACAACTTGAGAGGGAGTTGTAGTACAGATGTGGCAGAGTCATGGGCAGCAATACAGAGAGCAGCGGTTGCACAGTGATGGACGTCAGTAGGCCAAGCATCAGTGCGGGGACCGATGCCAGAGATCAGGGCAATGCTTTGGTGTGGAAGTATTGCTAGAGCACATTCCTCGCTAAGAGGGAGTGTTGAGATTTTGGGGTAGCATTGGATGTGCTCTAGTTCCGAAATTTTATGGAGCTGGAGTACATGAGATCTCCAAGACCTAGAAAGCGTTTGGGGAAATTCCATTAGGTTTAAGAGTTTTTCAAACAATTAATCTTTTTAATTAAGGACCCTAAGTCTAACTTAGGAAAATTAAAAGATTAAAGTGAATTAAATTAAACATGATGAGAATGTTCTAAGTGACGTGGATCAAATAGCTTCTAATCTTAGCCATTGATTAGAGATTAGATCACAGCCGTTGGTTTGCCAACGAGAAAAGTATAAGAGAAGGGCTTGGGGTCAATTGGAGAACACACACATTGGCAGAGCATTGAAGTTAAGATGAAATTCTAGGGCGTGGTTTGCTAAGAATTTCAGGAAGAGTTTGCAGTGCAGCGAGGGGCAGTATTAGTGAGGGATTCTAAATCCAAGGCCAAGAATACAACAGCGGCAGAGAGGTAGCATATCCAGTAGCGCAGAGGGCAGCGAGTACTACGCAGTCCAGCCAGAGCCCAGTTAGGGACAACGTAGAGGCAACAGGAGCTACGCAGGGCAGACGCAGGCCTAGTCAAGGCAGTGTAAGCCTAGAGAGGGTGACACATGCCCTTCCAGAGCAGCGCAGAGGCTGACACATGCCAGTGAAGCTGACATAGAGGGGTGAGGAGCAGCGCTGGGGTTTCCAGTGGGCCAGAAAAGGCTTGAGTTCTGTAAATTCCATTTGAGAGTGTGAATCAACCATATTTTCTATCTCTGAGTGAAAGAGGTATTGTTGCCGTGATTTTCTCTGTAGAGCCAACCATGTCTGGTGCCCATAAATTGTTGTATTCAGAATATGCTTAATAATAAAACCCTCCAGAGCTAGCTGCACCGGTTTTCCCACATTCGGTTTTTCCGGGGAAATTTTTCCGAAAAATATGTCACTTTGTCATATGAGCGTTATATTTAGTAAATGATCTGTATGTGTAGGCTGCTATTTGTGTTTACTTTGTTGTTTTTTTGAATAATTCAGATTAATAACTTGTATGAATAATAATGTAGGAGAAGTAAATCAATAGTTAGCAGTAGGGTTTCTTAGATTAAGTTATTTTCACACGAATTCCTCAGCAAACCAAGCCCTAGAAATTCGACTTAGTTTCAGTGATCTGCAATGTGTGTGTGTGTTCTCCAACTGACCCCAAGCCCTTCCTTTATACTTTTCTTGTTGGGAAACCAACGGTCGTGATCTAATCTCTTATCAACGACTGAGATTAAAAGAAAGCTTGATCCACGTCACTTAGAACATTTCATCACACGTGTAATTTAATTCACTTTAATTCTTCAATTTCCCTAAGTTAGACTTAGGGTCCCCATTAAAAAATTTAATTATTTGAAAAACTATTACACCGAATGAAATTTCTCCAAACACTTTTCGGGTCTTGGAGATCTCATGTGTCTTAGCCCCTCCACAAAGTTTCGGAGCTAGAGCACACCCGATGCTACCCAAAATCTCAACAATAAATAAGTGAAATGGAGTAGGGAATGAGAGGGGAAATCCTAGGCCACATATTGGGCATTGGGGCAGCCAGATAAGGGGAAGCCCACACCAAGGTATATAATGTATAGGAGGGAAAAATCGTGGTACATGAGGTTTCTCAACCTTGATTTTCCACCCTTCTTTATATGCCTTTTGCATTTTTATGAATTTTCTTTAATTAATTGCTTGGGGCTCAATGATAAGAGCATGATGTGTTAGGTATAGCAGTGATTACCCCTTTAAGGTAGGGCGGTTCATTGCCCTCTAGGGGTTGGGACAATCATGGGTACCTGAATGAAAAAGGAGGCTCATCTAGGGTCTATGGAATCAGGGTGATAGCCATTGGTATGGGGCAGAGCTCATGTATTGGCTTTTGCCCACGTGCTAATTATTTTTGTCCCGACCATCTTTTACTGTTAAGTGTCTCCAATTATGGCCACGAGTATGGGGCAGAGCTCATGTATTGGCTTTTTCCCACGTGCTAATTATTTTTGTCTCGACCATCTTTTACTGCTAAGTGTCTCCAATTATGGCCATGGGTATGGGGCAGAGCTCATGTATAGGCTTTTGCCCACGTGCTAATTATCCGCATATATTACTCCCCTTCCACTCATTATACCCCCATAAAAGAGCTGGACCACACACCCAAAGTCGGGGTTTCCCAAGTAATACCACCCTAGAACTGAATGGTCAATAAAGGAGATCCCACAGGACTAAGATGCAAGGGTAACACCCAAAAGAGATCAAGGGGATAGGAGCACAAACTAAGCCCACTCTTTTTGCAAAATCCCCCCATCAATATATGCCCAAAAGTATCCATGATAAGTAAACCCAATACTCAATTACCAAATGACAAGACATACCTTTAGATTCGGGAGGCCCACCTTCAAACATACGATTAATACAGATGGGTGAGGGACCACAAGGCTGGCTCAGGTGGTGGAGAAATGGCACAATGAGCTAGAAGAAAGTTGCAAGGGGCTGTTGGCTGTCAGCCGAGGTTCCATCATGGAGAAAATTTTCTCCTAAGGATTGCACCCACGAAGTGGTGGGTAACATCTGGCTCCAACTGGGACGTGATCTCTTGAAGAAGTGGGCAAGGCTACTCGAACGGGAGGTCACGAGAACTCCAAAAATCTCTTGGTCATCGTTGCCCTGTTATCTGCACATGCCAAAGATCAAAGCCACAAGGAAGCATGTTTTTCACAGTGTCTTATGATCAACCACGCTTAATGTCAACTCATAATATCAACAAGTAATAAAATATGCAGATTTTAATCTAAATGCAGCTAATCTATCATGAGAAATATCATATGAAATTAGTTATAATGCAAAAATCAGCACGCAATGCATCCTACTCTAACATGCGTATAGATATGCTACCACTACGTGTAATCATAAAGCCAGTGCAACTAACAATATTGGGTTTTCGTCCAACACCCACTAGCACACCCAAGGGTTTCCGTCTTGGGGTTACCCATGAAGTAGAGAACCGGGTTCCCAACCTCTCCTACAAGAAGTAATATCAAATCCAAGATGATCTCTAATGGCCCTTCCTCCTCTTTTTATAGATATGATGGACTCCTTTAGAAGCTCTTATTTTATTATTATTTTAATTATTGAGCACATTTCCCTTAATTAAAATATTCTTTTTAATGTGGGAAAATGGTCAATTGGCCACCATGCCTTCTCAAGTCACTAAAAATCACTCCTAGCCATCCCATCCTATAGATCTTCTCGTTCCGATTCCAATGAGATATTACACGAAGGTTTTCTGGCAAGAATTCCTCTCGAAATGCCACCTTAGGCATAATTACTTGAGTTAAGTCCATTAATAACTCAATTTTTTGAAAGTTGTAGGAATGCAATGGAACAAAAGACAAATTGTGCGGATGGCGGAATATACCAAGAAAATGCCATCAAACCTCATAAGAACTTGTCAAAACCCCTCCAAAAGCGCCCAAGGCCCGCCGATGACGCCAACCTGTACCTGTGACCTGGGAACATTACAGTACCAAAGATTGAGTCTCCCCCAAAAGGAGAATCAACTCCTTCCAACCACCCCTCCTCAGGCAAAGGAAAATAATAATCCTCCTTCCCAAGGGTATCAATGGATATGTCATCGTAAGTAATTCCTGAGAGAAAAGGAATACTAATCTCAACCTCATCTATTAACTCCTTCCAACTGCCCCTACTCATGCAAAGGAAAATAATAATCCTCCTTCCCAAGGGTATCAATGGATATGTCATCGTAAGTAATGCCTGAGAGAAAAGGAATACTAATCTCAACCTCATCTATCAACTCCTTCCAATTGCCCCTCCTCATGCAAAGGAAAATAATAATTCTCCTTCCCAAGGGTATTAATGGATATGTCATCATAAGTAATGCCTGAGAGAAAAGGAATACTAATCTCAACCTCATCCTCCTTATCAGTGTCATAAATGGGAGGATAATCAAATTGAGGACCAACAATTCCCATTTCTCCTTTTCAATACAAAAATAGTCTTCAATATCATCTTCCAAGGGGCTCATGGGATCACCTTCCTCAAGGCTCTTAGAACAAGAGTTATCGAGATTGATACTCTCGAGAAAGGTGAGGTCATCCTCAACTTTCTTTTTATAGCCTCATGGTCCCCAACACATGTGCTCTCAAGATCATCTTGTTGATCATGTGGACCCAACAAGGACTCATCTTCCTGCTCATCATCTAGATCCTCAAGGGTATCTTCATCTTGGTTAGTTAACCAATGGGACGCCTCTTCTTTCCTCTTCTCTTGAATAACAATAGTTAAGGTATTTGTTACATGATTTTGGTAGTACGATTCTAAGAGGAGAGCATTAGTGGTGTTTTCTTTATACTCACATTCCATCTTATGAAGCTTCACCTCTTCTTCATGCAGATGAAAGGATACTTGATTAGAATTACATTCCCTCACTAACCCTCTACATAACCTACTATATTCATCCATTCTTTCTTGCGTGATTTGGAGGCTCAGCGGATCCAACTCTTCATTATTCTCGGAAGAGATATTTTCTTTTTCATTGCCATTGTCTTCCACCTGCATTAATAACATTTCTCATCATCCTTGCTTGCACTTGAGCTTTCTTCAATGCCATCCAATTGATTACCCTTTGTCGGACTTTCTACCTCGTTATAGTCTTTGATAAGGTCATCCAGGATATTCAAAGCACAGGTTATGCGAGCAAAGTCAAGAAGGCGAGTAGGATCCCTCTCATAGGAAAATTTCACTATGTCGAGTTGCACTTGTTGCGACCTATAAAACCTGAGCATGAATTCCATATCCATACCTTCCAATATACTTTTATAGGATTATGCATACTTAACCACATTCTTTCGTAGTTCTTGAATGTCTTGGTTATTGAGCTTTGCAAATATAGGACCAAGACAAACTTCCATTTTCCGATAGTCCATTTTTTATGGTTTTGCATATTAAGATTAAGATGGAGTCGGTAGGGTGAAATAAGGTGCCTTGATAGATGCTTGCTTCACCCTACAAGCATTAACTTCAGAGTGCAATGAAGAACTAGGGTTTCATTCTTCTAATGGAGTCGCTAAGAATGATATATCAATATTGTCGTATGGAGAACCAGATACACGTCTCGTCCCCGACAACAGCGCCAGAAATGTTACCACTCAAATTAGCAGGAGACCTAAGAAGGGTTCCTAAGAGGGCAACTACTAGGTTAAGGGCAACGGTGGAGACTTAGCCCACTGTCACCACAGCTAAGGCTCCCTGCTCTTTACGGACTTTCACCGATGGGAGGAGTCCTGATGTTTTTTGGGAAGCCACTTATAAAGCCTATGCCAATGAATAGATTAGAGGTGACCCCTTAAACCCTTTCCTAGGATAGTATAAAGAGTGAGACTTTCTTGCCTTTTAAGCAAGGGACTTGATCTTCTAGGGGAAGGGGGGTGAGGATTGGAGGGCGAGGATGAAGGGTAAAACTTGTAGAGGTACGTCTCGATCCCTAGAATCCTATAAGAACTTGGATTCCCAAATAGTCCTTGATGAATAATCTTTAGCAACAAATGGGACCGAACAGGACCAAGTGGACCCAACCCAGGTTTGGGGATGGAATGTAGCAATCAGTGATGCTCCTATCCTAGACAAGGTTAGGGGAAAGGATCAAACAAATATTTTTACTTCGAAAGATCAAATTGATCCTGCCAAGTGCTAGCCTTGGGAAACACAGGGCAAAATTTGGTCCTAGAGCTAGAGCTTGAGGTACCAGAAGATTCCACTGTCATAATTGTGAAAATTCCAAGTCCAAAATCCTACTGCAACCAACTGAAAATACTTCACCTACTTGTTATTTAATGAACAAGTTATTTCTAGTGTTCTACTAAAAATACTGAAGAAATTACTACTGCAACCTTCACTTAATTAATTAAATATGCCGAAACAAGAAACTAGGCAAGAAAGAAATTCATCATACAAGACACCATTGTTTTTGGACAAACGTCCCCGAAAAAACCCAATGCGGGGAATTCGATGCAGCAGATCTAAGGGTTTTATTATTAAGCAGCAGTTATTTCTGAATACATCTCTGAATGTTTCTCTAAACAATTCAGTTACAGAGAATATCACTGGTAGAAATATTAGTGAGGTTACCTCACACTATCACTGGAAATCCCGGATAATCCGACCACTGAATGAGATGCCTCTGACAGGCTCTGCACTACCTCTACGCAGTCCTAGTGCCAACACTTCTGGGCACTGCATCACTCAGTTTTTGGATCGATCTGCACCCGAAAATATTCGATCTTTGCCTCATGGTCTCACACCCTGGCTTCTTGTTTTTGAAATCAATTCTTCAACAAATTCTTTGGATTTCCTCCTTTCCCTCTGCACAGCCTCTGCGTAGCCCTGTGTGGCTCTATGTCAACTTTTCTGGCTCTGTGCTGGAGCTGCTGGATCTCTCTCTACCCTTCTCTGTTGATGATTCTCTGGCCGAGAAATATTTCTCTTCGGAAACTGTCTCTGCCCCTCTCTGCGTGAGAATCTCTCGATCAAAGTTTTCCTCTGAGCACTGCTCACTTCAAAAAATTCGATCTCTTGATCTCTTGGTGTGTTTTTCCAAATGACCCTCAAGCCTTCTTTAGTCTTCTCGTTGAGACTTCAATGGCTGAGATTAGATCTCCAATCAACGACTAAGATTACATTTTGACTTGATCTACTTTTTCTAGAACATTCACACCCATATTCTATTAATTCACTTTAATTGTTTTATTTTCCTAAGTTTAGACTTAGGGTCACTTTAAAATAATTATTTTTCTTAATAAAATACAATCCGGGTGGAATTTCCCCAAACAATTCTGGGTTATCTGGAATACATGTGTCTAAGCCTCTCAACAACGTTTGAGACTTAGAGCACAACCGATGACACCCCAAATCAACACTCCCTCTTAGCGAGGAATGTGCTCTAGCAAATATGCCCTGCTACACATTGCTCTAACTTTGAAGCATCTCCCTCTGCACTACTGATGTCTGACATGCTGTCCACCAATTACTGCGCTGCTACTGACCCTGCCACGACCAATACTGCATACATATTGCAACTCCCTCTCAAATGTTGCATCTGCTGCTAGCACTGCCACTGCTAACTTGTAATATTCCTAATTAGCAGTGGCTAATTGGAATATTTGATTTTGCTCAAATTTTCCGTCTATAGTTTATTAATAAATAAAAAGGTGAGTGGAGAGGGTCTAACTCACTTAGTGGAATAAAACACACTCCCTAGGAGCACAACGTTGTGACTTAAAGGGAGCCAAGGGGGGCCAAGCACCACGTAGAGAGGGGGCCCACGTATGCTCTAGAAGAGACTGCGCAGATGACGATGAGGACGTGGCAAGAGGGAGGCTATGTTGAGGAGATAGGCCTTAGGGTTTTGGAGGAAGGCCAATGTTATAAAAGAGGGAGGAGCCTCTTCATTTGATTCATTCGTTGTTGATGATATTGAGCTGGTCGTTTTGACTTCTTGAGCACGCTGGCTATTTAGCCTGTCTGCAACACTGTTTAGTGTGTTGAGTGTCTCCGGTCGGAGATCTCGCCCTTAGCCCCGGGGGACTTCGAGTGCCTACTCGGGCAAGGTATTTTCTTCAGCATTTTGCGGGAGGTTTGGTGTGTGGTTTTGTTGCGGAGCCAAGCATTCAGAGAGACTGCGCAGTCATTGAGAGGGAGGACGTAGTCCATCTAGGAGGAGCTTCGGATTGGGATTTTTGCAGGGGTCTTGAGCTGGGAATTTGAGCAGAGGATTAGCCTTTGCCTTTGGGAGGATTTTGGTGGAGTTTGAGGCGGTATTTCATTCATTCCTATTCAGCCTCTGCGCAGAGCCTTGGAGACCAACGTAATTCCCCAAGGGGGTGTTTTTCGGGGGTCGGCCATTTCTGATATGGTTTCTGGGTTTTGCGGAGATTGGTGAGTAGAGGAGGATTCCAGATTTTCAGCTCATTCCGGAAAGGGGAACAGCCCCTAGTCTTCAGTTCATTTCAGTAGTAGCAGCTACACGACAGTTTTCCAGCAGCTGGGACG
The DNA here is from genome assembly GCA_034641835.2 of Pinus albicaulis. Lineage (NCBI taxonomy): Eukaryota > Viridiplantae > Streptophyta > Pinopsida > Pinales > Pinaceae > Pinus > Pinus albicaulis. The sequence continues at coordinate 568,736,521 of CM076576.1, forward strand.
CAGTTCAGAGAGCAGCCATTTCCTTTGTATTCTGAGAGTATTTCTTCAATTGCCTTGAGCAAGTTTAGGTGCCATCACTCTGATCACCTATTGTACTTCATTATATTTCTCAGTTTAATAAAATGGCTTAACATTCTCTCTCTATATTTCTGGATGATTTTTCGTACATTCTTTCTATGCTATTGTATGTCTGCTGCACTGTTATCTTTATATATTTTCGGGCATTCTAGTTCTATACCACTTGGTGCGTTTATCTCATACTCTTAGACAGAGTCTGGAAAGGGCCAGGTAGCCTCCAGATTTCGTCCTCTTTTCAGAGGCGGCATATCTGGTAAACGCCCTCCCAGTCCATCTCTGGTTGGAGTTTGCCGTGTTTTAGAGATATCCCCGAAAAGGGATATTACATAACTCTACACTGCAACTCAGTTGCTGAGAGAAGCAACTGAAAAGCATCCAAAAAATCTGAAAAAGTGTTGAGGATGCATCTCGATGTTGAAATTATGACTTCTGCTAGTTCCATGATGTCCCTCTGAAGCGTTGCATTGTTGCTGCTCTGCGTTGTGCCTTTCTGCATGTTGCAACTCTGCATTGCGCTGCTCAGATTCTGGCGCTGCTAACTACTGCATCTGTCGCTCCAACACTCCTTTCCACCAACTAAAACTCCTCCAACCTACTACTATTGATCTTGGGCACTCGTAGCAAGGTCATGATCCAAGAGGTGGACTCCTCAAGGATTGTGCCCAACTGAAGTTCTTGCAAACTCATCTCACTCCTGGAGATGCATGGGCACTCATGGCATACTCATCTTCTTCGGTCTTTGCAGGCGCAGCCTTTGGATCATGCTTCTCGTCTTGTCCTTTTTATTCAAGGGACACTACGTTGCGTAGTGACCAGGTTCACCATACCTGAAGCATTTTATCTTCGAGACATCCATTTTTCATCTCTGCTGCTCCTGCTGGCCCTTGGATGCAAGGGCTGTATTTTCCTCCTCCTCCTTTGTCTTCAACCCATTGTCACTGTTGTCATCAAGTTTACACTTGACTAGGTCCCTCCTTAGCTCTTCTTGCTGAAGAGCAACCCACATCTCTTCCTAGCTCGACAAGATTTCTTTGGATGAAAACCTGCCATTCTTCTGTGACTACGTTGAGGGCCAGCCTTACCATCGTGGTAGGCTGAGGTGTGGACCCTACGAATGCGAGCTGATCATGGATATCCTGAAGTCTCGAGAGAAACGAATCAATACACTCCCCTTTCTGCATCTGAATCATCCTCAGTTTCTGCTCTAAGCACATCTTCCATTGTTCGAAAGATCCTTCGTATAGCAATGCTAAGGCTTCCCACATCTGCCTAGCTGTGTCTTTGCTGGCTATATGGGACACTATGTGATCCTTGACTCCATCAAGGAGCAGTCTCTTCGCCCTTGCCATGTCAGCCGTGTACTTCTTCAGTGGATCTAGATTTGCAGGGACAACTGCCGTACTTGTTACGAAAAGCTTGAGATCGTATTCATCTAGAATGCATGTGATTTGCGCCTTCCAGATTACATAGTTGGAGGCTCCCTCCAACCGATCCTGATCTCTAAGCCCATGAGCTGGCATGGCCATCAAGAAAATGTCGAATCTGTTCCCTCTCTTCCTCTTCTGCACAGCGTTGGACTAGATTACGCACTCCTTGCTGGAGATGGTAAATTAGCCACCCAGATCTCGAAAAATAGAATTTCCCGGCTAGGAACTCCCCAAGGAAGAAAATTCACTCATTGTGCTTCTTCTCTCTCTTCTGACGTCTTTTTGCCCAACAAAAGAGGATCTGCCTACAGAAAACTATGGCCCACTAGCTCTTACGCTGAGGCTTTGCGCTGCTCCCTCTACCACGGAAAAATTTCGATTTGGAAGCCCTTCATCTCTATCGACTCACTCAAAGAGAGACTCTCCTTGAAACTTCAGCCCTCCTGGATTGGACTACACAATCCCTTTGAGGATTCGAACTGCTGCAAATTTTCAGCCTCTTGCTCAGTGCTGGCTCTGCTCTTCTTGTTTCACCTGCAACGCTCCGATACCATGTGAAAATTCCAAGCCCGGAATCCTATTGCAGCCAACTGGAAATACTTCACCTACTTGTTATTTAATGAACAAGTTATTTTCAGTGTTCCACTGAAAATACTATAGCAATTACTACTATAACCTTCACTTAATTAATTAAATATTCCAAAACAAGAAATTGAGCAAGAAAGAAATACATCTCACAGGGCACCATTGTTTTTGGACAAATGTCACCAGAAAAAACCAATGCGGGAAAACCGGTGCAACAGATCTGAGGTTTTTATTATTAAGCAATAGTTATTTCTGAATACATATTTGAATGTCTCTCCAGACAATTAAGTTCTAGAGAATATCACTGACAAAAAGATTAGTGAGGTTACCTCACAGTATCATTGGAAATCTCGGCTGATCCAACCACTAAATGAGATGCCTCTGACAGGCTCTACGTTGCCTCTGCGCAGTCCTAGTGTCAACCCTTCTGAACAGTGCGTCACTCAGTTTGTGGATCGATCTGCTCCCCAGAATATTTGATCTCTGCCTCTCGGTCCCACACCCCGACTTTCGGCTTCTGAAATCGATTCTTCAGCAAATTCTTTGGATTTCCTCTTTGCCCTCTGCATCAACTTCTCTGGCTCTGCGCTAAACCTGCTGTATCTCTCTCTGCCCTTCTCTACTGATTATTCTCTCACCGAGAAAGATTTCTCTTCGGAAACTATCTCTGCCCTTCTCTGTGTGAGAATATCTCGATCAAAGTTTTCCTCTGAGCACTACTCACTTCAGAAAATTCGATCTTTTGATCTCTCGGTTTGTTTTTACAAATGACCCTCAAACCTTCTTTATAGTCTTCTCGTTGAGACTTAAACGACCGAGATTAGATCTCCAATCAACGACTAAGATTACATTTTGACTTGATCTGTTTTTTCTAGAACATTCACACCCATATTCTATTAATTCACTTTAATTATTTTATTTTCCTAATTTTAGACTTAGGGTCACTTTAAAATAATTAATTTTCTTAATAAAATACAATCCAGGTGGAATTTCCCCAAACAATGTTTGGGTTATCTGGAATACATGTGTCTAAGCCTCTCCACAAATTTTGAGACTTAGAGCACAACCGATGCTACACCAAATCAACAATAATTTTCCCAAATTCAGAGAGTAAGGGGGCCCACCAACACAGTTGCCTCTAGGAGATCGAAGTTTTCCTATGGCTAGATTCTCGGGAATTTGATGCCCTAGGTAACCTAATGGGGCTAGACCTGGGGAAAAGGGGAAAATGTGAAAAATAGGGGAAATTGACCACCATTTTGTGAGGGATTAGTGCCTAATTCACTTGGGTATATGGAGTCAAGGATAATAATGAATAAGAATTCGATTTCTTGTTTAAGGAGGCCCAAAAAGTCAACTTCGTCCAATGTTAAGGGAAAGATAAGAAAAGTGACCTTCAAGCATTTATACTTCATACAAATGGTGCAAGCTTATCGAGATAAAATTATCTCTAGTACATTTAATTCATCTAACAATGGCCCATACATAGATTAAGCCAAATAGATACATAATTCCACATTTCAATCATGTAGCAACTAGCCCTAATTATAGTGAAATCCAGCAGTATGCAATATCAAGAAAAATAGCATCAAATTTACACTTACAATGTTAGGGAGTTGTAATATTCCTAATTAGCACCGCTAATTGGAATATTTGATTTTTGTATAGTTTTGCCGACTATAGTTTATTAATAAATAAAAGTGAGAAAAGGGGTCTAACTCACTTAAATAAAATAAAGTGTTTCCCTAGTAGATGCAACGTTGTAACTTAAGGGGGGGGAGCCAAGGGGGGCCACACACCACGTGGAGGAGCCAATGAGAGAGAGGACGTTGGTTTTGGAGGGAAACCAATGCTATAAAAGGGGGAGGAGTCTCCTCATTTGGGGCATTATTGATATTGTTGATGATATTGAGCTAAACTTCTGTCTACTTGAGCACGCTGGCTGTTTAGTCGGTCTGCAGCACTGTTTAGTGCGACTGAGTGTCTCCGGTCGGAGATCTCACCCTTGGCCCCGGGGGACTTCGAGTGCCTGCTCGGGCAAGGTTTTTCTTCGTCTTTAGCAGGAGATTTGCAGGTGTTTTGTTGGGAGTTTTGCTGAGGAGCTGAGCTTCATTGGGTGACTGCGCAGTCCTTGGAGGGAGGACGCAGTTTGAGTTGGAGCTGTTCAGTGGTAGAGATTTTTGCAGGAGATTCAGGCCTATTCCGGTGTGGAGGTTCAACATTTATCAGTGGGAGATTTTCCTGAGGAGTTGTGGCCCCATTTTAGTCTATTTCAGTTGGTGTCTGCGCAGTTCTTGGAGGGACAACGTTTTTCTAGGAGGAGGGTTTCTGGGGGTGATTTTCGGAGGTGGTCCGTTTTGTATATGGTTTCTGGGTTTTGTCCGGGGTGGTGAGTTCAGGTGGTCTGCCGATTTTCAGCTCATTCCGGCAAGGGGATCAGCCCCTAGCTTCAGTTCATTCCAGCAGCAACAGTTTACGGCAGTTTCTTCCAGCAGCTGGGATGCAGTTTCTTGTAGTAGCCATTTCCTGTTTTTCTGAGAGGGTTCTTCACTTGCCTTGAGTAAGGATAGGTGCATTTCTTCTGATTATCCATTGTATCTCATTATATTCTCGGATTAATAAAATGGCTTAGCATTTCCGGCATTTTTATGTGTATTTGCTTTATGTTCTATTTTCGGCATTTCCTATATTGTCGTATGCTTGTATTGCTGTCTATTTCCCATTCGGGATATTACGGTGGTATCGAAACATAGTTACGCTCGACTGTGAAATTACGCATGACATCGGGGAAAGAAGATCATACGAGTTTGCTGGGAAATTTTGAAACGATAGCGATTCTGATGCCAAAAACAAGGGTGGAAAAAAGAGCCAAAATACAAAGGGTCAAATTTTGAAGTTTGGAATTAGAAGAAACCCTTTTGAGGTTTTTCTAGGTTTTGGGCAAGGATCACCTTCCCAAGTTCCTAGAATTTTCTGAGTAGTTTTCAGTGGATAAGTCAGAGGCCGAAGACAATCCGTAGTATAGTTTTGGAGCAGCAATGCCATTTCATGAGGAGCCTGTAGACACATTTTCACATAGCAGAAAGAGCGGATGAGCGGAAGTGGAAGGTGATGTTGAGAGGGAGATTTATAGAGGGCGCTCTCCGACACATGCGGGTTGTGTCACGGGGCCTATGGGTGCTGGGGTTGGCGGCGGGGAAACCCCCGAGGGGTTTTCAGATTGGTGAGGGATCAGGCACATCCCACCATTTGCCGGAGCATGATGCCACTCGGCATATGGCATCACATACACCCACACGTCCTACCATGCCCACTTTTCTGGATGAAGACATAGGGGCAGGAGCACAGCGGGAGCCGGAGACTGACCCTGACCAGATGGACGCCTACATTGCAGAGTACCTGGCACGTGGGCCGGCGATCAGAGATCTTATCTCATTCAGAGATTATGTTCAGCTCCGGCGTGATAGTAGACCTCACAACTTTCACAGAGGGAACAGGCGCTCACATGATGGGGGCTTACAGCGCACAGTGGACAGATTCCATCTACCGACATTTGACGGGTCATCCAGGCGCTCAGAAAAAGCTTGGGTGGATAAGTTGGATACCTCTTTCCAGCTTGTCCGAGTATCGGAGAGGGAAACCATTAAAATGGTTACCTCGCACTTGGAGGATGAGGGCACACAGGATTGCAGGGAGTCCGAGGTTACACCTAGTGTGACACAGGATTCACCCTCATTGGAGACCTCCTTAGCCGTGTCGGTTGATGTGCTAGGGGAGAAGGTAGAGCTTACCCCAGTAGAGCCATCCATTGAGGTGATGACCGGAGTCGCGTCCGAGTCTTCGGGTGGTAGCAGCACACAGATGGGTGCAGTGTCAGGAGATGTATCCCCATTCGATGAGGCACTAGGACATACAGAGGTATCGGATGATGGTCGCAGGCAGCAGTATCGTCGGCTTCGAGCAGACTTTCGAGTTTTGAAAGGGAAGGCCACATCAGTTCGGGAGGCCATTTTGTTGCAGGACATGGAGCTGGAGGGCATGAGAGTGGCTTGTGCCGAGTCGGCTGCCAAGTTGGCCCGCATTGGGGAACAACTGGATTCCCTGATGGTACAACCCGAGGGCACATTGCATCGTCATATCATTCCCCTTCAGGTATGCATGGATGGGACTAGCAGTGTTGCTGGGTCATCTCTTCCCGTTGGAGAGAGAGAGGCAGAGCCACCTAGTCAGATCTCATATGTTGACTTGGATAGCGGTATGGGACGATCAGAGTTGCACAGGGTACAGCATCCGCATGTTGAGGTTGGATGGCGGGAGATTTTGAGTTGGTACTCGGTGGAGCAGGCTATGGAGATAGTGATGGATCCGAGTGTAGCTCAGCATGATTTTCTATGCATGGGGAATACAGGGACCCCAGATTGGCATTGGGATCCAGGTGGGATCACCTACTGTTTCCCAGGCAGGTCGGTTGACTATGCCTTGGAGAGTACAGTTGGCCTAGTAGTAGAGCCTGTGCAGTTTCGGTCAGCTCCAGTGGCCAACCAGTTTATGGGCAGACTCCCTAGGTTGTCTTGGCATGACATTCATACACGGGATCACGGGGTGGTCAGCACACCTTGGCAGGGGCTTGTCGGAGGAGGTGGCATTGGCAGGCCACCAAATGGCACCTTGTATGGGGCCAAGGATTCTTCACCTTTGTGTGGGGCACAGAGGACGCAGCGGAGCCGAGCAGTGGTGGTAACACTACTGACCCATAGGGAGATTCACTTCTCGGACCCCTCGAGGAGGATTTGCAGTGATGATCCATTTGCCGGTGGGTATAGTGATGCGACGGTGGACATGACGATACCGATTGGTGGTAGTCCAATATGTAGAGGCACAGCTCTAGGACATCACATCCATGGATGTGTGGGAGCCTCTAGCAGCGATCAGTGGACTACTGGTGGACATGGAGCTACATGGTGGTGTACTGTAGTGCGTGGGACTGCATTTTGGAGTAGGAGTGCCCTACATCACATTGAGAGCACGCGGGGAGTAACAGATTCCTGGACACAGTCAGGGCACGAGACGGTACAGGGTGGTACAGCAGTAGCATGGGGTATCCAGCAGTATTCAGGGGTATGCCTTAGTGTGCAGTGGCATGTTGAGGAGTACATGGATGACCGGTGGCTTGCGAGGGCGTACGACGCGGCACAGCAGGGTCTTAGAGGTTGCATCCAGGGAGACTCACAGACAGGGACATTGGGCTTACCTTTGGGGGTATTTCACCCAGGATCGATGAGGAGACAGAGGAGTGATACTTGATGGTATCTGTGGGGACTCACACATCCGACACTCTTCTACATCACTCATGGGCACAACTGATTCTGTTGTTGTCCTTTGGCACTTTGGGCATGGGCAGCAGGGTCCGTGAGGCACACCCAAGATATTTGGATGGCCCTCAGCACACTAGGCGAGAGACTTCTCAGCAGTGGCACTGGGTCAGTACGCTAGTTGACAGCCACAGTTTAGGGGATGAGATAATCCTCTGCAGTGGTGGCACATTAGTCATTGCTGAGCCTACGCTTGGGGAGCGGGTCATGAGGGAGACATACATCATTCTTCCCTCAGTGCATGTTGAGATCATGCATGAGCAGAGGATACTGGGTTCCGTAGAGATAGCATTCCAGCATGCGTCTAGACTCCAGACATTGTATCGACACTTCATCAAGAGGGTGGATGGCATATTCACTGCAGATGAGGTGGTGGAGGTAGAACAGGAGGGCCTTTCTCCTGTATGCCAGAGTGAGGACTCTTCTTCATATGAGTCCATAGGATCAGTTGAGGTTGCTTCTGTGGAGCAAGAGCAGTCATGCAGGTATGATGACAGTAGATTGCAGCCGTATTACAGTGTGCAGGGTGAGCAGTCAGGGGACTGTATAGGAGATACTCTGGGTGATGAGTCACTTGTGACACTTCAACTAGAGCAGCACATGAGGGAGCCTGAGTCAGCAGAGGAGGATACTATGGACATCAGGCATGACATTCCCTTGGGTGAGGTCCAGATGGGTGCCCACATTGAGCCTATGATGGATATGTGGCTAGCATTGGGGTCATCCTTTGAGGTGGAGCAGTCAGATGCACAAACACCGAGTACCGTGACAGCAGCTACAGATCCATATCCTCTGGAGATGTTGGAGGTAGATGTGATAGTTTGGCAGTGGGAGATGATTACGGGTTGGCGGCAACCTTCCAGGCAAGGTCCACATGCAGTTGTTGTTGCTACATCAGATGCTTCCTCCAAGATGGACTGGCGGGAGATCATGAGTTGGTACCCTCTTGGTGGTACGGTATTCTTCGTAGGGAGCACAGTGGAGCAGGGGCCCTTGGACATAGTAGATGTTACAGATCCCAGTCGGCAGGAGGGCACCAGTTGTCGTTACTTCAGGACTCCTTCCCAATTTCGGGAGAGCAGGATCAGCATGGGATTGAGTCATGACGTGGATTGGAGAGAGGTGATGAGTTGGTATGCAGTTGGAGGGGTAGCATATGTAGCTACAGGTACAACGCAGCAGGAGCCCAGGAGCATTGATGCTTATTGGTGGTCTTCACCTCTTAGAGCATTAGTCATAGCCAGAGGCAATGCACAGTCCGAGCCGTGGGACTTGGGCGATTATTGGCCATGGTGGCGATGGGATCCGGGGGGATTATTGGTTGACTGGTACTGTGAGAGGTCACTTTGGGATCCTGGCATTGAGATATCCCTTCGTATCAGGGTGATACAGAGGTCAGAGAGGTTTCAGTGGGACCCAGGCACATTTTGCAGTATCGGTAGGGAGCATCAGCTAGAGAGTAGGCTTGTTCAAGCGTTGCTTGAGGACAAGCATTTTTTGCCGGATGAGGATGCCACTTGGGAGAGCGAGGAGACATTGCGGCATCCATCACTTCAGTTGCTTGAGGACAAGCAACGTTTTGCCGGGGGAGACTGTAATATTCCTAATTAGCACCGCTAATTGGAATATTTGATTTTTGTATAGTTTCGCCGACTATAGTTTATTAATAAATAAAAGTGAGAAAAGGGGTCTAACTCACTTAAATAAAATAAAGTGTTTCCCTAGTAGATGCAACGTTGTAACTTAAAGGGGGAGCCAAGGGGGGCCAAACACCACGTGGAGGAGCCAATGAGAGAGAGGACGTTGGTTTTGGAGGGAAACCAATGCTATAAAAGGGGGAGGAGCCTCCTCATTTGGGCATTATTGATATTGTTGATGATATTGAGCTAGACTTCTGTCTACTTGAGCACGCTGGCTGTTTAGTCGGTCTGCAGCATTGTTTAGTGCGACTGAGTGTCTCCGGTCGGAGATCTCACCCTTGGCCCTTGGGGACTTCGAGTGCCTGCTCGGGCAAGGTTTTTCTTCAGTCTTTAGCAGGAGATTTGCAGGTGTTTTGTTGGGAGTTTTGCTGAGGAGCTGAGCTTCATTGGGTGACTGCGCAGTCCTTGGAGGGAGGACGCAGTTTGAGTTGGAGCTGTTTAGTGGTAGAGATTTCTGCAGGAGATTCGGGCCTATTCCGGTGTGGAGGTTCAGCGTTTATCATTTGGTGAGTTTCCTGAGGAGTTGTGGCCCCATTTCAGTCTATTTCAGTTGGTGTCTGCGCTGGTCCTGGAGGGACAGCGTTTTTCTAGGAGGAGGGTTTCTGGGGGTGATTTTCGGAGGTGGTTCGTTTTGTATATGGTTTCTGGGTTTTGTCCGGGGTGGTGAGTTCAGGTGGTCTGCCGATTTTCAGCTCATTCCGGCAAGGGGATCAGCCCCTAGCTTCAGTTCATTCCCGCAGCAGCAGTTTACGGCAGTTTCTTCCAGCAGCTGGGATGCAGTTTCTTGTAGCAGCGATTTCCTGTTTTTTTGAGAGGGTTCTTCACTTGCCTTGAGCAAGGATAGGTGCATTTATTCTGATTATCCATTGTATCTCATTATATTCTCAGATTAGTAAAATGGCTTAGCATTTCCGGCATTTTTATGTGTATTTGCTTTATGTTCTATTTTCGGCATTTCCTATATTGTCGTATGCTTGTATTGCTGTCTATTTCCCTTTCGGGATATTACAGGAGTATATCCAACCGGCATCACATTTGCACATAAGAAGCTCCAAGATAGAAATAGCCCAAATCCATAAATCAAAATTCATCCATCATCCAAAAATCTCCACCAAGGAAAAAATGCGAAATTCTCTTAAGAGAGAGAGATCCCAAGTCAAGTGATGATACAAATGAATCCAAATAACATCGATTTATACCCCTTTTAGGAGTTTGAATTAGCCTATGAGCCTACATTATCCCCTACTAATAAAATAATGTGCAAATAAAAGCCATGTTGGTGACAAACCCACCAAACTAGCTCATAAATGGAAAAATAAGCCTCTCAGGAGGTCAAATAACAATATGTACATGTCGTGGGGCCCTCCAAAGGCCTAATAATATCCAAAAGTGCCATAGTGATGAATAAAATCCTCAAAATATGATGGCCCCTTGTTCTCCAAGTAGTAGACCTTTGGTGCTCCCAGTGGGTGTGCAGGCACATAAATGACCCATGGGCCTCCATATGAGTTGAAGATGCCTGTAGATCCTTTGCAAGAGCTCGAGTGATGGAATGAACGTTGCCATGACATCGTATAAGTCCTCAGACACCTACCAAGAGTGTGGGGCTCCTGTGGGGCCTGTTGGGCATAGTGTACCAAGCACATCATCATCCCAAAAGTGGATCGCTAGTAGTCTCTGAACATCCATGGGGATCCGTGGAGTCTTGTTTGCTGATGTGGAGGCCCATGGCTCTCTACGCACACCATATATGTGCCAACGTAGCCCTTTGGGGGTTACGACCCTGTATAGGGAGACCAAACCCAAATGGAAACCACCTGCAATCCTGTATAAGATTCAATGCGTCCCCTAACCTTCCAGTACAATAAGTCATTAGAGTAATCATGTAAAAGAGCTTACAAATCATGGATAACAAAGTGGGCACTTCACAATGGCATGCCCTTCCGTAGTGGGCTTTGGCATGTGCTAGTGTCTCCATGCTCCAAAGGGGGTTAGCCAAGTACCTTATTAAGTGGTTTCAGCCCTTAAAGGGGATAGTATGTTCAAGGTACATTCCTCCAATGGGGGTGGCAAGTGATGAATAAGTGAAATGGAGTAGGGAATGAGGGGGGCAATCCTGGGCCACATATTGGGGCGTTGGGGCAACCAGATAAGGGGAAGCCCTCACCAGGGTATATAATGTGTAGGAGGGAGAAATCGTGGTACATGAGATGCCCCTGCCTTGATTTTTCCACCCTTCTTTATATGCCTTTTGCCTTTTATGAATTTTCTTTAATTAAATGCACGAGGCTCAAGGATAAAAGCATGATGTGTTAGATATAACAGTGATTACCCCTTTAAGGTAGGGCGATTCATTACCCTCTAGGGGTTGGGACAATCATGGGTTCTTGAATGACAAGGGAGACTCATCTAGGGCCTATGGAACCAAGGTGATGGCCATGGGTATGGGGCAAAGCTCATGTATTGGCTTTTGCCCACGTGCTAATTATTTTTGTCTTGACCATCTTTTGCATTTTGTGGTACAATTTCCTGTTAAGTGTGGCCAATTATGATTTTTCTTTTTCCTTTAGCTACTTCAACCTCTGGGACATCATTCCAGGCCTGACCCAAGGTGGGGACAAGGGGATAGGGAGGTTGACCCTATGTGGACCCATGGAGGCTATGTGGACTCAGGTGGGAGAAATGATGAATGGGCTTATAATGAGTGAAAGAGGACTAATATATGTGGATAAAGGAGTGGGACCACGCACCCAAAGTCGGGGTTTCCCAAGTAATACCAACCTAGAACCAAATGGTCAATAAAGGAGATCCCACGAGACTAAGATGCAAGGGTAACACCCAAAAGAGATCAAGGGACATGAGCACAAACTAAGCCGACTCTTTCCGCCAAATCCCCCCATCAATCCATGCCCAAAAGTATCCATGATAAGTAAACCCAATACTCAATTACCAAATGAAAAGACGTACCTTTAAATTCGGGAGGCCCACCTTCAAACATACGATCAATACAGATGGGTGAGGTACCACATGGTTGGATTAGGTGGCAGAGAAATGGCACAATGAGCTAGAAGAAGGCTGCAAGGGGCAGTTGGCTGCCATTTGAGGTTCATCATGGAGAAAATTTTCTCGTAGGGATGTCACCTACGAAGTGGTGGGTAACAGGCCGCAAGCCTTTTAGGGCTAGTCGTGGCCTTCTAAGGCACTTTTCCTTAGGTCACAACCCCTTAGGGAGCTTTCCCTTGAGCCGCTAGCCTTTAGGGCTTAGTGGCAACCCTTTTTAGGGCCTTTCTCCCCTTGCCGCAACCCTTAGAGGGATTTTTCCCCTAGCTGCAGGCCATCTTTGGCCTTGTCATGGCCCTAGGAAGGCCTCTAGCCCTCTTGGCCTTCTTTGGCCTTCTTCGACCTCTTTCACCTTGGAACGCAACCTTATTGGGCATGTTTCCCTTAGTTGTGGCCCTTTCTATCCTGTCTTGGCCTATCGTTTCCCTTCTTTGGCCTCTAGCCTCATCTTTTGCCTCTTCTAGCCCTAGTGTTGGGGTTCTCCTAGCTTTGAAGCCTTGCCCTAACCCTATATTCAGTCATCTTTGATTTTTGTGTTTTTGTAGTGGACTAACATCTTGTGTTTGCAACGATTTTCTTGCTAACATTGTGATTATAGGAAGTGGAAGTCATCTCCAAGCCTTCTAGCTCTCAGCTAGTCCCTTAGGCCTCTTGGTTTGATTCTCTATCCCTCAATGTATTCTACGTTTTGCTACAACCATCTATTTAGTCCCATAACATCAATATAAAAAAATAAAAGTGACCAAAGATCAGTAAACAATCACTTATCTTCATAACTAATCACTGGAGTTGATTTGGCATTAATTGTTTGGCACCTTGTTAGCTTTTTGGAGGACTGAATCATTGATTTTCTGAGTTGATATAGGTCTGATATATGCTCTTTAACGGTTTGATCTGAATGTTAAAAGTCTGATCTATAGCTTATAAGTGGTCACAAAACTAATTGGCAGTGATTGGAAGGTCTCTTGCTTTGATTTTATAGCTCATTCTTGACATCTTGCATCATCTTCTAAGGGCCGATATAACAATTTCAAAGTCTGATATAAATTTGCATACCTCTGAAAACAAGGTTGCAGCAGTAATAGATTGCATTAAAGGATCTAAAAACAACTAAGGAACTCATCTAATTCATGAGCATTCATTGTTGAAGTGATTTAGGCCTAAAGTTAGGTCAAAGGATTCATTAGTGTCTTGTCATCTTTTGCATTAGCATTTTGCATTTAAGTGCTCTTCATTGCTTCAGGAGCATAATTGGCATATGTGTTGGTTAAGTTGCTCTAACAAATAGCATTGTGGATTAATCCTCTATTCGTTTCATTTGATATCATCATTATGACATTGGTTCTAAGGAATATCTTTACTTGTCATTGCTATCATATTAAATGGATAATTGAATAATTGGTTACATTGTTTCTCATGGTCATATGGAATAAGCATTTCTTGTGGAGATCCTCTGAAAATTTCTGAATCTTACACTTATGCAGAAATATTTACTGTTAATCTAGTTATGCTCCTCCTACTTAGATAAGTTATTAACTGAATAAATTCAAGTTAAAATCGAAGCTAAACACACAATAGTTCTTCACCAATTCAGATCTAGAGCAAGTACATGCACACATAGACAAATTGACACAGATATTTTCTAGACAAATAGTCCCCGGAAAAACCCAATGCGGGAAAACCGGTCTTCTGGCTGCTGGAGGGTTTTATTATTAAGAATTTTCTGATTACAATGAATCTGGGTTCCAGATCTAGAAAACCCGACAGAGAAATAATAGATCTACAGCTCAGTGGCTGATCTAGGGCCAAAATAATGACTGATCCACACCCTCAAATGGGATTTACAGAACTCAACCAAGATTAGGGCCTAGAAAGCCTAGCGTTGTCCCAAAAAGCCTCTGCATCAGGCTTTGAAGCCCCTGCGTCTCTCAGTGCTGCTTTGGAAAGGGCTGCATTACCCCAGACTGGGTGACGTAGGCCTTAAACTGCCCCTTAGGGTCTCTGCGTAACCCCTGAAAGCTTCCTGCTGAAAATCACACTGTCCTTGAGGGACTGTGTTGTCCTTGCTGCTGCTGCTCTCCTGCTTCTGCGTTGTCTCTTTGAGCTGATCTCTGCGTCTTGTTGATTCTAGACCCCGGGATTAGATCATCCCCTTGGCCTAAATTCCCCTCTCTGCAGCTGAAACACTTCTGAGAATTCTTAGCAAACCCGCCCTAGAATCTCAACTTAACTTCAGTGCTTTGCCTCTGTGTGTCTTTACAAATGACCCCAAGCCTTTCCTTTATACTTTTCTCGTTGGGAAACCGACGGCCATGATCAGATCTTGAATCAATGGCTAAGATTAAAAGAAAGCTTGATCCGTGTGACTTAAGACAATTTCATCACATGTTTAAATAAATTCACTTTAATTATTTAAGTTCCCTAAGTTTTAACTTAGGAAATACATTAAATAATTAATTAATTTAATATCTCCTAAACCAGATGAAATTTCCCAAATCCATTTCTGGGACTTGTAGATCAAGTGTACGCTAGTCCCTCCACAAAATTTGGGAGCTAGAGCACAACTAATGCTACCCCAAATACAAAAAATCTCAACACTCCCTCTTAGCATCAAGGGTGTGCTCTAGCAATACATCACACTATGTATTACAAGATTTTGGGCACTAGTTCTGTGCTGATGATGCTTGGCCTACTGCCACTCAACTCTGCACTGCTGCTGCGATTCTGTACTGCTGCTCATGACTCTACCACTGCCATTGCAACCTTTGTACTGCAGCTCCCTCTCAACATGCTGCATCTGTGCTGCTGAAAGCACTACCACTGTTGATCTGTTGCACTGCAACTTCAGTTGTTGAGAGAAACAATTGAATCTCCTGCCCAATCTTTGACAGACAAGTCAGATGGGCTGCATTCTCATCACTGAAGCTCCATAGGCTAGAGATCTGTGTTGGCATCTAAAGGATGATGCACAACTAAAACTCTGCACTGCGTAAGCAGACTCCCTCTGCACTACTGAAGTCACATCAGCCCCTTGTGCTGAAATCTCTCACGCTGCTGTTGCACTGCGCTGTTCCTCTGAAGCCTTCTGCGCTGCTGCAGCTCTGCACTGCGTAAGCAGGCTCTGCTCTACGCTGCTGAAATCACATCAGCCTCTGCGCTGCTGCTGGTCCTCCTAGTCTTCAGATTTTCCTCTGCTTCATCTGTGATCTATGCACCCACTGCTCTACTTGTCCCGCTACTGTTTTAAGGCTGTCGTAGCTCGCATGTGATCCAAGAGATGAGCTGCTCAAGGATCCCGCCTTAGACTATGTAGCTCCTCTACATATCCATGTCGCCCCACCTCTGTGGTTCATGAGCACTCATGGCTACATCATCTTCTGACCCATCATCTACCATGACAACCTTGGAAGAAGAAGCTTCCTTGTCCTTTTTCTTCTGAGGACAATTGCTGGCAAAATGTCCCATTTCACCGCACTGGAAGCACTTGATCTTTGACAGATCTTTCTTCTTCTTTCCCTGCTGCCTATTTGATGCCAAGGCTGCATCTTCTTCATTTTCCTTCTTCACTTTGCTCAATCCAGAGCTGTGCTGCTTCTTGGTGAATCTGTGGAGTTCTTCTTGACACAGAATTGACCAAAAGTTGTCCCAATTTGGGAGGTCCGCTCCACCCAAGATACTTTGGACAAAGGTTTCCCACTCATTTGTGATTGCATTGAGGGCAATCCTGACTATCACATCGTCTTCCACCTTAGCACCCGTTGTAGGCAACTGATCTCTGATTGATTGCAATCTGAAGAGAAAATGCTCCATGTCTTCTCCCTTGGTCATCATGAATGACCTCATCTGTGTCTCCAACATCATCTTCCTTTGGACAGACTTTCCCTCATATAGGGAGATTAAGGCCTTCCACATCTCATTAGCTGTCTTCTTCTCAGTTAAGTGTGGTACAATATGGTCCTTAATTCCATCCATAATTAGCTGCTTGGCATGCCCAACAGATTCCTTATGCTTCCGAAGGAGATCCGGATCGGTCGGTGTGGCCAAAGTTTGCTCTGCATGGTCTCTAAGATTATATGCCTCAAGGACTATCAGGATCCTTGCCTTCCAAACTAAAAAATTGGAGAGGCCATCCAATCTATCATGATCACGTAGTCCATGAGGAGCCATCTGCTCAGAATGTGTCAGAACTTCCCTTTCTCTTTGCTAGAGAACTGGATCTAAGGCCCTTGGTGAAACAGGCACCTTCTGCTCCCTCTGACAACTGATTTCCCTCCTTAGAAATCTGCCAAATCAACAATGATTCAACTCTCTTTGATCCTTTGATCAATTTGCAAGTTTCCTTGGCTAGAAACTCTCTGAGAAGCTAATCTCCTCCCACTCTTTGTCACTTGTACTTAGGCTAAAAATATGAAAACTTCAGAAATTTAACCCCACCAGCACCTTCTGAATTTCTGCAGCCATTTCTCAGTCTTTTCTGGATCTGACAGATTCAGATCTGCATCACACTGGCTGGCTTCAGACCAATTTAGCATTGTTTCTGAGCTGCCTCTGCGCAGTAATTGTGTGGGCTTGCTAGGAGACAATGTTAGACTGCGTCACACCTCCCTCTGCGTGAATCTGCCTCTTAAAACTATGCTATCCCTTTAGATCTGCGTTTCTGCTGCTTTTCCATCTGCTTTCTGCAGCTCGAACCTTCAGTCTCTTGCTGGTGACCCTCCTAGATCTGCAATTGCTCTGATACCATGTGAAAATTTCTGAATCTTACACTTATGCAGAAATATTTACTGTTAATCTGGTTATGCTCCTCCTACTTAGATAAGTTATTAACTGAATAAATTAAAGTTAAAATCGAAGCAAAACACACAAAAGTTCTTCACCAATTCAAATCTAGAACAAGTACATGCACACATAGACAAAGTGACACAGATATTTTCTAGACAAATAGTCCCCGGAAAACCCAATGCGAGAAAACCGGTCTTCTGGCTGCTGGAGGATTTTATTATTAAGACTTCTCTGAATACAACAAATTTGGGTCCCAGATCTGGAAAACTCGACAGAGAAATAATAGATCTACAACTCACTAGCTGATCTTGGGCCAAAATAATGACTGGTCCACACCCTCAAATGGGATTTATAGAACTTAGCCAAGATTAGGGCCTAGAAACCCCAGCGCTGTCCCGGAAAGCCTGCAAAAACGACCTTTGAAGCTGGTTCACTGGGCGCTGCTCAAAGGAAAGTGTGTTACCCAATTTGGGTGGCCAACGAGGCCTTATGCTACCCTTGGGGTCTGCGTAACCCTAGGGAGCTTCTGTAGAAATCACGTTGTCCTTGCTCTGCTGGCTCTCCACTTTCGCTGTCTCTGCGAACGATCTCTTCCTCTTGTTGATTCTGAACCCAGGGACAGATTAACACCATCGCCTCGTTCCCCTCTCTGCCAAGCTGAAACACTTATGAGGAGTGTTAGCAAACCCTGGAATCCCGACAACAGTGCCTTGCCTCACAGCCAATGCCTTCCTAAGCAGCTGACTTTTCTTATACTTTTCTCGTTGGGAAACCAATGACCATGATCAAATCTTGAATCAATGGCTAAGATTAAAAGAAAGCTTGATCCATGTGACTTAAGACAATTTCATCACATGTTTAATTAAATTCACTTTAATTATTTAAGTTCCCTAAGTTTTAACTTAGGAAATACATTAAATAATTAATTTAATATCTCCTAAACCAGATGAAATTTCCCAAATCCATTTCTGGGTCTTGTAGATCAAGTGTACTCTAGTCCCTTTACCAAATTTTGGGAGCTAGAGCATAATTGATGCTACCCCAAATACACAAAATCTCAACAAATCTCTTTTGCGATAAGTGTAACTAATATTGTGCATTGCAAGTGAGCTTCATATCTAAATTCACTTTCTTACTAATCAAGTGATCCTTTAGAACATTAAAATTACAATCTTAATCTTGATAAGAATACTCTTGTGGTGATCTAAAGTAATTGCTAATGGTGTTTAAGCTCTCTATCTTGGGCATCTAATTGACACAACGACACTCTATTGTTGATTGGAATTCTAATTGGCATTGTTGAAAGAAACATTGTATTTATGGTTATTTCATGAGCAATTGTCTTCTTGACAACATTTTGGCGCCTTCTATCTTGTTTCATTGAGCATATCCTCTTTTAGTGAATATTGTCATAGAATATTGATTTAAGTACTTTTTTGTTCTAAATTAAATATCATTGTAATTTGTCTCTAAGTGCTTAAGACATTTTACAATCTCAATTAAAGTAATCTCTCATCTTGCATTTGCATCCTCGAATTAGGCCTTCATTTAATGGATTTACCTCCAAGCATAAGCCTGGTTCAAAGACTCTTAGGACCACCTTCCTCATCTAGCTTGCGAAGTCTAAACCCTCTTTAGTGGTTAACACGATGACCTTGCAGTCGTTAGAGCCATAGTCTCTGCAGCGTTGGAGGCATCAGGTGGTTAGACTTCGAGGGGAGGTATCGTTAATATGGCCATTGCTATCTTTCCCTAGGATTCTCTCCACAACCTACTCTAGAGACTAGTTTCAAAGCAGCCAAGGGAAAGGATTCACCAAGTTAGGCATTCTTTATGTATTGCATTCCATATAGGATAGTGAAGCATCCTAAGGCAGAAATTGTTCATCTAGTTACTTGGTAAATAATTTATATAAAGCAAGTATTTGACTCCATTAAGGCACTGTTCTTTCAAGATAATCTAATATAATCATTGAACTTGCTAAATTAACCAAG
Organism: Pinus albicaulis; assembly: GCA_034641835.2. Lineage (NCBI taxonomy): Eukaryota > Viridiplantae > Streptophyta > Pinopsida > Pinales > Pinaceae > Pinus > Pinus albicaulis. The sequence goes on from CM076576.1 coordinate 568,755,519, forward strand.
TTGCTAGGCAATTCAGTTGTCTCCCGGACTTGTTGATTGCCGACGTGTCTTTCCATCTTCACATTTCATAGGGACTACCCCCCATAACCTATTGTAGGGAGACAAATAGAACGGAGGTGTTGGGGATAAGATTGACAACCTCCGACCTGATTGTTGTCGCGTCTTGCCTGTACAATTTGAGCGACAACAGGAACAATATAAATAATTTGCAAAGTGGAATGAATAAGAATGTTCAAGTTTGAAATAGATAAAAAGTTAAAATGCTTAAGTCTAAATAACAACAATTCATTGAACCATAATCCAAAGCCAATGAGAAGAATAACCAATAGGGAAGCAATAAATAACCCAATGTCACCCATTAACAAAAGCATGGTTGACATCAGTGATATAAATCATCCATGGTAAGCATTCACATATAGACCATTGACTCAATATTGAGACATTACCTAACATTTTTGTTAGAAAAATTGAGAGGGGGGTGAATCAATATTTCATTCAATTGTTAATTTTTGCCAGTTAGAAATATTTTACAAATAAGAAGCACAAACCATGCCAAGACACAAGAACTTAAAAAAAAAAAGAATTACTTGAATAATTTTCGATTAAATTACAATGATGAAGACACCAATCCTCCTTTACAAATTCAGGCTCCAACCTGTCAAATAAGGACACCAATCTTTTTGTACAAACCAAGGCACCAACCTAGAATGAGGAAACCAATCCTCTTTGTACAAGCCCAGGCACCAACCTGGAAAAAATGAATGAGGACACCAATCCTCTTCAGACACCAACTTGATAAATTGCTTCAAAGAAGACTTCAATGTTTTTCAAAACCTTGTTCCAATATAAGCTTCAAAAACTCCTTCAAGACAAACTCCAAGTTAGCTTCCAAAATTGACAAGGATCTACTCCAAGACTCCTTGAGACCTAACCAAGCTTCAAAATAGGCTTCAAAACTGCTCCAAAACTCTCTCTAAACAAGCTTCAAGATAGAATTCAAAAAATATTCCTCATTAGACTTCAGATCAGCTTCATATCATGTTCCAAATGAGCTTTTAAAACAACTTAAATTTAACTCTAAAACAAACCGAGACTGGCTGCAAAGAAGGCACAATAGTAAGTAGTCACAGGCCAAATAGAAGGCTGTCACAAGGCCAAAATAACTGCCTCAAGACCGAACAAAAGTCTGTCAAAGGGCTAAAATATAGGCTGCCTCAGAGGTTTGTCACAGGGCTGAAATACAGGCTACCTCAGAAGTCTATCAAAGGGCTAAACTACAGGTTGCCTCAGAAGTCTGTCACAGGGGCGAATTAGGGTTTTTCAAAGGACCAAATTTCTTCCACTGATCTCCCAGAAAAATACTCCAAAATTGATCAAATACAAAGCTCCAAAAAAACCCTAACCAAAACAAGAAAGAAAAACCTCTTAGAGATAACTCCTTTCAACCTTGCTTCACTCCTCGGTTCATGAGATATGAACATCTACTTCTCTACTACTCAAACAGGTTTGCATTCTCCTTGAGTGCTTGACAGAATTCTTGGCTGAAATGGGTGAGGGGATGACCTATTTATAGGTCTTGTTGACCCCCAAACAGGGCCAACTAGTTCCAAGTAGGGCTGAACTGACCTTTGGAAGGATCAACTTGACTAGGTCCAAAAAACTCAAATTTTATCTCAAAAATTTCATATCTCCTCAACTAAGAGGAGTTAGAGGACGAGCCATACCTCGTTGGAAAGGTCTCGAGACGATCTTTAAGCTTGTAATATCATCTTCTTCAGCTGGATAACCTTTGATATCAATAACAACCATTTTATCAACAATCTCCCCCTTTGTTATTGATGGCAACATGCTACTCCCCCTAACTTCTTGCTAATCCTCTTGACTTCCTTTTGCTCCCCTTGACTTCCCATTCGGTTTCCTCCCACATTTGACATCAATAGCAAAGGGATGCTTTACTAGGATGCAAGAGAGATGACACCCAACTTCTGACGAAGATATTCAAATGTTTCCTGAGGCAAAGGTTTGGCGAAGATGTTTGCAATATGTTCCATAGTGTTGATATATTCCATTTTGATGATTTGATTAGCAACTTGTTTTCTGAGAAAGCGGTACTTCATTGGAATATGCTTCATTTTTTAGTGCATGATTGGGCTCTTTGAGAGACCGATTGTACTGGTATTGTCACCAAAGATAGAGATGGGCTGATTTATTTCCATTTTGACATCCTTTAAGGCTTCCTGCATCCATAGAATTTATGTTGTGTAACCAGCTCCAAAAATAGAAGAAAAGAGATATCAACGCCTTAGAAATAAGCCACTTCGAGGGGGCAACCTCCAATACATTACATAAATGAACAATTCTTGGATGATACACTTTACAAAACCTCCTTTCTATATATAGGAGTCCATGGGGCCATAATGTAATCCTAGTGGGCCACAATGTAATCCTAGCCGACCTAACAATAATAATTTAAGGGCACAACAATAACAAAATGGGGGTTACAAGGGTACAATAATAACAATAAGGGGGTTACACTAACAACAATAAGGGACTATACTAGTAATATAGGGACCTAACATGCCCTCTCCTTCAAAAAAGTGTTGTCCTCAACACTTGAGTAGCTCTGGGTGCTTCTGTATAAAATTCTCATCCTCCCATGTAGAATCTTCAGTGGGTAAGTTCTTCCACTTGATGAGATACTCCGAAATTGATCGATTCCGTAGTTGTCGAGTTCTTGTTTCCATGACCGCTTCAGGTTCCAATATGATTTTTCCTTCCTCATCAAGTTCTGGCAATATTGTTTGAACTGGAAGATTTTCACCTATAACCTTCTTAAAGCATGAAACATGGAAAACTGGATGTACTCGCGAAGAAGCAGGAAGCTCCAATTTGTATGCCATAGTACCAATCTTTTGCAACACCTTGTAAGGACCATAGTACTTTGGCGATAATTTATTATCCTTCTTCGCTTGCTTGAGGGACATTTGTTTGTATGGTTGTAGCCGTAAAAATACCCAATCTCCTACATCAAAACTTCTCTCGCTGCGATGTTGATCTGCCTGTTGTTTCATTCGATTTTATGCCAAATTCAGGTTATCCTTTAAGAGTTGGAGAACTTCTTGCTGATGCTCGATGTGATCTTCCACTGCTTGAACCTTCGAATTTTCCCTCAAAGATGATGTGATGGATGGTGGATGATATCCATAAAGTGCCATAAATGGGGTCATTTTTGCTGTAGTATGGAAGGAAGTGTTATACCACCATTCAGCGAGAGGTAACCACTTGACCCATTGTGTTTGTTTATCGTATACAAAACAACGAAGATATCCTTCCAAACATTTATTTACTATCTCAGTTTGACCATCAGATTGAGGATGATAAGATGAGCTATGAGCTAATTGAGTACCCAAACAAGAAAATAACTCCCTCCAAAAATTTCCAGTAAAAATGGGATCTCTGTCGCTCACAATAACCCTTGGGCTTCCATGTAGCTTTTGAATTCTGTCCATAAATGTAGTAGCAACTGTACTTGCTTTAAATTGATGAGATAATGCACAAAAGTGTGCATACTTGGTAAGTCTATCAACTACCACCATGATGACACTCTTTCCTTCGGACTTAGGTAAACCCGTGATAAAATCCATTGAAATCTCCTCCCAACGTTGACTTGGAATGGATAAAGGTTGTAGAAGTCCTGGGGTCTTAATTGTTTCCACTTTATTCTGCTGGCAAACCAAACATTTCACCACAAACTTTCGAATATCAGATTTAAGGCCATCCCAAAAAAATTCTTTCTTCACCCTGTGGTAAGTTTTTAAAAATCCTGAGTGTCCTCCTAAAGGAGAAGTGTGCAATTCCATAAGAATCTTTTGTTTTAGTTGGGAATTCTTACAAAGATATAAGCGATCTTTGTACCATAAGGAATCATTTTTCCAACTAAATGTATCAGATGTATTAGGATCTTGCTGCAACTTTTGAATGAGTGTCCATACATCTTTGTCCTTCTTCCATTCCTCTCTTGCTTCGGTTATCCAATCTGGTTGGATAATAGAAATGGCACAAAGCAATGCTTCCACCTCTTCATTCTTTCTTGAGAGTGCATCCGCAACAACATTAAGCTTTCCTTTTTTGTAGATTATTTCAAAGTCATAACCCAACATCTTTGTGACCCATTTTTGCTGCTCTTCTGAAGATAGTCTTTGTTCCAAAAAGTGTTTAAGACTATCATGATCAGTTTTTACCTTGAAGTGTCTTCCCATTAGGTAAGTTCTCCATTTATTTAGTGCATGAAATATTGCTAACATTTCCTTCTCATAAATAGGTTTCTGTAAATACTTTCCTTTGATTGGACGACTTTCAAAAGCAATGGGTCTTCCTTCGTGCATTAAAACAACACCAATTCCATTTCCTGAGGCATCACATTCCACAATAAAGGTTTTTGTGAAGTCTGGCGTAGCTAAGACTGGTGCTAGGCACATTGCCTCTTTAAGATGTTCAAACGCCTTAGTTGCTTCAGGAGTCCATGAAAATGCATCTTTCTTCAATAATGTTGTTAGAGGTGCTGCTATTCTCCCATAATTCTTAACAAACTTGCGATAATACCCCGTTAACCCGAGAAATCCTCGCAACTGCTTTATGGTTGTGGGGACTTTCCATTCCTTAATGGCTTTAATTTTGTTAGGGTCTACTTTGACACCCTCGTGAGATACAATATGACCCAGATATTCCACCTCTTGTACTCCAAAGAAACATTTGGATGTTTTTGCATATAATTGTTTCTCCTGCAATAGTTTGAGCACCCTGTCAACATGTTCAACATGATCCTTCCAAGACTCGCTGTAGATTAGTATATCATCAAAAAATACTAGCACAAATTTTCTAAGGAAGGGTTTGAAAATGGAATTCATCAACCCTTGAAATGTAGAAGGTGCATTGGTAAGGCCAAAAGGCATGACCAAAAATTCATAATGACCCTCGTGAGTTCGAAATGCTGTTTTTGGAATATCTTCAGTCTTCATTCTAATTTGATGATATCCTGAATGAAGATCCAACTTGGTAAAATAAATTGCTCCATGTAATTCATCCAATAATTCATCAATCATAGGAATGGGAAATTTATCTTTAATGGTGAGCTATTGAGCTCCCTATAATCCGGACACATTCGCCATGATCCATCCTTCTTGTGTACCAATACTACAGGAGCAGAGAAAGAACTTTGACTAGGTTGAATTATACCCGCCTCTAACATTTCCGCAATCATACGTTCAATTTCGCTCTTTTGGAAGTAAGGATATCTATAAGGCCTGATGTTTGGAGGAACACTTCCTGGAATCAAATGAATAGCATGATCATGATCACGAATAGGTGGGAGTCCTTTGGGAGTTTCAAACACCTTGGAATGATTGTCCAAGACTTGTTGGAGATCTGCAGAAATAGATGATTTTGATGTTGGAACTTTTAGTGAGCATAATTGTGCAATGACGCCTCGTTGTTCTTTTTTTAGAAGCTTTGTCATGACATTAGAGCTTATTATCTTTCCCGGCTTCCCCGCAATACCCCGTAATTCAACTTCCTTTCCTTCTGAAAAAAATTTCAAGAAAAGTTCTTGAAAATTAAAAGCTACCGTCCCCAAAGATTGTAACCATTGTACTACTAGTACAACATCAGCACCTCCCATAGGAATGGAAAACATTGGACTAGTCAATACATATTCCCCCATGGTTAGCTTGATATTATGGCATTTCCCAGAGCAATTTATAGTTCCTCCATTTGCAACCATCACTTGACATTCTGGTGCTGGGTATAGGAAACAATTTAATTCCTTGGCTACCTTACAATGAATAAAATTATGGGTGCTACCCGAATCAATCAACACTATTACCTTTTTCTTCTTGATATGTCCTTCTATCTTGAGAGTTTGAGGAGTGGTAATTCCTGCCAATGCATTACACGATATGGTCAGACTCATTTCTTCCTCTTCTAGTGTTGGTTCCTGGTGTATATCCTCTTCTTGTTCATTTTCTTCTTCCTCTTCACAATCTATGTAAAATAATTTCTTCTCAGCACACTTATGACCTTTAGTGTATTTGCTGTCACAACTGTAGCAAAGCACTTTTGCTCTTTTTTCTTCCAATTGTTGTGGTGTCAACCTTGTAGGTTGTGGAAATATAGGTGTAGCAACACTTCCTTCTATATAGAATTGAGTGGTAGGCTTCCTTGTCGCCATTATTTTACATTCAACTTTTCTTGCCAACCTGAATGCCTTCTCCAATGAATCCGGTTCCAAAACGCGAACTTCATGTTGGATGTTATCCTTTAAAGTGCCTATGAAGAGATCGATCCTGTGTTCCTCTGGAATATCAGTTACCCTTATATTCAATTTTTGGAAGTCCTCAATGTGCCGCCCCACTAAACCCTTTTGTTTGAGATTTATCAATTGGCTAAAGAAGGTGTTGCTCTTTGTATCCTCATAATGTGCTATCATTTCCTCCGTAAAAATTGACCAAGTGACATTTTTTTACGGGAGCAAAGCCATCGATACCATACAAATGTATTTTGTTCTAAATGTAAAGTTGCAATGCGTACCTTTTGTGTGTTTTGCACATTATGGAGATCAAAATATTGCTCCATCCGTAGTATCCATGTTACAGGATCCTTTCCATCAAACTTCCTCATATCCATTTTTGGAATATGGTGGTTCTTCCCGCAAACATTAGAGTTTATGAAATCACGATTAACATTTATTTTGTTCTCATCATGAGGTTCTTCTACTATCTTTTCACCATTAGGAAACATTTCTTGTATCAACTTTTTCAAACCTTCAATGTCTTCTTTTAGATCATTCTTCATGTTTTCCATGTTGTCTTTCATGTCATCCATCTTAGCTTCCATGCCATCCATCTTAGCTTCCACACCAGCTTCCATGCCATCCATCTTAGCTTCCACGCCTTTCTTCAAAACTTCCATTTCATTTTTTGTTGCTCTTTGCGATAGTGAAATTTGTTGCACTTGCTCTTGTAATTTTGATAGATCATGTTGCAATTCTTCATCTTCATGAGTCATAGTAGAGCCTTCTGAAGACTTAATGGGTGTTGAATTATTTTTACGAGACATCTTTTAGAACCCAATACTAATATATATTCTACAATATGCCCTTGGAATCAATTCAAATTGATTCTTCAAACAAGACTTATGCAATTCGGAGAAAAAAAAAAAAAAAAAAAACCACACATTTTTCTTGCTTTTGAGGAGCTCAATATTGAAATTGGATTATCTCTTTGATTGCGGCTCCTCAATATTTGAAATTCAGCACCTAAGTAGCCCTCTGAATTCTCTTTTGAATGCCATAGGTCTGACCTGATTTGGATTCTCCAAGGCAAAGTTATGTCCAATCTCCCACAATGACCTAATTATGGATTGGTTCAGTAGAGCGAACTTGTACGACTTGCCACGTGTCACTGTTTCGTCCTTCGCCTCTAAAATTGATAGCCAAGAAACTAAGGTCCATGTACTTGCGACCACTTTTTACGGTACTCCAATCCGATGCTTAGAGAGAGAGTTATTGAACTTTTCCCACAATCACCTCTTTGTGATGAAATTCGGGAGCCTGAAAAAGCACTACCTTCCACAGATCATATCTCCAAAAAAATTGCGAACCAAGCTCTGAAATTTTTTGACGATTTTCCTCAGGGTTTCAGCTTCACACCTTAAAAATTTCAGATTCTGAACCTTCGTAGAAAAAACGTTATAGCGCAAATTCCACGATGACCTGTTTAGGAGCCTGAAAAAAGACCTAACTTCCACAGATCATATCTCTGAAAATATTGCGAACCAAGCTCTGAAATTTTTAGACAATCTTCCTCAGGATTTCAGTTTCGCACCCTAAAAATTTGAGCTTCTAAAACTTCGTAGAACAAAAGTTATAGAGAAAATGCCACGATGACCTGTTTGGAGCAGCGAAAACCTAGAATCCAAAGCTCTGATACCAAATGTTGTGTAACCAGCTCCAAAAATAGAAGAAAAGAGATATCAACGCCTTAGAAATAAGCCACTTCGAGGGGGCAACCTCCAATACACTACATAAATGAACAATTCTTGGATGATACAATTTACAAAACCTCCTTTCTATATATAGGAGTCCATGTGGCCATAATGTAATCCTAGTGGGCCACAATGTAATCCTAGCAGACCTAACAATAATAATTTAAGGGCACAATAATAACAAAATGAGGGTTACAAGGGTACAATAATAACAATAAGGGGGTTACACTAATAACAATAAGGGACTATACTAGTAATATAGGGACCTAACAATTTGTTTACAACAATTTGTTGTTGCTATATATTCGACCTCGTCTATGGAGAGAGATATTGACGACTATTTCTTGCTCAACCAAGAAAAAGACAATCCCCTACAAAAAATGTATTTCCACTGGTGTTGTTCCAATTGTCAACACTTCATAGTGCCCTTTGGGTACCATAGTCCAAAATCAAGGGTGTCTTTTAAATATATGAATATCCTTTTTATAGCTTGCATGTGAGATTCCTTAGGAGTTGACTGAAACCTTGCCACATATTGACTGCCTGCATGATGTCTGGTCCTGAAGCTGTTAGATATAAGAGACCTCCAATCATCGATTTGTGGAGAGTTGCATCTATCTCAGGAGATTCATCATCCTTACTTAGCTTACATCCTATAATCATAGGTGTAATTATAGTAGCAAATTCTTCCGTTCCAAACTGTGCAATAGTTCCAAGGGGCAGTCCCAGTTTTGTTGGAGATTGGGGTTTCTGAGACGGGAGGGTTGAAACTCAATTTTCCGAGAGGAAGATCGATATAGAGAAGAGGTGACGTAGTCCTTAGCCATCCCCACACATCTATTGCGCAGAGGCAGCACAGAGGGAGCTGGGGTTTCGCCAGTTCGGATCTGGATCAGCCAGGACTTGCAGCGTGAGGTAAAACTCACTATTTTATCTATTTGTCGTGAATTCTCTGTACTGGATTGCCAGCAAGGCATCAAGAGATTGTACTTAGAAAATTGTGGCTTAATAATAAAAACCCTCAGATCTGTTGCACCGGTTTTCCTGCATTGGGTTTTTCTGGGGATGTTTCGTCCAAAAATAAGTGTGTCCTTTGTGGGATTGTCTCATCTTATTTTTCAGTACTTGATTTATATATTTGTGTAGGTTGCAGTGTATTTGAATTAATATTTACTGAATAATTCTGTAAATAAACTTGTTAATTGAAGAACACAAGTAGGAAATGCAAATCAGTTAACTACAGTAGGATTTATGTTTGTTAGATTCAGAAATTTTCACATATCTGATCTTCAAATCACTTTCATTTTCAACTAATGCTTTGAAAAATTTGAAATAATCTAACACTTATTTATATTTAAGGAAAGATACCCAAACCATTCTAGTATAATCATCTACGAATAACATAAAGTACCTTTCTCCCTGTAGTGTCGGAGTTCTGGTCGGTCTGCATAGATCTGCGTCGATAATTTCCAGTGTTATTGACGCTGAACACTCCTTTGACTTGAAACTAGTCCTGGTTTGTTTTCCATGTTGACATGATACACAGAGCATTTGTTGGTTTTGAAATCTTGGGCATATATCTTATTGCTTGAGTTTTGTTGATCTTCACCAAGTTTTCAAAGCTTGAGTGTCCCAAACGTTCATGCCATAGCTAGCTTTCATTTGATTGACTCATGTAACATTTTTTCTTCTTGAATTTCACTGAGAATGTATACATTAGTTGTTGTTCTTACCCCTTTTCCTACGAGACTTTCTGAAGATGATCTTCTTATTTCACCATCTTTGGCATGGAAGATGAGATGATATCCTTGATTGCACATTTGGCTAATGCTTAGAAGATTGTGCTTAAGACCTTCAACATATAACACATTTTGTGCTTTTCCCCTGTCGTTGTTGAGACTCACAATGCCTATTCCAACAATTCAAGCAGATTGATTATCTCCAAAGGTCACACTTCCTTCCTTCTCTTTGATTAACGAGATGACCTTATTCTGGTCTCCTGTCATGTGCCTAAAACATCCCTTATCAAAAAACCATTGGCTCTTCTTGTTTTGAGCATACATAACCAGTCTGCATTTCTCAGGTACAAATTCTTCGATTTTCCTTTTCCAGACTTCTTCCTTTGACTTTAATAGGTAGTTTTGTGCTTCGTTAGCTAGATTGTTGCACTTGTCACATTCTATACTATACTTTGAAAGAGGGGCAAGCAAAGGAATTATGAGTTCTAATTTGGCATCGAATTTAATGCCAATGGCCTTTTAGGAGGTTGGTGATAAGCTCTATAAGCCTTGTAGTATTTTGCTTGATGACCAAAAGTTTTACAAAAGAAACAGTGACCGAGGAATATAGTTTAATACATGTTAGTATAAGATTGCCTTGATGAGTCATTTTTTCTGAGGGAGGGTTGTCTATTTGAGTTCTCATTCCTTGGTTGATCTTTGTTTCCTGCTGGACTGTTGTGAGGAATGTGAGGAGACCCTTTGAGGACATCAACAAAACTTATGGGTTTTTCAACATTGTTTTTTATGAAGCTTCCAGGATTTTCTTCATGATGAGTACTAGTGTCTGCCTTTTCTAAACTAGAGGATTCACCTATATAACTAAGCCCAAACTTATCATGTGGTGACCTTTGACAGTTGGGAACGACATCCAAAGTTTTTAAATTTTTGTTGACTTTATCCAACTCCTTTTTCAAAGATATTACTTCAACTTCCATTTTTTCGAAGATCTCTTCTTTTTCCTTTAGTTTATGGCTAGAGAATTCTACTCGCTTAGCTTCCTCTTTCTCAGTTTTGAGAGATGATTTCTTTGGATAACTTTCCATTCTTCCTTCTGAGTCTATCTTTTTCTTCTAAGGCACTTATAAATACTAATTCCAAATTATCCATAACTTCAATTCTTTCTTCTTCTTCTTCCATTTTTATGCTTCATTTGAGACAACCATGAATAAGAATTCTTTGTTTTCATCATACTCTTCCTTGTCAGAGACATCAGTCTTGCTTCGAGAAGAAATTCTTCTTTCTTGAGACTCCCCTTTTGAAGGTCCTATTGTTAGGTTCTTCTTCATCATCACTGTCATCTTTAAGGGGACACTTGGCAGCATAATGTCCTATTTTACCACATCTGAAACAAATGAGATGTAACTTACCTTTACGTTTGGATCCTTTCTTTAGCCTTCTAACAAGTTGTGGCATTTTAGTATCAGAATCATCACTGGTGCAATCCCTACTCTTGCCTTTTCTTGATGAATTTGATGCTTTGAATACAACTTCCTTATGGGTTGGATTTCTTAACCTCATCTCATATGCTGTGAGAATTCCATGAAGCTCATCCATTGCAATCCCTACTCTTGCCTTTTCTTGATGAATTTGATGCTTTGAATACAACTTCCTTATGGGTTGGATTTCTTGACCTCATCTCATATGCTGTGAGAATTCCATGAAGCTCATCCATTGATAAAGTGTCCAAATATTTTAATTCTATGGCGCAAACTTTAGCATCAAAATGATCTGGAAGAGATCTCAAAACTTTTTGAACAATCACCTTTTCTTTGACATCTTCACCCAACCCTCTGAGGGAGTTTACTATGTCATCTACTCAAAGGAAGTAAGCAGAAATATCTTCATCATTCAATTTTAGACTTTCAAACTGTCTTCTGAATGTATAAAGCGTTGCCTTCTTTACCTTCTCATCACCTTCATAGATACTGATAAGCTTGTCCCACATTTCTTTAGTTGATTTACAACTCATAACTTTGGTGAATTTGGGATTTGACAGGCCACTTGTTATAGAGTTCAAGGCCTTGGCATTGGCCACATATGCCTTCCTCCCGTCTTGATCTGTTGGCAGGGGAGATTAGTAACCGAGTGCCAAACATCAACACCAAGATACATCAAACAATACTTCATTTTGATCTTCCAAAATGCAAAATTTGTTCCATCAAAGTGGGGGACTTTAGGTGCTTATTTACTGGCCATTGAGATTGGACAATTATTCTTCCCGCTGTTAGGATATCTGAAGAAGTTGGCTTTGATACCAATTGTTAGAAATACTGAGAGGGGGGTGAATCAGTATTTGTTAGAAATACTGAGAGGGGGGTGAATCAGTATTTCATCCAATTGCAAATTTTTTCCAGTTAAAAATCTTTTACAAATAAGAAGCACAAACCATGCCAGGACACAAGAATACAAAAATTACTTAAATAATTTTTTATCAAATTACAATAATGAGGACACCAATCCTCCTTTACAAATTCAGGATCCAACTTATCAAATAAGGACACCATTCTTTTTGTACAAGCCAAGGCACCAACCTAGAATTATGTTGGCGAAGAAATAGGTCTCGCAGGCAAGACCCAGGTTCAGAGATTGGGGCCAACAAGGGAATCCGCTGTAGTCTAGAACCACGCCGGCGTTGTCACCCTACTCCGGAGAGCAGAGAGTCTCACCCGAGGCGTGCTGCGACCACATGCAAAAGGGGAATAGATTGATAGTGGTGGAAGGATCCGCAACTGATAATTAATATGGAATTGATTGCATAAACATCATCACATACGCAAGAACATTCAGAAGATTGAACAGATACTAAGCAAATAAAATTTTAAGACATCTTAGACATCATGCATGCATGTAACTCGTACAATAAGACATCAACCTGAAAGTATATTGATAACTTTCAGCCAGATCCATAGTTACTTCGCTTCCACAGGAAGAGCTTACAATTCTGTTACAGATGTCTCATAGGACAGAAAGGTAGATAAGAGAAGCCTAGGAAGTATAGAGATATCGTGCTCGGAATAGATATCTCCTGCAGCATCCGCTCGATCCTCTTCAATCGCTCTGCATTCGTCTCTCTTCTTTCGGCCGGGTGACGGCTATTTATTCACCCGCCATCGCAACTGCTAGTTCCTCTTGCGTTCTTCTTCGGTTGCTTTTGGCTTCTCTCTTGTTGTCTATGAGTTCTGCTCTCTGTCTTCTGCTGTATCTTCTCTTCGTCTGCACTTATGCATCCGCTTTCTTCAGCTATCTCCTGTTCCCCCGCAACCTCGGTAGCTCCGCTACTCACCGTAGTTGCGGCTGCCATGTATCGTTCCGCAACCCAAAAATCTGTTCTTCTTTCAAAATTCAAAACAAGGGCCCCAATAGGACCCGACCACAGTTTCTTGACTCGTCTCGAGTCAATCACAAATCACTGTCTCTATTTCCATCGCCCAACCGGACCCCGTGCCCTGTTCTTGCTGTGCGCCTTCAGTCTGTTGCCCAAACAAGGGCCCTAACTCCGAGACCTTGCTGAACGCTGTAGCCTTAAGCTCATTGAAGGTCGTCACAGCTTGCTGCCACCCCTGTAACAATGCATATGTCTCTGCGGCGATCTTGGTGACAACTGCCTCCTCGACATGCGCCGGTACAGTCCCGAACACTGTGCTGATTTGGGTTTCGGCCTCGGCGGCTAGCTGCTGCATTGTCTTGGCACTGAGTTGGAGGGGCAGGCGGAGCTCTTGAATTGCTTGTTTGGCCATTGCCGAGCTGGCCTCTGTTTGCTGGATTTGGACCTCCAGAGCATCCGCCTGAGCGTAGAGCTGGTCCAACTGCGAGGGGTCCGTGGCATCTTGAATTTCCTTCGAAAGGTGTTGCAGTTGCACTAAAATGGGCTGCATCTTGACCGTAAGAGGTTATAAGCATCGCGTGCTGCAGAGTTGAGAGTTTCCTGCATCTGGGTGACCTGGCCCTGTTTCTCTGCAATTTGTGTTGTATAAACTGCCTCTGGATCGGGCAGCGCTGGCCGTGCTGCTAACGCTGCTTGGAGCTCTGCATTTTCCTTGTGGAGGCCATTGAATGCGATCCTGAGGTGGAGGGCCTGCTCTACGATATTTGTCTCTGGTACATCTGCAGGCATCTGAGTGTAGTGAGCCTCGACGGCTGGCCATAGCCCTGAAAACACCCTAGCCACTTCGTTTATCTGACCCTGTAGCTGCCCGTGTGCGGCTGTGAGTTGTTCGCGCTGTTCAGTAAGCGTGGTGATCTGCTGCTATTGCTCTTTGCACCTTTGCTGCAGTTCGGAATGAAGCCGTTCCGCCTGATGGGCCGCCCTCTGGATAAAGTGGTACAGCTGAGCCGTACCCCATGTTTCTAAATTGGCGAACCCCGAAGTGCTTTGATCCGGTTGCCGTTCCTAGAGGGGTTGCCCACTGGCAACTGATCGGGTGGAGTGCTCTTGAGGGGACAGCGGTGGGGTCTGATGAGGTGCCGAGTCGACCATATTCAGGTCCGGCCGCTCCTGCTGATCTGTGTGGATGGTCTGTGGAAATACAGTAGGCTCAGGCTGAGCCTCAGCTGAGTCGGCAACAATTTGTGCCATTTGTGTAATTATATCAGAAAAAGAGACTTGGGGTTCCCCAGTGGGGTCGACCGGTGGTACCACTGCTGCAGTACTGGAGTCAACCTCGACCCCGTGGTCCCCATTAAGTAGAGCTCGAATGGTTGGGTCAGACACGGTGGCGGATGAATTGGATGGTGCGGATGAAGTGGTAGGTGGAGGTGGAACGGAGTGATAAGACGGAGGTGGAACGGTACGTGGTGGTGAAAGCCAAATGTTGATGAACTCGGAGGGGTCAATGGGTGGTTATTCTTGTATAGGCACCCCTGTACTCAGTGGCCGAGGTGGATCCTCCTCAGTGAGGTCCACCACCGGACTCGACTCTATGGTTCGAGCTTGCTTGGCCTGAGGAACTTCTAAGGGGTCGGTGGACTTGCTCTTTTCCCCCATCGGGGTAGTCATCGGACTTGGAGAAGTAAATAAAACATTAGGGATGGGGGAGGTGATGAAAGCTGTGTGGAGACGCGATGTGGACTGAGAAAGCTGGAACTCAAAGAAAACAGGAAAAGGAACGACACTGCCAACCTTGGCCACTTCGTTAAAACTGCGTACTTGAGTGTTTAGGTGGCAAATGAGGGGGACGAGCTGCACGATGGAGTCCTGTTGTGCCGCCTCCGCTTCTGTCTCGGCAGGCCGTTGCTGCGGTAGCATCTGATCAAAATTGTATGTGGGTACCCCGTTGCGGATTTCCATTGCGACCCCTGGCCACGAACAAACTTCATTGTGGAAGGCTGTGTCTTCGAGCTGGAACTTCAGCGGCCGCATGTGAAATGTGTCCTTTGGCACGCAAGTAGGTCGGAGGAAGGTATGCCTGTGGCTGATCCCAGACCATAGTTGCTCACTGTACTCGTCCAGCAGGTTCCTGGGCACCCTCTGCTGGCCTGCTACCACGTCTGTCATTAACCCATACCAACTTCGAAATGCCTCTGCATTGACCTCTTTGGTGCTGGGATCACCCGACACCTTCCACGGGACGAACTTCATCGCTAGAGGCTGGCCCTCTACTATTTCCTCCGGTAGCCTGACGAGAGGAGTGTGCCACTTCCACATGGCAAATGCAACTATCAAATACCCATAGATGAAGCTTGTGGCCCGCTTGTAATTGTCTTCGCACACGTCGAACAACGCCTTCAGTAGGAAGGAGCACCAGTTCAACTTAGCCCCCTGGACACAGTGTTTAGTAATGGAACTAGTATCCAAGGTACATTCTCCCTTCGTGTAGTGCCTCATTGTCTTACTGGCAATGAGGTAGCATGCGAACTTGATTTCGGGCTTGTTGATAAGCTCCATCTTTGCACCCTTTCCTCCCCGTCGTGTGCCATATTTTGCATAATAATCGGCATCTCCTGACTTCTTTGCTCGTTTGGAAGAGGTCTGACATGCAGACGATACATCCGGGCCGTTCTGTGAAAGCCCTGTAAGCCGGTGGATATCCTCGGCATGGATTGGAATTTCCTTATTCAACCACAATGACCCGTTCTGGATGCGGCTGAGTAAGAACTTGGTGCACTGCATGGTTGGTCCTGTTGTCCCGAAGACTGGGAGATTTCTTAAGTTCAGAAGGGAGGATTGCTGTAGGCCTCGGAACTCTGGCAAAATTCTGTTCGCTGAACGCCTAGCTTCTGTGGTGTAATGTTCCATATACACCTGCCATTTGAGTGTTGGGAACTCGAAAGAGTCCGTGAGGTTTGTGTCTATGAGGGCCGCATTGTCGTATTTCCCGACGAGGGACTCTGTTTTATGAATTCTGCTGTCGAGCTGCGGTTCTATCACTGTTGGGTTGGATTTTGGCATCTTCGCTCGGCGTTGATACACTTGCAGAATTGGTCTTGGCGTCTTCTCTTGGTGCTGTGCTTCCGGATACTTCTACTGCTTTGGTTTTGCTCCAATTTCTAATTCTAACTGCTCCAACATTCTCGTGCTTTTTTCCATGCAGGTTATGTAATTACCTAGCACGAGTGAGGTTGATGAGACCCCATAACGAGTTAATTCCTGCTGGCATTCTTCTCGGCGATAATTGTGCGATCAATAGCCGGCTGAGGTGTAGTCTGACATCTGCTGACGGTGGCATGGGGAAATGGGCGGACGCGACGGCTGAGGTTACTTCGAATTATGGCAAAATTATTATTGCAGGGTTACTTCTAATTATTGCCATTTATGCTGCAAATCTAGACGATCCTACGGACTGACACAAGTACTAACTGAAATGATATGGACTGACACCTGACACGCTTGCGTATCCTACAATGACGACATGCTAGACGCGCCCCTCCCCTACCACAATCGATTGAGGTGCGGTCCCCGCAACATAGCGGTTATTGACGATCTATGCATGAACGATAAACACTACCTATGCTCATCCCGGTTGCGGGAGAGTTATTCAACTACGCTACTCTACGGCTTTTCTCGGGTGCGAGAGTTATTGATGAAAGGTTAAAGAAACTTAGTCATGGTAGGGCTTCAGGCATGCGCCATTCACCCACCCAGGTAAAACAGTACCGTCCAGCTGAGCCAACCGAACGGCTCCGGAATCTCTAATCTCGACGACGAAGTAAGGTCCCAACTAGTGCATCTACAGTTTTCCTGGAAACTTCTGAAACTTGCTATCATATAAGAGAACCTTTCCTCCAACCTGGAAAGTTTTGCTCTTGATGTGGCGGTCTTGCCACGCCTTCTGCTTGTCCTTCTGAACCTTCTGGTGGAACTCGGCCAGAAACCGAGCCTCGTCCAGTTCTTGTAATTCATGGAGGCGCTCCTGTAGCGATTCCTCTTCCGAGAACTTGAGAGATGTGGCAATTAAAAGACTCGGTATGGTGAACTCGGCGGGAATCATAGCTTCCCAGCCATACACCAGCTGGAATGGTGTCTGATTGGTCAAGCGCTTCACCGTAGTCCAGTAGGCCCATAGTGCAGCTGGTAACCGCTCATCCCAGTCATCCTGCTGGGCACTGCAGATCTTCGTCAAACCCTTTCCGAGGAATTTATTGAACGCTTCAACAGTACCATTGGCCTGCGGGTGGTACGGGCTGCTTTTGTGATGTTGAATCATGAAGGTGTCCAGCAGCGATTTGACCGTTTCATTAATGAAATGCATACCCTGATCACTGGTTAAACTCCGTGGGAAGCCAAACCTGCTGATGATGTGTTCAAAGATGAACCGAGCTGCTGTATCAGCCGTACAATCCCGTACCGCCACTGCCTCAACCTACCAGGTGAGGTAGTCGGTGGCGGTAATGATGTACCAGTCCTTGGAACGCCTGGCTACCGGGGCTATGGGACCTATGAAGTCGACAGCCCACTTCTCAAACGGTCGCAACACATGCACCGGGTGTAGCGGGAGCTCGTCTTTGTGAGAGGGCCTCCCTGTTCGCTGACAGACATCGCATTTCTTAACAAACGTCTTACAATCGGCATGGACCGTCGGCCACCATAGTTCGGCTTGGAGCACATTCCTGGCAGTGGGTTTCGCCCCCACATGCCCGCCCGCAACGCCGCTGTGACACTCCCACATCACGGCTTCGTGTTCGTGGTCGAGTATACCTCATCGAGGCCCAATTTTTACAACTACCCCGCAATCAGTTGGTATTCGACAGCGCGAACGACCAAGTGCCATTTCTGGAGCGGGGTGTAGTGCTGAGGGCACTGCCCCGTGGTCAAGTAAGTTGCAACGTCGGCCAAATAATCTGGTACGGCTTCGACTCGGAAATGATCAGCATCCGGCAGTTGATCATCGAGAGAGCCGTTGTTCTCCCCCGTTTCCAACCTGGATAAATGGTTGGGCCCGACATTCAACCTCCCGGGCTTGACGATCACTTCAAATGTGAATTCTTGGAAGAGTAGAAGCCATCGACAGATCCGTCCTTCCAAAACGGGCTTATTGACTAGGTACTTTAACGCAGAGTGATCCGTAAAGAACTTGAATTTACCTCCTAGAAGATAGTGGCGGAACTTCTGGAGCGAATACACCATTGCAAGGGCCTCCCTCTCGGTAGTGGTGTAATTCCGCTTTGCATTAGATAATTTGCGGTTGGAAAAGTAAACTGGGTGGTCAACTGTCGTCTCCCCTGGTTGTGCCAAGACAGCCCCAAGTGCAATACTGGAAGCGTCAATATGCACGTGGAACTGCTTATCCCAATCTGGGTGAACCAGAATAGGCGCCGTTGCCAGCGTTTCCTTCAGAGTGTCAAGGGCCATCTGACACTCCTCCGTCCACTGGAACACTTCTGACTTCCGCAGTAGCTTTTCCAGAGGAGCGGTGATCTTCGCATAATTTCGGATAAATCGTCTGTAATAACCTGTGTGCCCTAGCAGTGCTCGCAACTCCTTCACCATTTCAGGGGCTTCCATGTGGACGATCACGGCTACCTTGGTGGGGTCGACGCAGACCCCTTGCTTGCACACCACATGTCCTAATAGCGTTCCGAAAGGAACCGCAAAGATGCATTTCTTCAAGTTCAAGGAAATCTGCAATTGTCGACATCGATCAAACATGATACGTAACAGGGTGGCGTGGTCTTTCAGCAAACTGTAGACGGTCCAATCGTCCATGTAGACTTCCAGGAACTTATGAATGTACTCCCGGAAAGTAGCGATGACGATCCGGGAAAACACAGCGGGGGCGTTCTTCAGCCCGAATGGCATCACGTGGTATGCAAAAGAACCCCACTCGGTGGTGAACGTCGTCTTCGTTTTGTCTTCTTCCACAATGCGCACCTGATGGTAGCCCGAAAATCCATCAGTGAAGGAGTAGGCTTCATTCCTCGCAACATGATCCAATACTTCGTCACTGAATGGAGTGGGAAATGGGTCATGGATGCAGGTGTTGTTCAGACTTCGGTAGTCGACACAGACGCGGATTTCTGACTTATCCTTCTTATTCTGAATGACGATAGGACTCACCCACTCTGCTTCTTCCACAGGAAAGATTAGACTTGCTGTCAGCATCTTATCGATCTATAACTTGTCCTTTTCTTTGATCCGCAGGTTCAACCGATAGGGTCGATGCTTCACGGGCTTGGCGTCCGGTTTCAGCACAATACGCATTTCCTCGAGGTCACCTTTGATGCCTTTTAAGTCTGCAACCGATGAAGGAAATAGGTCTTCTTATTCCTGGAGGAGGCTGAAAATTTCCTTTGTCGTCTCCTCGTCCCAGTAGTCCCCAACTGTAGCCAGTTTGGGTTTTTCCTCCGTGCCGATGTTCAACTTCTTTGTCTTCAGCGGGAGTAGATGGACGCCTTCAGTGGTCGGCTCTTCTTTGATGTTCCGCTCGCCTTCCTTCTCTTCAAAATATAGGTGCTGTAGGCCCTCCAGACTATCATCGTCGGGATCGCCATCGATCTGTTGGCAAGCCAACTCACGCCTGGCCTCAGGATGTAATGCTACTGTGTTCCCGTCAGTCCCTGGATCATGGAGAAACAGTACCCCCTTGATGGCCTGTAATGCCTGGGACACCAGCTCTTTCTTCCCTTCGAACGAAAAGCACCGAACAAATTTGTTCGCGACTTCCTGCCAAGAGCTGGTCCCTCTTTTTCGCTCTTCTTCTAAGTACCACACATGGGGAATGGTATCTAAGGAGTGGACGAACCGATGTACCCACAGATCTTCCCGGTACCCTATACTTTGCCACTGCTCCTCACAGATTTTCAGGTGGTCCCTCGGATCGGAAGTCCCTTGGTACTTGTGGCGGCTTCAAGGGCCTTCGTCTTCTTTGAACCGCGCCCTCAAAGCCTCCGCCACACAACTACACCGCGACAGGGTGTTGCGGGTGATTTTTCCACCACCTGGCTGATGTGGACTGTAGTGCTACGTCCAAAAGTGGTAGCCTGCGTCCTTCTGGTACCGTGTCTTCTACCTTTGCAATAAAGGTATTAACGGCTTGCATGTTCGACAGGGTGGGGTACCCCCTGATCTTAGCACCAATCCAACGGACTCGGGCAATGTTGGCACATCTCCGCGTGCTGGTCTCATACCCACCTTGCTGCCAGTCTTCCCAGGCTAGTTCCGATCCCAGCTTTGAGCTCTAGACACTGCGCCAGCTGACGGAGCCGGTTGCAGTCGGGTTAATATAGTCCTCCCATTTCCCTGCTGTCATCTGATAAAGGTTGTCCAACATCTGAGCATCCTCCCGGTTATCCACAGTTTCTGTATATCTCGAGCCTTGATACGGGTCGAGAGGCTGAGTGACTCGGACCTCTCCATCTTCGAAAATCATCAACTCCTTTTTGAGGTCGATGATGGCGTAATTCTCAAAAGCCCAATCGATGCCTAGCAGGGCAGGGTAAGGATCCTTGTCTCCCATAATATCAATAACCTCAAAATCCGTGTAAGTTTTCACCCCTGCAATGTCGACCTCGACATCTTTAAGGCGGCCGATCGGCACAATGCAGTACTGGTTCGCCATTCTAAGCTGGATTGGCAAGTAGGCCAGCCGTCGCCGCCCAAGAGCCTCCCACGTCTTCCGCGGCAGGATGTTGACATCAGATCCTAAGTCGAGCATGGTGTCGCTGATCTGGAATCCTGCAACCTGCGTGTTAAACCGGAACTCTTTTCCCGTTCTCCGCTTGTTCCGCTTGACCCGCTGTACGTACTAGGGTGCTGTGTTCAAAGGTTCCCCCGACCCTGTATTCCCCTGCAGTACGTCCTCCACGGTACGCTTGAGCTGTTCCTGCATCGAAGCATTGTCAACAATCTTGAGGAATAACTGGAGCCATTCCTCAATCAGGGTCCCCGTGGCGCTCTGTTCTCTGGAATCAGTCGTCAGGGGTACCTCAAGGCCTTTGGCTCCCCCCAACTGAGCAAATGTCTCCACCGCCTCCTGGAAGTACTTCTTCTGTGCATCCGACCTGATCAGTTGATTCGGGGAGGCAGGTCGGATCCCTCGTGCTGGTTCCTTTCTGCGAGCGTCCTCCCCCGTCTTCTTTCCGCCTTGCGTCACAATAGCTACATTCTACATGGCCGGAGTCGCAGTTCCCCGAGGTTCGGAGTTTACCAGATTCGTGCCCCTCTGCCGTGCTCGTTCCTCCCACTTCTTGATAAGTTCCGGGCAGTCCTCTGTTGCATGGGCGTTCACGCGGCACTGGGAACACCATGGGCGTCGGGGAAGGGGGCATTCCCGGGCCACGTGACCCTCCTGGTCACAGTTGTAGCATTTCAGCGGACCCCGTCCCCCTATGCGGCCTCCGCGCATTCAGCCTCCTCTGCCCCTGGGAGCCTCGTTCACCCTATAGGAGGGTCGGTCCAATCAGTCCGCTAGAGCGTTGAGAGCTCTGCATTGCTCGGTGTTGTGAGTCGTGGAAGCACAAAACTCACAGTATACGTTGTTTGGGACATTGGAGTACTTCTATAATATTGGACACATCCGAGGTTGATGCCCCATCGTCCGGAAAATTTTGCAATATTCTGTGGCGGGTTGGTTTGGTTGGGGTGGGAACCCCACATAAGGCTGTTGCGGTTGGTATACCCCCTGTGGATTCATTGCCGCGCCACCCCCATTAGGTGGACCCCCCTGTATTGCCGCGACAGAGGGCCCCACACCCGTGCCACGCAACCGGGGACACTCAGTTGCGACGTGCCCTTCGACCAGGAAGTGAGTGCACCAAACGTTCAGCCTGGCTGGTCTTTAGGCTGCATCTCCTTGAGCTTTTCAGTCAGACTAGCGATCTGATGTTGCAAGCCCAACAAGGAAGGATCCTGCGGGGCCGGCCCTCCCTGATATTCTTGAGGGTAGCCCGCCATTGCCTCTATCTTCATAGCCTGCTCTAGAGCATCTTGCAAGTTGTCGATCTTCTGCTGGGTGAGGGGGGTTCGTGTCAAGGGAAGCAGAGCCTTGATGAACCAGTCCCTCTGATGGTTTGGGTCGATCGGGTAGCTGAGTTTCCCGATCGCGTCCTTGAACTGACGCATCAGCTCCCATGCAGTCTCTCCTTCTTTCTGCTTAATCTCCTAGAGCTCGGACAGACCCTGCTGGTCTGTCTAGGGGAGCTTAAATTCTCGGACAAAATCCCGCTTAACGTCCGCGATTGCTGATTTGTGTGGCCCTCTGACCACTTTATGAACCATCGCAGAGCCCTTTCTCTGAGCGTGGTTTGGAACTCTATTAGCTTCCCTGCGTCTCGCGTCTGCCGAGCCCTAGATATGGCTTCGCAGAGATACCAGTGTTGCTCCACATCATCGTTACCTCGGCCAGAAAATTCTGGATACCGGCTGAATGACCTAGCCATATTTACTTGCGACGGGGTGACTAGAATAAACCCTCCGGGTCCTGGTTGTGTGACTATACCACTAGGAACTGTAATACTACTAGTAACGCTGCTATTAACGTGCGACACTGAACTGCTGTGCAATCGACTCAATGCTTGTAACTTAACGAAAATATTACTCAAAGGTTTATAGAGTACCAGGGGAAGGTAGGGATCCTTGCCGTGAAAATTTTGGGAAGTAGGGCTGCCTGGAGAGATGAATGCCGTCTGCTCTTGAAACAACCGCTGCATCACGACGTACCATTCGCCATCGGAACTTTCTTTGGGCTGCACACCTGCATTGTCTTCGTCAGTTGTCGTCTCCCTTTCTCTCCTAGATGGGCTCCCATGCACCCGCCGCACTCCCACAGCGGTCCCTTCCCTCTCCAGGGTATCCGCCTGAGTGTCCATATTTCCAATCCTCTGAGGCGCCTCCTCTTGATTCTTCCTATTGTTTCCTCGTCGTTTCAACTCCTGCATCACCCTTTCTCGCCACTTGTCGGCGATCTGCACCCTCCGATGTGCACATCTCTCCCTCAACCTCCTCGCGGCCTCAGCATCCATTCTCCACTCCCCTGCTTCACACTTCACATGGCATTTGTCCCTTCAGCGCTTCCCCCAGCATTGGAGGCTTACGCTTCCATGCTTGATTTTTGGAATTCCATCAGCGCTTCGTCCACCATTAGGGCCTTAATCCACAGCGGAATCTCCTTGAGTAGCTTCCCTCTTAGCCCGGAGCAGAAGATAGCCTCAGCCTTCGAGAAGGATTGGTAGCACTCTGCGGCAAACTCCACAATATACCCATCCAAAGTGGTCTCTACCCAGAAATCCACCGCGCGGGTCAACTCAGTATCCCACCGATGTAGGGCCACCAGATCCCCGTGCACCCACTTGCGGTTTATCTTCCGCGAGCTATCCCAAGGTACCTTGGTCTGCATCCTCCGCAACCAATTATAGAGGTCACTAGGGAATTTTCCCCGGAGGATCTCGTAGGTATCACTGGCGGAATCCGAGAAAAGGACGAGGTCCTTGAGCACCCTCTCCTTTTGATTCGTTAGCTCCGCTTGCTAAGCAATAAACTGATCCAGATGGTTATCCCACCATCTCCGTATTTCTCCTTCAAAGACCCTCGATACCATGATCTAGTTCCCCTCATAACGCGTAGGGTCCCGGCAACGGAACCATTTGTTGGCGAAGAAACAGGTTTCGCAGGCAAGACCCAGGTTCAGAGATTGGGGCCAATAAGGGAATCCGCTGTAGTCTAGAACCACGCCAGCATTGTCACCCTACTCCGGAGAGCAGAGAGTCTCACCCGAGGCATGCCGCGACCACATGCAGAACGGGAATAGATCGATAGTGGTGGAAGGATCCGCAACTCATGATTAATATGGAATTGATTGCATAAACATCATCACATACGCAAGAACATTCAGAAGATTGAACAGATACTAAGCAAATAAAATTTTAAGACATCACAGACATCATGCATGCATGTAACTCATATAATAAGACAACAACCTGCAAGTATATTGATAACTTTCAGCGAGATCCATAGTTACTTCGCTTCCACAGGAAGAGCTTACAATTCTATTACAGACATCTCATAGGACAGAAAAGTAGATAAGAGAAGCCTAGGAACTATAGAGATATCGTGCTCGGAATAGATCTCTCCTGCAGCATCCGCTCGATCCTCTTCAATCGCTCTGCAATCGTCTCTCTTCTTTCGGCCGGGTGACGGCTATTTATTCACCCGCCATCGCAACTGCTAGTTCCTCTTGCGTTCTTCTTCGGCTGCTTTCGGCTTCTCTCTTGTTGTCTATGAGTTCTGCTCTCTGTTTTCTGTTGTATCTTCTCTTCATCTGCACTTATGCATCCGCTTTCTTCAGCTATCTCCTGTTCCCCCGCAACCTCGGTAGCTCCGCTACTCACTGTAGTTGCGGCTGCCATGTGTCGTTCCGCAACCCAAAAATCTGTTCTTCTTTCAAAATTCAAAACAAGGGCCCCAACAAATGAGGGCACCGATCCTCTTTGAACAAGCCCAAGCACTAACCTGGGAAAAATGAATGAGGACACCAATTCTCTTCAAGCACCAGCCTGATACACTGCTTCAAAGTAGACTGCAATGTTTTTCGAAACCTTTTTCAAATATAGGCTTCAAAAACTCTATCAAGACAGACTTCAAGTTAGGTTCCAAAATTGATCAAGGATCAGCTCCAAGACTCCTAAACAAGCTTCAGAATTGATCAAAGGACTTCTCCATGACTCCCTCTAAACAATCTTCAAAATAGACTTCAAAAAAAGCTCCTTATCAGACTTCAGATCATATTCATATCATGTTCCAAAACAGTGCTTAAAACAGCTTCAATTTAACTCTAAAACAAACCGAGGCTGGCTGCAATGAGGGCACAATAGTAGGCTGCCACAAGGGCGAATAGAAGGCTGTCACAAGGCCGAAATAGTTGCCTCAGGACCGAACATAAATCTATCACAGGGCTGCAATACAGGCTGCCTCAAAAGACTGTCACAGGGCCGAAATACATGCAGCCTCAAAAGTCTGTCACAGGGCCGAATTAGGGTCTTCAACAGGGCCAAAATTTTGCTTCAATTATGCCGAATTTCTTCCACTGATCTCCCAGAAAAATACTCCAAAATTGATCAAATACAAAGCTCCAGAAAAACCCTAACTAGAACAATAAAAAAAACATCTTAGAGAACACTTTTCAACCTTGATTCACTCGGTTCATGAGATATGAACCTCTTCTTCTCTGCTGCTCAAACAGGTCCAAAGTCTCATTGGGTGCTTCATTGAATGCCTGGCCGAAAGGGGTGAGAGGACAGCCTATTTATAGGCCTTGTTGACCCCGAAATAGGACCAACTTGATCCAGGTAGGGCCGACCTGACCTTAGGAGGGTCGACTTAACTAGGTCCAAAACACTCAAATTTTGTTTGGAAAAATTCATATCCCCTCAACCGAGAGGAGTTAGACGGTGAGCCATACCTCGTTGGAAAGGTCTCGAGACGATCTTTAAGCCTGTAATATCATCTTCTTCGGTTGGATAACATTTGACATCAATAACAACCATTTGGCATTTTCTCAACAATTCTGACTCACAAATGAATATATTGTCTCAGTAATACCAAACAAACATTGATTTTTGCTTAAATCGAGTTGCTTTCCTCTGTTTTCTCAGATCAATTATTGAAAATAATGAGATTTAAACATTCTTTTCCTATAAGCCACCCCAGGGGAGTTCACTTGGCAAGCCCATGAAAATGTAAAATAAATGTGAGTATAAGGTCCCATGTTCAAATCTCCCAGATAACCAATGGTCGTGTGATGGGGGCAGCATGGACCCACCTAGGGGTTATAGCAGTAGCAGTCGGAATCAACCCATGTCACGCAAATATGAGACTGGCCCAGTTGTCGATTCCTCTAGCAAAACAAAAAAATAATCATTCTCCTAGACATTTTAAGCATATATTAGGCCTGAACAAAATCTTTCAGACTGTGTGTTTTTTCTTCTTGACAGGACTTGATTATCCGACACTTTTAGAAAATGGAAAAGTTGAACATCTCATCGATTAAGAATGTCTCGAGCTAAAATGCATAATGTCCCCTACCGTTTGGAAGCCACAAGACATAATTTCATTTGATACATAAAGCATAGGAGCAATTACTCTCAATTCTAATGCATGGTATTTGCTCTCATTCTTAAACCATTTGTTATGATGTAACTTGTAATGAAGTGTACACGACTGTAATGAAAAGATACAAATACTTTCAGTATTCAAGGACCTTGAAGGGACTCTGCATTAAATTGACACAACTTGCATTTGCAACAACAGTCAGTCCCATGCTTTAGCTTCTTAAAATAACGATATGGTGAACTGAGACTGCTAAACCACTCTGTTTGTTAGTTGCTACTATTAAAATTCAGGACTGGCACAACAAGAATGTTTGGGAGTTGCTCCTACTAAAAGTTGGGATTGGCACAACAAGAGTGAAGACTCCTATTAAAAGTCAGAGCTTCCACATACAGGGAGTGTTTGTTAGCTGCTCCTTGTAAAAGTCAGGATTGGCACAACAGGGGATGAAGATGACTTGAAAAGAATTTCAATCATGCATTAAATCTTTTCAAAACCGAAGAATCAATGACCAAGATGAAACTGGCTGAACAACATGTATTCCGTAGAAATAATGATTGTATAAACATGAAAAACATAAATAGAATCATCAATCTCCATGAATTTCCAAATTAGGGGGCTTGGAAGGTTCCACTTGGTAAGATTGCGCTCATGCATGAATAAATTGGGTTACTCCAAGAATGGAAAACCAAGATGAAGCCTACATCACACTTTTCATTTAGTAAATGACAGTAAGCACCATGAAAATGGGAAAAATCACAATCATAACATCTTGATAATCCAAATTAAAAGATGATAAAAAGAAACCTCATCCCAAAATCTCAATGAGTCTCATTACAAAAAGAAAGAAGGAAAAAAATAAATTACACTGATGTCCACAAATGACCAAAGTGTGGAAAAAGAACAGTAGGAATCAAACCCACGACCTCCCTTGGCAGGTAGGCTTGCTTTAACAACTAATGGTGGGCTTCTAATTGTTTTACATTTAGTTGATTTTAAGTGTAGCTTGTTACACCAACAACCCCTTCAAGCCATTCAACTGGATGGGAATTCCTAGATGGCTCTGATATCATGTGTGAAATGGGAAGTCTAGGAATTGAACCCAACACCTCCCCGCCCTGTGGGGCCACTATACTAACTGAGCTAACTGCCCATACTTGGTGACCTTCTAATTGTTTTACAACTGGTTCTGTTCAAGTATATCCTGTTGCACCAATACAAAGTAGCTCAATGGACTTGAAATTATATCTTGTAAAATAGAGAACTAGATTAGAAAAAGAACCCTAGGGGCTAAAAAAGTAGGCAAACACTAAGATGCTAAAACAATTTAAACATAGCAAGAGGAGGGGAGGAAGGGGGGGGGAGGGGGTGTTTGGGGTAAACCCAAAGCTTTATGATCCCAAGAACATGTACCAAAGGCCTTCAAAGAATGATGACGACCAAACTTGGAATCCGGTGCAAAAGACTAGCAATGTCACGAGCCTATAGCAATGCTTAAAGCAAAAGAATTGATGGTGTCATTATCCACCAACTTGATAGGGCCAATACAAGCTTTGATAATATCCATAGGAGAATGTCCAAGGCCATGGGGGTCAGGATCTACAATCCTCGAAGGAACTAAGGAACCCCAATAGAATATCCCTTAACACTCGGGGCTAATGAATCTCTAGAAGGACAAAGAAAGTTTGTAATGTGGGCATGTCACCCTATCCCTAAATGCAACGAAAACTAGATGGTCCCCGATGTTGGAAATGGAATGAAGGTAAGGAAACTAGGGTACTCTACTGATAGCATAATGAGAATGGCATCATCTCACTAAGAGTAGATGCAAAAAAGGCATTGTTGATTAGAATATCGATTGGGGATCAACAAAGTGGGACTCATTAAGATCAACTAAAAGTTAGAGAGAACCTTCGTATCTAGAAACGAATAGATCATAATACCATTTAATATTTAGTAATTAAAACAAAAAATATTATAATAAATTTAAAGACATGTTTTAAATCAACAAAAATATGTACCTCTCTCTCCCAATGGCAGAGTCTCTAAGAATTCTAACTCTATGAAGGATAAGACCAAGCGAAAAATAACCTTGAGGTAAAATGGGTGGACATCAAACTCTGCCTAAATAATGGGTTGCAGAATCATCCTCCTGCAACAAATGATGGGATAGAGAAGCAAGGTTCTCCCTCCATCCCAGCCCGATCTATCTGTAATAGGATCAACCCCTAGATCTCGAAGCCATAGAGAATTGTAGGTTTGATAATTGCCTCCATGAGGTAGAGTTTGGACGAGATGTCTTGAAATTTAATCTAGAAGCACTGTCTCTCATTGAGGACCAGGGAACTGTACCCTTTACTGAGTTGAGGACGGAGGCCTGCAGCATACCAAAACGAGGTCCCGTGAACTGTACTCCCAAGTGTCAGTGGTGGTGATCCCAATCATTGCCCCCCAGTAATATAAATGTAAGTCTATAAGAAAGTTCTTTGATGCACTGAAGATCAAGACCTTGATTTTACCCAGGTTAACCATTAGTTGTCGAAGGTCACAAAAGCTAGCCAGTGCATTGATCTATCTATATAGGTCCTTGGGAGTAGAGGCCAACAAGACCAAGTCGTCGACGAATAGGAGCAGCGAAATCTACACTTCGTAGAAGACAACCAACCCCCTCCTACATGTGTTCATGGAGGCAGGACTCCAACTCATCAATATAGACCCTGATGAAGGTTGGCGAGAAGGAGAACCCCTGTTTTACCTCGATGGTACTCCATATGAAGTTAGAAGAGGTCGTGTGCCATCCTAAGCCATCCCAAAACTAACTTGTACAATCTCATGATAGTTGTTAGGAGGATCTCAGATATGCCAATGTCACAAAGTCTCTAGAATAGTGCCTCCCTCGAAACTATGTCAAATGCCTTTTGGAAGTCTACAAAGCAATTGTAGACCTTCGATGAGTGATGATGAGCCTCCTCAATAATGGCTCGGATTGTGAATATGTGATCAATCGTCAAGTAATTTGGGTGGAAACCTGCTTGTCCTCTAGCCCTAAGGTTTCAACTCTTAAGCTCCTCAGAAATCCACTGGTGTAAGGCTATGGCATAAATCTTGGAGAATGTAAGACCCATGATGATAATATGGTGGTTGTTTCAATCAAAGTTACTCCCCGATTTGTGGATTGGATGAATAATGTGTCTTGCGCGAGAGAAGGGGAAATCTAAACATACCACATGGTTAAATAAATCAACAATATAGGACTCAAAAGAGATTAGACACCATGTTTGAATAATTTGGCTTAATGTCTTTCCTCATTCGCTGCTTTGTTGATATTCATGGTTATAACTACTCTCCTAATGTCTCGCTCAAAGGAAAGGTGGCATAAGGAGGGAGGAGAAGAGACATGGGTGGGTGATTGTCCAAGAATGTTGTAAAGGGAGGTTGTGTGGTAGAACATGGATTGGGGGCCAAGATCAAGCGAGATGGTGTGGTGTCGAGGAAAAAGGGCACACCAAAAGGCTTTTGGAGAATGGCGAAGGGTTTCCATCTCCTATGAGAGAGAAATGTTCACTTTTTTCAGCAGAAGGGTTTATGGTATGTTTTGTGAAGGCAAGCAAAGGAATATGGATCATGTGTGAGGGTAAGAAGACCATGACTGGCTATGGCATAGTCCACTACACCAGCACCACCGCCAAGGGGGAGATAGATGGAGTGGCTAAAGTTTGGAAAGCAAGGGAGCTCGTTTAGGATCAAAAGCTCATGTGATTCACCTAGCTACAAGAAATGAATTCCATACATTGTAAGAAAGCCCTAAAGCATCATCAAAAGTTCAATAAAGTCATAAGAAATATGGATCAACTTAACAAAAAGCATGTCCTAGGACCAATCACGGAGAGGAAATTAGTAGGCTTTGGTCTTAGCATTGATATCCCTCAAAGGAGGATCTTCCCTACCATTGGGTATTGAATAATTTTAGCATGGAGATCTAGGTAAGGATCCCCAACTAATAACTGTGGATGACAACGTGAGAAGATGTCAAGGGGAAGTAGGAAACTGCAATGTATATTTTTTTGGCAAAGGGCTAAGCCTCTTAACCCAAATCCACGAATCGAGCCAATTCATCTTAAGCAACCATAGAAATCCCATTCTAAAGAGAGTCTCTAACTAAACAATCCATGACCCTTGAACCTTTTACACCCCTTGAGCTTTGGGATTCCTATCTACAAGTGAAAAACCAAAGGTAACCAAGAATGCCACAAAGCATCTAGATGTAGCATGAGTCTCAATCACGATGTTGAAATTTGATGACTAAAAAGTTTCCTGCAATCCCAACCCATTTTTAATTTCACCTTATCACTCCTATTCAGTTAAATTCCCTTTCCCATAAACTTACATTCAACATATAGAATTCTGGAAATGAAATTTTAAGATTAAAACACATGGGACTGTCAACACATGCTGAAAATAAATATGGACATAAATAGACCAGCAACACAAAACAAAATACACACAAATTTTTGGTTAACTTAGACCTAGGCAAAACCCCTTCAATCCTCTCCGGGGAAAACGTGTTAGAGAGCTCTTCAATTTATTTATCTTTCAAGTTCAGGAAAAATACATTTGTAGACAAAACAAAACAACAAAATACAACTTATCTCTTCAGCCCAAAACTCCTTGAAAACTGTGCCCACTTTGCCTCGATTTTCATGCCCACTTGAAGCTGAAACTGTACTGTATGGACACGGACTGTACTGTACGAATTCCGTACAGACTATATGGATTTCCGTACGGTTGTACGGATTGTATGGATTTCTGTATCACTGTACGAATTGTACGGAATTTTTTTTCAAATTTTTTTGGCTCAGAAAATGCTCTAGACTTGTGTGCAGCTCACAGCATTAAATATTGTTCGTATTATACCTTCTATTGTCTTCAATGCCTTGATTTCTGTGCCCATCTTTTGTCCAGAAATCACTCCTTCAACTTGCTGCAACAAATTTCTCTTTCAAAACTTTTCTCCAGCTCTCAGCCTCCTTTCTCCAATCTGCTCATGAAGAATGAATGAATGCAGTCTCTCTTTTCTTTTCCCCCTTTTGTTTCCCTAAATGATTGTTGGGCAACCCTAAGATCTAATGGCTTAGATTCATTTAGATCAAGGGATGAGAATAAATGTGCATTTAATTCTCACTTTCTATTTTTTAGCTCACCCATTAAATAAAGTACCCACATTGTACTTTGTCTAAAGTCACTTTTCACTTTATAATTTAACATTGACTTTACCACTTATAAAGTCACGTTCACTTTATAATTTAATATTGATTTTACCACTTATAAAGTCACTTTCACTTTATAAACTCACACTTAGGAAAAGAATTATTTTGGACACTTTTCCCTAGGTAGAGACTAAACCATGGGAAACCACTTGTCCAAGGTACATTTAAAATCAACACTCCCTCTTACCGAGGAAAGTGTTTCTCACCATACCCATCTTGTCCTTGAAATGGACATGCTTGCCTCTTGGCAAGGACTTTGTGAGAACATCAGCCACCTACTCATTTGTCGATATATACTCCAACTTCACTACCCCCTTCTAAACATAGTCCCTGATGAAATGATATCTGATGTCAATGTGTTTTGACCTATCATGAAACACTGGATTCTCAATGTAACTCTGATTATCACAGTGAATAACTGTCGGTCTCAACCCCTGATCAAATAGGCCATACAATAACTTGCGAAGCCAAATGACCTCACAAGCAGCCTGGCTAGTGGCCATATACTCAGCCTTAGAAGAGCTCAAAGAAATTGACTTTTTCTTTCGACTGAACCACGACACAACTGCCGAACCCAATCTGAAGTAACACCTTGAAGTGCTTTTCCTGTTAGAAGCAATCCCTGCCTAATCTGAATCTGTGTAACCTACCAACCTCACTCCATCTCCCCGCCTATAGTCCAGACCATAATCAACAGTCCCCTGCACGTAGCGAAGAATGTGCTTTGCAGCTACCCAGTGCACCCTCCTGGGCTCAACCATGAACTGGCTAAGTGTGTTCACTACAAAGCATATATTTCGCCTAATATTGACTAAATACATCAAGGACCCAATAAGCTGTCTATACAATGTGGGATCCATCAAACTAGAATCCGAAGCATGAAGCTTCTTCTAGTTGGTGATCATAGGTGTAGACATGGGTCTACAGTCTGCCATGTGAAATCTGCTCAACACATCCACAACATATTGCCCCTGCCCTAGAAATATATGCCCCTCCTCCTACCACACCTCAAGCCCAAAAAGTAATGCATCAGGCCAATGTCCTTCATCTCGAACTCCATAGCAAGATCCTCCTTGCAACCACTAATCAGTCTCTCTACCCCAGTAATGAACAAGTCATCAACATATAGCACAAGAATGAGCGGATCATCCCCTACAACAATGTAGTATAAGTTCGGATCTGCATCACTCTTCATGAAACCCGTCTGCTACAAGTAAGTATCAATCCTCGAATACCAAGCTCTCGGAGCTTGCTTAAGTCCGTAAAGTGCTCGCCTCAACCGACATACATGGGTCTCCTGCCCAAGTACCTCAAAGCCCTGTGGCTGCTCAACATACACCTCCTCCTCTATCACTCCGTTCAGAAATGCGATCTTCACATCCATTTGATGGATATGCCAACCCATTTCTGCAACAATAGAAATAGGGGACTAGATGGAGGTGTACCAAGCTACAGGAGCGAAGGCCTCATCATAGTCAACTCCCTCTATATGTGAGAACCCTCTAGCCACAAACCTCGCCTTGAACTTCTCAATGATGCCATCTGCAACATGCTTGATCTTGTAGAGCCACCTGGAATTCACAACTGACTTGCCCTCAAGCCTAGGCACCACCTCCCAGACTAGTACACCTTCGATGCTACAAAAACTAACAATCCCTCTTAGCAAGGAAGGTGTTCTAGTTGTTGCACTAATGCTACAACACCCTGTCTCTGCATTATCCTAGATAAATAATGCTGATGTCTGGCCACTGTGACTATCTTTCACTGCTCACCAACCACAGTGCAACTTTGATGTTGTTGCTGACACTGCCATACAACTTCCAACTTTGCATCTGCACTGTAACTCCCTCTCAATTGTTGTTGTTTCTACTGCAATGACTGCAGTTGAGAAGCATCCAAAATATTGAATCAACTGTGTCTTTGTGTTGAATCTGTCTTTTGAGCATCTGTTTGCTATTAGTATCTGCACTGTCTATTTAGGAATCAACATTGCTGCCGACTCTGCTACTGAGCCTCCTGCTCTGTTGTCAACACTGCTCTGCGCTCCTCAACACTTGACTGCAACTAATCTGCAACTATCACTCTGGAATTTGATTGCATCACTGACACTAATCCATCTTGCTACTTAATACAATGGGCCCCCGTAGCAAGGGTATGTTCCTATTGCAACAATATGGAAATGAATTCCTTGTTGCATCTTCATTGGAACTTGCCTAAACTCTACAGAACTCTGGGACTATAGCTCCATATCACCCCACCTCACCCCTGGAGATAGAGCTGAAAACATGGGGAAGTCTTCCTCCATCATAGAGGACGAATAGTTTATCTCTGTGGATGTTTTCGCCTAGTCTTGCTTGTCCTTCTTCCTTTGAGGACACTTAGTACTGTAGTGGCCAAACTAGCCACACCTAAAGCACTTGACCTTAGATAGGTCCTTTTTCTTTTTCTCCCCCCGTCCCTGACTGTTACCCTTTGATGAAAGGGCCACATTCTCTTCCTCCTCACCTTTTAAACTGTTACTGCCGCTTCCATTGATAGAGGTCTTCACAAGTGCTTACCTCATCTCCTCTTGCTATAACTTTGACACGTCCAGTCCCACCCTGGTAATGTGTCTCATCCCAAAATGGCTTGGACGAAGACTTCCCATTCCTCCGAGACACTGTTTAGAGCCAAGCGCATAAGCTCTGTGTTAGTTTTTGTAGCATCGGATGTGTTCTAGCCACAAAATTTGGTGGACAATCTAGAATACATGAGATCTCCAAAACCCAGAAATTATTTCTGGAAATTCCACCTAGAGATGACTTAATTAGATTATTAGCCTATTTTTTAATGTTTCCGAAGTCTAAAGTTAGGAAAACTGGTTAATTAATTAGAATTAATTGAGTCAAGGTGAGAATTCTCTAGAAACTCACACGGATCGATCCAGAAATGATCTGAATCATCGATTAAGTTTTAATATTGGCCATTGGATTCCTAACAAGAAGACATAAGAAGGGATCGATGTGGTGATGGAGAATGCACCAGAGTTACTTCGAGAATTTGATTTTCTAGAGTAGCAGCAGTCAGTTGTCGAAGAGTCACATGGATCGATCCATAAATGATCTGAATCATCAATTAAGTTTTAATATTGGCCATTGGATTCCCAACAGGAAGACATAAGAAGGTATCGATGTTGTGATGGAGAATGCACCAGAGTTACTTGGAGAATTTGATTTTCCAGAGTAGCAGCAGTCAGTTGTCAAAGAGTTCGAGCTTTAGTGAGGCAAAAGAGATAGTGAGGGGCAGGGGCAGTGATTTGGAGGAAGTTTTCTAGATCCGGAGAGGTAGCAGCAAGAGGGTCGAGTTATTCCCTGTGAGGCAGCGTAGTTGCTTCAGATTGGCAGTTTGATTTAGCTGAGGAAAAATTTGTTCTTAGTTCCAGAGGCCGAGTAGAGGGTCTAGAGTGTTAGAGAGGCAATTTCCCCAGCAGAGGCAGGCATAACGACTTCATCAGAGACTGTTTGGAGGCTTGACATCATAGGCTCTGCGCAGAGGTTGACGTAGAGAGTCGAGGAGACCGAGTTTTCTAAAGGAAGGTTGTGTTGGGATTGCTTGTAGAGTAAGGGTAATTCCCTTCAATAATTTTGCCCAGATTTTTCTTGTTGTGGATTGTCATTTTCAGGCATCCAGATTGTACTCACATTTTCATTGTTGCATAATAATAAAAACCCTCGCTGCTGCATTGGTTTTCCCAAGTTGGGTTTTTCCGGAGACATTTTTCCAAAAATAATGGTGTCAATTTTTATGTGTGTGTGCTACTATTTTCTCAGTTTTCAACACTATTTATTTCCGCATTTTTATTTGTGAAGGTTTAAGTGTGTTTATTTCGATATTTCCATAGTAGATAAATTGTTAAAATAATTAACAATTAGAAGAAAGAACACCAATTGCTGAAATAGGATTTTAGACTTGAAATTTTCACATAATATCAGAGCGTGAGTGATCAATCGAGGAGCTCAGAAGCGAAAGAAGGAATTTCGTTGTTTAGTAAGAGCAGCAGGCCGAAATTCCCAGAGGCAGCGCAGTCCATTGTCAGGCAAGCCAAGTTGATTGTGGAAGTTCGATTTTTCAATGCAGAGAGGCAGAAAAATTCGACTTTCCAGATTGAGTGATTCAAGCAGGTAGAGGGAGAAACTCAAATTTTTTCGTTAGGGAAATTTATGGCTAGACTAGGGTTGCAGGGAAGCTTCAACCCCCCCTCGTTCCCGTTTCCGAAACTCGCTCCGTGCGGGAGCATTTTGGAAACGTTCGGAAACACGCTCCCGAAAACGCTTCCTGAGGGGAGCGTTTTCGGAAACGCGTTTCTGAACCTGTTAAAACGCTCCCTGCCTTTTTGGGAGCGTTTCAGGAAGCGCTCGGGAGCGAACGCTCCTTGAGTGCTTCTGACGTTTAAAAAACGCTTCGAGAGCGTTTTTTAAACGCCGGAAGCGATCGGGGAGCGTTCGCTCCCGAATGCTCCTCGGAAAAAAATAAAAATAAACGTTTCCCGCCGCGCGAAAAATTTTTTCAATGAAATTTTTTTTTGTTTATAAGGGGGAGGGGGGGGGGGCATTTTGTTTTCATTGTTTGTTGAATGAGTGAGAGAGAGCAAGAAGAGCTTGAGGAGAGCACTGGAGAGCTGAGCTGCAGAAGTGACAAGGAGAGCAAGGAACAAGCTGCAAGGCAACAGGAGGATTGCAAGAAAGAGGTAGGCCTTCTAATCCAATTTTGTATTTTCTAGGATGAATTTGTAGGTTGTTAAATTGTTTAAAAATGAAAACTTGATTTTTTCTTGAATGTTGCATTTTATTGGATTTAAAACTTAAAAAATGAATTGTTTTTTTCCTATGTTGCATTTCCTATTCCCATTTGGCATTTTTCCATTTGTTTTGTAGGCTAGAAACTTGAAACTTGAAACTTGTTTCCATCATGGCTATATGGCTAGGGATTTTCCTCATGTTGGTTCCTTTCTTTGTGATAATGGTGTTGGAGAGTAGTAGAAGAAAGAGGCAAATTAGAGAAGAGGAGGATGAAGAGGAGGGTTATGGTGGATATGAAGAAAATCCTGAAGAGGAGGAGGATTATGTTGAGGAGGAAGTGGGGAGTGGAGAACATGAGGACATAGATTCTCCAACTAAACAAGACCAAACTCAGACACCTTTGTGGAAATATGTTCAGAAAATGGAAGGAGGGAAAGGTGGTGGAACCACTAAATTTATTTGCCCCCATTGCAATAAACAATACCATGGTTCATACACCCGTTCGAGAAGGCACCGTTGTGGGATAATGCTAGGGGATGGAACTAAAAATATTGGAATCAAAATTTGTACTAATGTGCCAGCAACACAGAGAGAGAAATATAGGAAGGAAGAGGAGGCTGCCCTACAGAGATCATCTAAAATATCTAGGGGTTTCATTGATTCTTATTCAGGCCCAACACGTCATGGACAAACAAGTTCAACTTCCACCCATGCCAGTGGTTTTGGAGGCAGTGGCACACCTGGATTAAGGCGTAGAACCATATCTGATTTCCTGGACGAAGGGTGTAGGAATGATGTGGATTCAAAAGTTTACCGGTTTCTATATGCATGTGGGGTGCCATTCAATGTTCTTTGCTCACCTTATTGGCATGAAATGGTTTCTGCCATTAATGATGCCCCCAAAGGATACAAAACCCCGGGTATGACAAGGCCAGAACCGTGGGTCTTGATCATGAAAAAGCTAAAATAAACCATTCTTTGGCTAGAATGACAAGTTCGTGGAATGAGCATGGGCTGTCCATTGTCTCTGATGGATGGACCAATGTAAAAGGAAAACCATTGATAAGTGTTTTGGCTGTGTCGGTTAGTGGTGCAATCTTCCTGGCAACATATGATTATTCAGACAAATTCAAAACCGACATTAACATTGCAGAACCATTACTTGATATAATTGAAAAGACTGGGCCATACAATGTCATACAAGTCATCACTGATAATGCTGCTAACTGTAAGGCAACAGGAGCAATTATTGAGGATAAATACCCCAACATATTTTGGTCTGGGTGTTTGGTTCACACAATGAACCTTTTGATGCATGATATCATTAAAAACAAACAACCTCAATTCAAATGGCTTGGTGATTTGTACAAGAGAGGTAAAAAAATGATAAAATTTATTACAAATCATAGCAATACCCATGGGCTTTTTTGTACTCACTCCAAATTGGAGTTGTTGAAGATAGCAAAAACTAGATTTGCTAGCTATTACCTCACCTTCAGGCGCCTTTTGAAGGTAAGAGAGTCATTGGCTGCAATGGTATCAAGCCCACATTGGCAGCTATTAAAGGACAGGGCAGCAACAATAGTTGACAGGCAAGGTTTCAAACATGTGGAGGAGACTGCCCTTGACCCTCTGTTTTGGGCACGTGTGAGGGAAATTTTGAATTTTACCAAGCCCATTTATAACATGATTCAGTTTGCAGATACTGATAAACCAATCATTGGAGAGGTTTATGAGCAGATGGATAGCATGTTGGGGCAAATAAAAGATATTGTTAAGGATAATGATCCCAACTTGTATGCTATGATTCATGTCTGTGTGTGTGCACGGTGGAATAAACTCAATGTTCCACTATATGCTTTAGCATATATCCTTACGCCAAAATATTACTCTACATCTTGGTTGGGCCAACCTGCACCTGGAGGTGGGGTTAGGATGAAACCTCACATAGATCTAGAGGTACAACAGGGGTACATGAAGGCATTAGACAAGTTGGTACTCGACAGGGAAGAGTGTGCTAGATTGTGCCTTGAATTAGGCAAATACTTCAGTTGCACTGCTAACTTTGGTTCTTTCCATGCAATGGAAGACAGGGACAGATTTGATGCTCTCACATGGAGGGAAGCATATGGCGGCATGGGACTTTTGCCAAAGTTGGCTAAAAAATTTCTCTCACAGGTTGTGAACACTTCTTCTGTAGAGAGGTGTTGGAGCACCTACAGCTTTATACACAATGTGAGAAGAAATAGGCTGAATGAAAACCGAGCTGAAAGCTTGGTTTATGTGCATTACAACTTGAGGTTGTTGAGCCATTACTGTGATCGGGCAAATGAGGATCAATCATACAGAGTCTGGGACAGCAACCCAGAGGATGATAATTTGGAGCACGACACGTTACATTTGGAAGAATTGGAAGTAGAACTTTTTAGGGATGATGATGAAGCATTAGCAGCACCGCCACACATAGGGCCAGTCCCACCATCTACTGGTAGCAGTGCGGGTGTGCGTGCGAGTGCCAGTGCTAGTACTAGTTCTCAATATCACACTGTTGTTCCTTTGCAGATCTAGCCTCCACCTTCTAGTCATGGTCGTGGTACTCCTGAGAGTACTAGAAGACCAACATTTCCTCGTGGCTCACAAAAATTAGACATTTCTCGTGGGCGTGGCAAGGGGCCAACCAGATAAAATAGATTTGTTGTTTACTAGTCTTTTCTATTTGTTGTTGACAGTTGAACAGTTGAAACTTGACTCTTTCTGATTTCATATATTTAATGACAATTTAAGTTTGAAGTTTGAATTTGAAAGGTGAAACTTTGAAGTTGGCATTTATAAGTTTACGTTTACAAGTCATTATGAATTATGAATATGATGCTTCATGAAAGTTATATGGTGATCAATGAATCAATGATGATAAATGTTATATAATATCAATGATGATAAATGTTATATATTGAATTTTGAAATCAAT
Source organism: Pinus albicaulis (assembly GCA_034641835.2). NCBI lineage: Eukaryota > Viridiplantae > Streptophyta > Pinopsida > Pinales > Pinaceae > Pinus > Pinus albicaulis. Next base: position 568,794,830 of record CM076576.1, read on the forward strand.
GAATCAATGATGATAAATGTTATATATCAATGATGATAAATGTATATTGAATTTTGAAATCAATGAATCAATGAAGATAAATGTTAGATATTGAATTTTGAAATCAATGAATCAATGACGATAAATGTTAGATATTGAAATTTGAAATCAATGATGATAAATGTTATATATCAATGATGATAAATGTTATATATTGAATTTTGAAAGCTTGAAACCTTCAGATTGATGATTCGCGAGACTCAAGAGTCAATATGTTATATGCTTCCAACTCGTGGGCGTGGTTGATGAAGATTATAACTTCTAGATGATTGATGTTATATGATTCAATCTATGTTTTTATGTTTTTTATGTCTAATTCATCATTCTACATGTTTTTGTTGACATATATGCATCAAAATATATATATATATATATATATAAACGCTCCCGAAAATGCTCTGGACCAGAAGCTTCTAAAAATGGCGCTCCCGCTCCTGCTCCCGCTCCGCGTTTTCGCTCCCGATCCCAAGTAACCTTGGGCTGGACACAGAGGGTTTTGCAGTAATTAGCTAGAGAAAAACCAGCAACGAGTGGAAGAGAAAAGCACACAATAGAGGGAAAATTTTCCTTAGGGAACTTCGAGTTTCAGAAGTTCGAATTTCCAGTTGCAAATTGGCAATAGCAACTAGTAGAGTCATGCATTCTAGAAGGGAGTGTGAATAGCAGAACAACAACCAAGCACAGGGAAAGAGAGTTTTCGAGATCAGGATAGGTTAGATGGAGCTTCCAACTATGTCATCTAGAAGGCTAGGATGTCCTTCCTTCTAAATGAATATGGTCTGAAAGCCTATATTGATAATGTAGTGCCAGTTCCCCACGACGGATCAACTAGAGGAATATAGGACAGAGATGGCGCGGGCGAAGTAGTTGATCCTGGATGGAGTATGAGACCATATAATCTCACATATAGCGGACAAGGGAACGACCAAAGAAATGTGGGATGCTCTCTCCAAGTTATCCTAGGGTACTTCCGAACAGTGGAAGATGTTCCTAGAGGAGAAGTTGAGATGCATCAGGATGTAGAAGGGGGAAGGTATAGATCCCTTCCTTACTAGGATTTAGGAGGTCTGAGACCAGTTGCTAATTGTTGGGGTAGTGCCTCAACCATCAGAGTTAGTGTGATTGGCACTCAACAACGTCTCAGAGGATTGGCAGGTTTTTGTCCAAAGCATATTGGGCAGAGATAGGCTACCGGACTCTAACAAAATGTGGGTCGATTTGCAGCAGGAGGAATTGAGGCGAGCTTTGTTAAAGAGCTCCATCAATGGCATCAGCAATAGCAGATCAAAGATGGCGAAGGAGGAGGAGAATGTGGCCCTCGCATCAAAGGGTACCAGTTAGGGATAGTGGGCGCAGAGAAAGAAGAAGAAGGACCTATCTAAGGTCAAGTGCTTCAGGTGTGGCGAGTTTGGCCACTACAGTACCAAGTGTCCTCTCAGAAAGAAGGATACAAAGAAGAAGCAGAACCAAGCGGCATCTCATGTCAAGATAGATAGGTTGTTCTCCAGATTGGAGGAATACTTCGCTATGATTGCCCATATACCTCCAGGAGTGGGGTGGGGTGTCTTGGAGTTGTAGCTCTAGAGAGCTACAGATGGGCAAGGTCCTTGAGGAGTCCACCTCATGGATAAATACTTGGCTATGGGGGCCCACGATATTCAGTACTAGGATGGATCAGTGGAAATTGATGTAGTGACTACCAGAGTGACAATTCTAGAGACTAGTAGCAGTCAGATGTCGGGGAGCGCAGTGCAAAGTTAGCAGCAGTGCAGAGTTAGTAGCAGTGCAGGTGGCACAATGCAGAGTCAGCAACAATGCAAACTCTTTAGTGGACAGAGCAGTAGCTAGTAGCAGTCAGAGACTCGGGTGACAGATGCATCATATTGAACACAATTGATTCAGTATTTTGGATGTTTTTCAGTTGCAGATGTTGCAGTTGCAACAACAACAGAGTTGCAGTGCAGATGCAGTGATGGCAATAGTATAGCAGGGTCAGCAACAACACAGATGCAACATCAGAGTTACGCAGTGGTTGGTGGGTAGTGGCAAGGAGTCACAGTAGCCAGACATCAGCAGTGTGACACGAGATAATACAAAGACAGGGTGTTGTGACAAGGTGTGCAGCACTAGAACACATTCCTCGCTAAGAGGGAGTATTATTTTTTGTAGCATCGGATGTGTTTTAGCCACGAAATTCGATGGAGAGGCTAGAATACATCCGATCTCCAAAACCCATAAATCATTTCTAGAAAGTCCACCTAGAGATGACTTAATTAAATTATTAAATTATTTTTTAATGTTTCCTAAGTCTAAACTTAGGAAAATTGGTTAATTGATTAGAATTAATTAAGTCAAGGTGAAAATTCTCTAGAAACTCACACGAATCGATCCAGAAATGATCTGAGCCATCGATTAAGTTTTAATCTTGGTCGTTGGAGTTTCAATGGGAAGACATAAGAAGGGATCGATGTGGTGATGGAGAATGCACCAAAGTCACTTGGAGAATTCGATTTTCTAGAGTAGCAGAAGTCAGTTGTCAAAGAGTTCAAGCTTCAGTGAGGCAGCAAATATAGTGAGGGGCAAGGACAGTGATCCGGAGGAAGTATTTTAGATCTGGAGAGCCAACAGCAAGAAGGCCGAGTTATTCCCTGTGAGGCAGCGCATAATACTAAGTAGTTGCTTTAGATTGGCAGTTCGATTTAACTGAGGAAATATTTGTTCTTCGTTCCAAAGGCTGCGCAGAGGGTCTACAGTGTCGGAGAGGTGATTTCCTCAGCAGAGCCAGGCAAAACAACTTCATCAAAGACTGGTTGGAGGCTTGACGTCATAGGGTCTGCGCAGAGCAGCGCCGAGGCTGATGTAGAGGGTCCAGGAGGCTGAGTTTTCTGAAGGGAGGTTGTGTCAGGATTTCTTGTGGAGGAAGTGTAATTCCCTTCAATAATTTTTCCCATATTTTTCTTGTTGTGGATTGCCAGTTTCAGGCATCCAGATTGTACTCATATTTTCACTGCTACATAATAATAAAAACCCTCGCTGTTGCACCGATTTTCCCAAGTTGGGTTCTTCTGGGGACATTTGTCCAAAAATAAAGGTGTCAATTTTTGTGTGTGTGCTAGTATTTTCTCAGTTTTCAGCGCTATTTGTTTCCACAGTTTTATTTGTGAAGTTTGCAGTGTGTTTATTTCGATATTTGTCGGAGCAGATAAATTGTTAAAATAATTAACAATTAGTAGAAATAATACTAGTTGCTACAATAAGATTTCAAACTTGAAATTTTCACTCTGTAGGTGCAGGAGCCTCTCCAACCACTGGTAGTTGATCTCGAATTTCCTGAATCCTAGTGAGAAAGGGATCAATGCCTTCACCCTTATACATCCTGATGTTCCACAAATTTTCTTTGAACAACATCTTCCGATGCTTGGAAGGATTCTGATATAGCTGAGTGAGAGCACCCCATATCTCCTTCGTAGTATTCTTGCCAGATATATGTGAGACTATATGGTCACTGACTCCATCCAGGATCATTCGCTTCACTTTGGCCATCTCCTTCTTGAACTCCTTCTGCTAATCTGCATCAATGGGTACTACCACAACACTTTCTGCATAGGTCTTCAAGCCAAATTCATCTAGTAGGAATAACATCCTAGCCTTCCAGATGATGTAGTTGGAGGCTCCCTCCAAACTATCCTGATCTCTAAGTCCAGTTGTAGCCATCTCTGCTAAAAATTGAAACTGGATGGGAAATCCCCCTCTTTCATTGCTCGGTTGTTGGCTTCTTCTATACGCACTACATTATGGAGTGAAAGAAAACGCTTGCAGCTACTACCAACTGCTACTAGAAGTTTGGATTTCTAAACTAGAAACCCCGTGAAAGAAAATATCCCTCTGTGTGTGCACTTTCTCTTCCACGACACAGATTTTGCTCTAGCAAACTGCTGCAAAACCCTTTGTGCCCAAACAAGAGTTCTGCTCAGCGAAAATATGAGCTATTGGTGCCTTAGTCACTGGGTTTGGCGAACTTAATGCTTGACGTTCGAAATACGCCGAATTTGAACCGAATTCGAACAAATTCAAATTTGTTTGCCGAACTTCAAGCCGAACATGAAGGCGAACACGAATTTCAAGCCGAACATCAACGAATTTTTTTTTAAATTCGGGTAAAAAATCATTTTTGTTCGTTTAGCTGTTAGGTTTTGTTGTTTTCGATTTTGTTAAGTTTAGCTGTTAGGCTTGTTTTAGCAAGCAGACAAAGAGAGAAGGGATTTTCTTTTTTATTTATTTATTATACTTTTCTTACTGTTATGGTGGTTTATTTTTTGTAGGAAGGGATGCTAAATTTATGACCTTTTTCATGTAGGTTTTTGGATTAACTTCATTTAATGAAGGCATTCCAAATGGGTATGATCACATGCATAATCATATGAAGAAAAGTCATTCTCAACTTTTCTTCAGATTTGAAATTTGGATTTGAGTTGCAAGCATAAATCTACTAGCAGGGGGAATAAATGACCAGTGCTATTTAGAGATCTTCATTCTTCTCTAGCATCTTAAAGTTTATATATTTTGTTCGTTTAGCTGAATTTGATATTCTTATGGGTGCTAGACTCTAGTAGCTTTGACGAATTTCACACTTTGTTTACTATATATAGAAGACTAAAGTTAGTTCTTTATTGGCAATTTAGTACTCGCTTTCATGGTTTATATGTGAAAATGATGTAAATGTTTGAGCAATAATCCTATGTGTTTGCAATGTGCATTATGCACTTTCAAAATTGACATGCTATATATATATATATTTTTTTTTTCAAATTTCTATATGTCAAATTTTATGCCAAATTTTATCAGCGAAATTTTAGGTGCCGAACTTTATTCGAATTTCAACGTCGTCGAAATCGAACACGAACACGAACCTGGTGACTTAGATTGGTGCTCCCTCTACCTACTGGAATCACTCAATCTAGCAAGCCGAATTTGTCTGCAACCATGCACTGAAAAATCAAACTACCCAGCAAGTCGCACTGCCTAGCAAAGCACTGCGCAACCCCATAAAATTCGTCTTGCTGCTTCCTCTGAGCATCAAATTTTCCTATCCGTCAAACTCACTCTAATACCATGTGAAAATAAAAACTATTGCAACAACTGGAATTAATTCTTACAACTGTAAAATTAATTAAGTAGTTTACTGTGACAACAACAACGAATTAGTCACACTGCAATCTTTAGAAATGAATTCTGCGGAAAATAAAAGTGCTAAAAAATGAGAAATACTAGCACACACACAAAAATGTATCACTATTAGTTTTTGGACAAATGTCACCGGAAAAACCCAATGTGGGAAAATCGGTGCAGCAGTTGAAGATTTTTATTGTTATGCAACAGTGAGAAATTTTGAGTACAACCAGATGCCCAAACTAGCAAGCAATCCTCTACAAGATAAACTGGCCACAAAAAATTAGTGTGACAAATTTTGTCTCATCCGACACTGATCCAGCTCCAAATCTAGCACTAACTGGGCTCCACGAAACCCCTACATCAACCTCTGCATCACCCCTACGCATGCCCTCGAACACTTTGCCTGGAACCTTCCTATGATCAATCCATCTGCCTAACTTAGCCTCTGAGGATGACAGACTTGCCCTCTCCACAATTTTTTCCCAACCTCAAGAAATTGAATTGACCCTCTTCCTGGACAAATTGAACGTTGCCTCTTAAGCTTCTACGTAACCTCACTGAGGAAACTCAACCCTCCTATAGCTGACTCTTCGGAACTAGAAAATTTCCTCCGGAATCACTGTCTCTACCCTTCTGACATTTGCGTCCCATCTAGCTCGAATTTTGTTGTTGGCTAGCTCGATCTACCAAGGAATTCACACTATTGGTGTGTTCCTCCATCTACCCATCGACTTCTTCTTATAGTCTTAAGTTGGGACTCCAATGGCCAAGATTAAAACTTAATCAAGGGATGAGATTATTTCCTTGTCGATCCATGTGAGTTTCTAGATGATTCACACCTTTCTCAATTAATTCCTATTAATTAACCACTTTTCCTAAGTTAGACTTAGGAAATTTATAATTATGGTCAATTAATTTAATTGAACCAACTCTAGGTGGAATTTCTAAAACCGATTTCTGGGTTTTGGAGAACTCCCGTGTTTTAGCCTCTCCACAAAATTTCAAGACTAGAAAACCTACTATGCTACAAAAACTAACACCTTATACACCTAGGTATGTAAGTACATTTTATGGTTACTGTTATGCATGTTCTAAGTATGGACATAGAGATGGAGAGTGCAGGGAATACAACGGGAGTATTGATAGAGGGTTTTATCGAAGCTCTAGAAGAAAATTTCCTGAAAGACAAGAAATAATCCCATATGCCTATGGAAGCAAAAGTTACAACATCTTTGCTCCATTACTCAGACGAGATGTAGAGTGCTACCTATGTCATAACTTTGGACATTTTTCATGAGATAGTAGAAGCGGCTTGACATGGACTTCGCTGAACCAAAAAGGAAAAGCATTCACTAGGCAGGAAAACAAGACCACTAGGGTCTGGCAGAGAAAACTGGTTTCACAATGAATGCTTGCACAATTGGAAGATCGAAAGTATTGAGACAGGGGAAGCTCCATGACAGGATCAGATGACGTCCTAGGAGAGCATATTGTTAGGGGTAGCCTATGTAATGGAAGAGATGATGCAATAGGAAGGCACATTGTCAAGGGGAGCTTCTAGAGATGATGCAGCAAGCAAGCATGTTGTCAATGGGAGCCACATCACTTAGAGATATCATCAAGGGCGTGTCAACTACCCTTTTCCATTGATGTCAAAGGGGAAGTGAATCATGGAAGAATCAAGGGAGAGAGAGAGATGCATGATGTAGCATGCCAAGTTATGATCAGTGTGTTGATTTCAATGTCAATGAGGGAGATTGTTGAGTATGTTGTCATTGATGTCAAAGCGAGTGCAACAAGTTGAGGATGTCGTCATTGATGTCCTTGGTATGTTGGTTGCCATGATAGGATGATGTAGCTTGATGATGTAGCGTGATGAAATCCTAGCTCTAGGGTTTGGTTTCCTTGGAGGATGGACATGCCCCACCTTTGTTGGAGTTTTTGAAGTTGGATATTAGTGAGTTTGCCCTTGTGATCTTTTCCATCAGATTCTTTTCATCATTCTGGTTCTGTTGATATGTGGAGTGTTGACCACACTTTGTCAACGACCCCATAGCAGTACACCCCCATTTTTTCAAATGGGATTCATCATGTTCGACGTGGTCGCGCCATTCAGATTCCATCATCAGTCGACAATTTTATGAATAATGTAAACCCATTCTGCATGTTTATGATGTAAATGATCTAAGTAAGACCGTCATGTATGTAACAACCTAGGTAAGCCTAGTATATTGGTGACGATTTCTATCCTAGGAGGTATTTTTTCTTACTGATTTACTTGTGTTTTTCGACACAAGTGATCGGCAGAGTTTTCCCCTCCAGCCTCACTCCAAAGCTAGGGTGGATTTTGTCATCAGCATGCTATGTGAGTCCTAATGTTTTCTATTGAGTCCTTGTAAAAGTAGTTTGGGAATAATCCTAGCTATTTGGCTAGATTATTTTATTACAAGCTACTTGGTCTACTAGATCATGTTTTGAGTCGCAGAATTGGGTATCTATTTGAGGGTCTATACGAATGGGTATTCCCCCTTCATGTGTCTAAATGTATTTATCTTATGTAAAGAGGGTTAGAAAAAATAATTAAATCCCCTCTCAGTCAATTAATTAAATTTTTTGGTCAAATTAATTAAAAATCCTAAGCCAGAAATCTAATTAATTTTAAGTCCTAGGTAAGTTAAAATTCTTTAAAGACAAAATTCGTTGGTCCTTAAAAAATGAATTTTTAAAAGTCCCAGGCCAAGGGAATATTGAGAATTTCAAGGAATTTTGGACCCTTGGGCCTAGGTGGTAAAGTCAAAGTCAAAATTTTGAGGTAATTAACTCAAAAATAATATTTTTGAGTTAATTAAAATGAAATTTAATGATAAATTCGTTTTTCCTCAAATTTATAATTTCGACGGTCCAGATTAAAAGATGATCAAATCTTTTCGACGGTCGAGATTATTTTGACATGGATCAACCGAACTAGCCATTGGAGATTTTATCTTATAAATTAGAGGTCTTTGTCAGTCTTTCAATCATCTGATCTTTGGATCGTGCACTTGTTCTTGGAAGCTCTTGTGATTCCTTTTGATGAGTAAAGCATAAGGACTTTGGGGTTACAAACTTTGGTGTTCCTTTTCTAGATCTATGTGGTGATTTATCTCTAAACACTGCTACTTTATTTTGCATTTTTATGGTTGATGGCTTTCATGGATTAATCTGCATACAGGTATCTTGTGCAGTTTTCTGGGTTCATAAAATGACATTTTTGATTTAACGGAAAAACTAGTTATCTATTTTTCTGAAAGGTCTCATGTTTATTTTCTTAAATCTCTATCAATCTAAATTTCAGATCTAAGTGTGCAGGGAATTTTTTTTTAAAGATTTGAGCGTCTGGGAAGTCTTCAGTTGGACCAGCTGACTCTCAGATTTCGTAAATCTGAAAAAGCCCATTGTTTCTAAATTCCCAAAGCGATCTTACGGAATTAGTGGTTTTGCAAAGTCTTTCAAGACTTGTGCCTCTCTTTAAAATTTCAAATTTCTAAAAATTGTGCTGAAATGAGTTTAAATCTGGCCATGAGGGCCTTCGATCTGTAGATTAACATTGTAAATTTGTATATTTGCTCTAGGCTGTAAGGGTTTAATAAAAAAAAATTTGTGCATATAGTTTTGTATCTGTTCTAGTTTTGCAGGTTGCAGGGTTTTCTCAGATTTTTTTTTAAGATCCAAGCCAGATCTAACCCCCGAGGGCAAGATCTAGCCTCAGGATCGCTTCTGTTGGCAGATTTGATTGATTTGGAGGTGCATCTAAAATCTGAGTTCGACGAAAAGAAGTTAATCTGCTGGACGATTTTGATTGTACTGGGTTCGTTCGAGGTAATTACTGCATTTGTTCGCTGCATCTGAAACCCTTGTCTTTCTCCTGCTGCATCGCCTCTTCCTCTACGTATTTCTCTTGCAGCCAAACCCCCATCCATTCATTTGCAAATGTTGTCCCTTCATCGCTGCTGTCCACTTGCTTTCTTTCTGCCGCCGTCCATATTTCCGCTGCATCATTCCCTTTCTCCTCTGCCCTCATCCTTCCAGCTGTCGATCTCCTAATCCGTCCTCACGCCGTCCAGATTTCTCCTGCTGTCGAGCTCTCTCCAACATCGACCTTCCTCACACTACAACCAGCTCCTTATTCGTCCGCTGTCCAGTTTCCATTCCGCTCCCTCGACTATCCGCTTTGTCATATGCAACCCTCCTCGCTGACCATCGACTTCTTATCCTCGCCATCGTGCCACATTTGCTCCGTCGTCGACCTCTCGCGCTTCTCGACTTGTAAGAAAAAAAAAAAAATGCATACAAAGTAAACTCATAAACGTATATGCGTTATTTTTTTAGTTCGGATTCCATTTTAGTGTTAGGTTTAAATTTATTTTTATTGTTAGATTTTAATTTAGTTGGGGTAGCGTTTAGTTTTAGGTGTATATTTTTATTAATTTAGCTTTAGTTTTAATTTGTGTAGTTTTAGTTTAGTTCTTAGGTTTTAAATCGATTTTGTTTGGTTAATGATTAGTTGTGTTAAAATTTTAGATTTTAAATCAAGTGTGTTTTAGTTTTAAATTGTTTTAGAATTTCAGTTTTTTTTTTGGGGATTTAAAAAATAAAAAAATGAAATGAAAACTTTACTTTTGGTTTAATCCGTTTAGTTTTAACTCTTAGTTTTAGATTTAGGATTTTAAATTTTAAATTTTTTTTGTTTAAAAAAATAATAAAAATATAAAATATAAAATTTCCAAAAAGTTTCTAGTCAAATGAGCTTTTAATTTTTTATCCTAAGTTTGACTATAGGAGCATTTTAATTTATGGATTGGAATTAATTGAAACATCATAGATTCAGAAACATTGCAAGCATCTGGCATTTATTTTTTTAATGATCGTTTCATGATAGCTTTGTTGTGGGCTTAAGTATTTTAATGAATGGCTGTGGTGCTTTCTATTGAATATCATTGTGGTCATTTGTGTTTTCATAGCAGCAGTTATACATCAATTACTTGGCTTTAATTACATAACGGGATATTTTAACTCCATAAGGCACTGGTTTTAATAGAATTGGATCTGTGAAATCTCATTAATCTCATCAAGTACTTGGTTATTTGACTGTGTCTCCTGAGTTGGTTGACTTGCAATCAATTCATTTTCTTCATTTCTGTTAGGGTCTACCTCCCTTAGCTTGCAAGGAGACAGCTTAGATAGAGAGATTGGGGATCAGGGTGACAACCCCCGATCTGAGCTGTTGTCGCGATGCCTAGACATTCTGTGCGACAACATGGAGCATCTCGTGGGCCTTCATGGTTTGAGAGATATGCTTGATCGAAGTTGATGCCCCATGGTAGTGGTCCAAAACCCTAATGGGCTGTTGAGGTGGTATCATACTATTAGTTTGAATGATGTGGAAATCTTGCTATATCCTAGTTTTTATGGTAGCATTGGATAGGTGTTCTAGTCTCGATTTGTGTTAGTGTAATATCCCCAACGGGAAATAGGCAGCAATACAAGCATACAACTATATAGAAAAATGCCGGAAACAGAATATAGAGCAAGTACACATAAAATTCCAGAAATGCTAAGCCATTTTATTAATCTGAGAATATAAATGGGTACAATGGATAATCAGAATAAGAGCACCTATCCTTGCACTAGGCAAGTGAAGAACCCTCTCAGAAACAGGAAATGGCTACTACAGAAACTGCTTCCCAGCTGCTGGAAGAAACTGCCGTAAACTGCTGCTCCTGGAAAGAACTGGAACTAGAGGTTGATCCCCTCGCCGGAATGAGCTAAAAATCTACAGATCACCTGTACTCGCTGCTCCGGACAAAACCCAGAAATCATAGACAAAATGGACCACCTCCGAAAATCACCCCCAGAAACCCTCCTCCTACAAAAACGCTGTGCCTCCAGGAACAGCGCAGAAGCTCAAGGAACACGCTGAGAAAAGGGCCTGAATCCTCCTGCAAAACCTCCGGCTGAAATGGCAACCTCCTCGAGGCTGAAAAAAGCTGAAACCACTGCCAAATCACCACACAACAACGCTGCTCAACAAAGACTGCGTCCTCCCTGCTGAAACTGCGTCCTCTCTCCTGGACTGCGCAGTCACTCCAAGAGACCAACTCCTCTGCAACGTCCACCCGAAAATCCACTGTAAACCACCTATAGAAACTGAAGAAAATGCCTTGCTCGAGCAGGCACTCGAAGTCCCCCGAAGCCAAGGGTGAGATCTCCGATCGGAGACACTCAGTTCGCACTAAACAGTGCTGCAGACCGACTAAACAACCGGCGTGCTGAAGTAGACAGAAGTCTAGCTCTCAATATCAATAACATATCAATAATACCAAATGGAGTGAAACCCCCACCTTTTATAGTGCTAGCTCCCCTCAAACCCTAACTGCGTCCTTGAGTTCCTCCTTGACCTGCGCAGTTACCTTAGGAGTTTACGTGAGGCCTCTCTCATGTGTGTGTGGACCCCCAAGGCTTTACCCTTTAAGTTACAACGTTGCCTCTACTAGGGAAACACTTTATTTTATTTAAGTGAGTTAGACCCCTTTTCTCACTTTTATTTATTAATTAACTATAGTCGGCAAAACTATACAAAAATCAAATAATCCAATTAGCGGTGCTAATTAGGAATATTACAGTCTCCCCCGGCAAAACGTTGCTTGTCCTCAAGCAACTGAAGTGATGGATGCTGTAAAGTCTGCTCGCTCTCCCAAGTGGCATCCTCATCCGGCAAAAATTGCTTGTCCTCAAGCAACGCTTGAACAAGCCTACTCTCTAGCTGATGCTCCCCACCAATACTGCAAAATGTGCCTGGGTCCCACTGAAACCTCTCTGTCTCCTGCATCACTCTGATACGAAGGGATATCTCAACGCCGGGATCCCAAAGTGACCTCTCACAGTACCAACCAACCAATAATCCTCCCAGATCCCATCGCCACCGTGGCCAATAATCGCCCAAGTCCCACGGCTCGGACTGTGCACTGCCTCTGGCTGTGACTAATGCTCTAAGAGGTGGAGACCACCAATAAGCATCAATGCTCCTGGGCTCCTGCTGCGTTGTACCTGTAGCTGCATCTGCTACCCCTCCAACTGCATACCAACTCATCACCTCTCTCCAATCCAAGTCATGACTCAATCCCATGCTGATCCCGCTCCCCTGAAATTGGGAAGGAGTCCTGAAGTAACGACAACTGGTGCCCTCCTGCCGACTGGGATCTGTGACATATACTATGTCCAAGGGCCCCTGCTCCACTGTGCTCCCTACGAAGAATACCGTACCATCAAGAGGGTACCAACTCATGATCTCCCGCCAGTCCATCTTGGAGGAAGCATCTGATGTAGCAACAACAACTGCATGTGGAACATGCCTGGAAGGTTGCCGCCAACCCGTAATCATCTCCCACGGCCAAACTATCACATCTACCTCCAACATCTCCAGAGGATATGGATCTGTAGCTGCTGTCACGATACTCGATGTCAATGCAACTGACTGCTCCTCCTCAATGACTGACCCTGCGGTTAGCTGCATATCCACCACAGACTCGATGTGAGTGCCCATCTGGCTCTCTCTCAAAGGAATATCATGCCTGATGTGAGTAGTGTCCCCCTCTGTCGACTCAGGCTCCATCACCTGCTGCTCTAGCTGAATTGTCACAAGTGACTCTCCACCCAGAGTATCTCTCGCAGAGTCCCATGACTGCTCACCCTGGACACTAAAATATAGCTCCTGTCTACTGTCACCATCCAGGCAAGGCTGCCCTCGCTCCCCAGAAGCGGCCTCAACTGATCCTATGGACTCATGTGAAAAGGAGTCCTCACCCTGGTATACAGAAGGAATGCCCTCCTGTTCTACCTCCGCCATCTCATCCGCATCGAACATGCCATCCACCATCTCGACAACGCGTCGATACAGTGTCTGGAGCCCAGACACATACTGGGATACTACCTCTGTTGTACCCCGTATCTTCTGCTCATGCATGATCTCGACATGCCCCGAGGGAAAAATGATGCATGTCTCCCTCATGACTTGCTCCCCAAACGTAGGCTCAGTGATGACTGATGCACTACCTCTGCAACGGATCATCTCATCCCCCAACCTGTGGCTGACAACTAGCACACCAACCCAGTGCCACTGCTGAGAAGTCTCTCGCCTAGTGTACTGAGTGTCATCCAAATATCTTGGGTGAATCTCGCGTACCCTGCTGCTCACGCCCAAAGTGCCAAAGGTCAAAAACATAATCAACTGTACCTATGAGTGATGTCGAAGCGAGTCAGGTGTGTGAGTCCCCACAGATACTGCCAAGTATCGCTCCTCTGTCTCTCCATTGATCCTGGGTGAAATACCCCCAAAGGTAAGCCCAGTGTCCCTGTCCATGAGTCTCTCTGGAAGCAATGCTCTAAGACCCTGCCGTGTAGCACCGTATGCCCTCGCATACCACTGATCATCCATACACTCCTCAACATGCCACTGCACATTGAGGCATACCTCGGTATGCTGCTGGATACCATGTGCTACTGCTGTAGCACCCTGTACCGTCTCGTGCCCTGACTGTGTCCAGGCATCGGTCACTCTCTGCATGCTCTCAATGTGATGTAGGATACTCCTACTCCACAATGCAGTCCCACACACTATGGTACACCACCATGCTACTCCATGTCCACCGACAATCCACCGCTCAATGCTAGAGGCTCCCACACATCCCTGGATGTGATGTCCTAGAGCTGTGCCTCTACATGTCCGACTACCACCAATCGGTAACATCGTCTCCACCGTCACATCACTATACCTGCCGACGAAAGGATCATCACTCCAAATACTCCTCAAGGGGTCCGAGAAGTGAATCTCCCTGTGTGTCAGTAGTGTTACCACCGCTGCTCGGCTCTGCTGCGTCCTCTGTGCCCCACACAAAGGTGAAGAATCCTTGGCCCCATACAAGGTGCCATCTGGTGGCCTGCCAATGCCACCTCCTCCGACAAGCTCCTGCCAAGGTGCGCTGACCACCCCGTGATCCCGTGTATGAATGTCATGCCAAGACAACCTAGGGAGTCTGCCCATAAACTGGTTGGCCACTGGAGCTGACCGAAACTGCACATGCTCTACTACGAGGCCAACTGTACTCTCCAAGACATAGTCAGCCGACCTGCCTGGGAAACAGTAGGTGATCCCACCTGGATCCCAATGCCAATCTGGTGTTCCTGTACTCCCCATGCATAGAAAATCCCGCTGAGCTACACTCGGATCCATCACTATCTCCATAGCCCGCTCCACCGAGTACCAACTCAAAACCTCTCTCCATCCAACCTCAACATATGGATGCTGTACCCTGTGCAACTCTGATCGTCTCATACTACTATCCAAGTCAACATATGAGATCTGACTAGGTGGCTCTGCCTCTCTCTCTCCAATGGGAAGAGATGACCCAACAACACTGCTAGTCCCATCCATGCATGCCTGAAGGGGAATGATGTGATGCTCCAACGTGCCCTCTGGTTGTATCATCAGGGAATCCAGCTGTTCCCCAATGTGGACCAACTTGGCCGCCGACTTGGCACAAGTCACTCTCATACCCTCCAGCTCCTGGTCCTGCAACAAAATGGCCTCCCGTACTGACGCGGCCTTCTCTCTCAAAACTCGAAGGTCCGTCCGAAGCCGATGATACTGCTGTCTGCGACCATCATCCAATACCTCTGTATCTGCTAGTGCCTCATCGAAGGTGGATATATCTCCTAACGCCTCACCCATCTGTCGTGTGCTGCTACCACCTAAAGACTTGGACACGACTCCGGTCATCACCTCAATGGATGGCTCTACTGAGGTAGGCTCTACCTTCTCCACTACCACATCAACCGACTCGGCCGAGGAGGTCTCCAATGAGGGTGAATCCTGTGTCACACTAGGTGTAACCTCGGACTCCCTGCAACCCTGTGTTCCCTCATCCTCCAAGTGCGAGGTAACCATTTTAATGGTTCCCCTCTCCGATACTCGGTCAAGCTGGAAAGAGGTACCCAACTTGTCCACCCAAGCTTTTTCTGAGCGCCTGGATGACCTGTCGAATGTCGGTAGATGGAATCTGTCCACTGTGCGCTGTAAGCCCCCATCATGTGAGCGCATGTTCCTTCTGTGAAAGTTGTGAGGTCTACTAGCTGTGCGGTGGTCATCACGGTGGCGCCTGTGCCCTCGATGATGATCACGGAATCTAATGCCATACTGGAACTGGATATAGTCTCTGAAGATGATAGAATCCATGAACGCCTGTCCGTAAGCCTGGTACTCTGCAAAAATGTCAGCTATCTGACCCGGCTCCAGCTCTCGCTGTGCTGCTGCCCCTGTGTCTTCATCCAGAAAAGTGGGCATGGTAGGACGTGTGGGTGTATGTGATGCCATATGCTGAGTGGCATCATGCTCCGGCAAATGGTGGGATGTGCCTGATCCCTTACCAATCTGAAAACCCCTTGGGGTTTCCCACTGCCTTTCTAGCGCAGTGAGTCTCTGTGACATATCCTGCATGTGTTGGAGCGCCTCTCTAAATCTCCTCTCATCATCAACACCTGCCATCGGCTCTTTCTGCTATGTGTCTACAGGCTCCTCAGAAACTGCACGGCTGCTGCAAAACCATACTGCTGCTTAACTTCGACCTCCGATTTACCCACTGAAAACTACTCAGAAGATTCCAAGAATTTGGGAAGGTAATCCTTGCCCAAAACCCAGAAAAACCCAGAAAACGTTTCTTCTAATTCCAAACTTCAAAATTTGACCCTTTATATTTTGGCCCTTTTTCCAATTGCGTTTTTGGTACTGCAACTGCTATTGCTCTGTATGATCTCTTTCCCGATGTCATAGACCACAGGCTGAGCCAGAATTATGCTCTGATACCATTGTAATATCCCCAACGGGAAATAGGCAGCAATACAAGCATACAACTATATAGAAAAATACCGGAAACAGAATATAGAGCAAGTACACATAAAATTCCAGAAATGCTAAGCCATTTTATTAATCTGAGAATATAAATGGGTACAATGGATAATCAGAATGAGAGCACCTATCCTTGCACCAGGCAAGTGAAGAACCCTCTCAGAAACAGGAAATGGCTACTACAGAAACTGCTTCCCAGCTGCTGGAAGAAACTGCCGTAAACTGCTGCTCCTGGAAAGAACTGGAACTAGAGGCTGATCCCCTCGCCGGAATGAGCTAAAATTCTACAGATCACCTGTACTCGCTGCTCCGGACAAAACCCAGAAATCATAGACCAAACGGACCACCTCCGAAAATCACCCCCAGAAACCCTCCTCCTACAAAAACGCTGTGCCTCCAGGAACAGCGCAGAAGCTCAAGGAACACGCTGAGAAAAGGGCTTGAATCCTCCTGCAAAACCTCTAGCTGAAATGGCAACCTCCTCAAGGCTGAAAAACGCTGAAACCACTGCCAAATCACCACACAACAACGCTGCTCAACAATGACTGCGTCCTCCCTGCTGAAACTGCGTCCTCTCTCCTGGACTGCGCAGTCACTCCAAGAGACCAACTCCTCTGCAACGTCCACCTGAAAATCCACTGCAAACCACCTATAGAAACTGAAGGAAATACCTTGCTCGAGCAGGCACTCGAAGTCCCCCGGAGCCAAGGGCGAGATCTCTGACCGGAGACACTCAGTTTGCACTAAACAGTGCTGCAGACCGACTAAACAACCGGCGTGCTGAAGTAGACAGAAGTCTAGCTCTCAATATCAATATCATATCAATAATACCAAATGGAGTGAAACCCCCACCTTTTATAGTGCTAGCTCCCTCAAAACCCTAATTGCGTCCTTGAGTTCCTCCTTGACCTGCGCAGTTACCTTAGGAGTTTACGTGAGGCCTCTCTCATGTGTGTGTGGACCCCCAAGGCTTTCCCCTTTAAGTTACAACGTTGCCTCTACTAGGGAAACACTTTATTTTATTTAAGTGAGTTAGACCCCTTTTCTCACTTTTATTTATTAATTAACTATAGTCGGAAAAACTATACAAAAATCAAATATTCCAATTAGCGGTGCTAATTAGGAATATTACAGTTAGAAAGGCTAAGGAACACAAGATCTCCAAACCTAAAAAAGGTTTCAGGAGAAAACACCTAGAGACCACTCAGTTAAGTTAATTGATCAATAATTAAGTATGCCTAAGTATAAATTAGGAAAATTGATTAATTAACAACAGGTAATTGAGAAAGATGAGAAATCTCTAGAGACTCACTTGGATCAAGTCTAAGATGATCTTAGCCATTGATAACAATTTAATCTTGGCCATTGTTGATCTAGTGAGAGATTATAAGAGCAGATCGATGGGATGGAGATAGAAACATCAAGCAAGAGGGAGAGCAAGTATCCCTAGTAGATTGAGCTATCCAGTGCAATGATTCATCAAGGAAATGAGCTCGAGCTAGAGCAACAGTGATTGAGGTAGTAGCATAAGATTTTTCCTGTAAACATTCCAAGTAGCAAATCAGCAGTGCAGGGAGGCTGAAATATTCTACAAATAATTCGTCCAGGAAGTGTGAGTTAGCAAGATCAGCAGAGAAAGTTTCCAGGAAAAGGTTGGATCAGCTGTTGGAGGCCGAAAAACCACTCTAGAAGAAGGTAGTGAAAAAAATTTCAATGGAAAGAGAAGGCTAGACGATCAGTTTTGGAGCAGTTCCAAGAGGGTCGTACGAACTATGTGGGCCAGGAGTGTGAGCAACCAAGAGGTGGTGTGAGCAGTCTAGAGGGAGGCTCAGTAATTTTATAGAAGGGAGAAATTTTCTCCAAACTATTTTGGCAATATTTTTGCTGGAGGATTGCCAATAAGGCATCCAGCATATTATACTCAAATTTTACTGCTACATAATAATAAAATAAACCTTCATCTGTGACACCATATTTCCCTTCGGGGTTTCTCTAGGGACACTGTTGTCCAAAAATATCAATGTCATTTTTATTATGTGTGTGCATCTATTTTCTCAGTTTCAACATTATATTTAGCTTCCACATAATATATTTTTGAAGAATTGCATACACATAATAAAAATATCTTATGAAAGGAAGTCCTATCCCAGAAATAGAGAGAATCCCAAAATCAAAGTCCTACACAAATCAACCAACACAGAAAGTTGGAAGACTAATGTCTCAAATTAGGATGATGCATTCAGAACACCAACTCATGATAGAGCATTCAAGAGTGGAAAGCAACAAAGATATTCTAAGGGACGAAACATCTTCAACATATCTTCATACTATACACCACATATCTTCATCCTATACACCCAGGTATGCAGAGACATTTGATGGTTGTTGTCACATATGTTCTAACTATAGAGACAAAGCTCAAGATTGCAAGGGATGTAGTAGGAATATTGACAACATGTTTTATCAAAGCCCTTCGAGTAGATTTTCTAGAAGACAAGAAAGAGTCCTAGACACCTATAACTGTAGGAACTATAACTCTTTTGATCCGTTATTGAGATCAGATGTAGAATTCTATTTGTGCCATAATCCTGGCTACTTTGCCCGAGATTGGAGAAGTGGCTTGACATGCGTTAGTTTTTCTGAGGGATGTATTGTTCTTTGATTTAGATAATTGCATTTCATCGTTTACATATTGAATTTTCCTCACAGTATCATAACATTATTCAACAACATATGAAATTATATAGAAAGAAAAATACCATCATCAATGTAGTGGAACATAAAGGGACAATAGAATAAAAACATTCACACATAGAGACACCAAGATTGGTAAGAGACCAGGGCAAAACCCCACAAGGGGGAAAACCATTTCAAATTCTTCTTCTTAGTAGATTGTCATAAAATGTTCAGCAAAGAGAGTATAATGATACATATAACCACAAAACTATCCAACAAAATTAACTCAACAATATCCAAGAGATGAACCCAACAATTCTACTAAACAAAACCCTGATTCAGAAGCTTGCGATCAACTGTAAAAATCAAACCTTAGTTTCCAACCGCACGAAGAGAGTGAATGTGTGTGCGATTGAAACCCTCCAATTGCATGCATGAGCCTACGTGCTTGTGGTTGTGACCTAAAATACCCTGTAGCATCCCTGCAGGTGGGAACCAAAAACCCTAATCACTCGTGCAAGCATCGGACCCTGCAATTTCGGACCTGTGCGAACCAATCTCTATGAACTAGCTTAGACCTATGCGAGCGAAACCAAAGAAAGAAGAATGATCAATGACCTCCAAATGAGGGTCACTTGTCTTGTATTTATAGCCATCCAAGGGTTGTGAAATTTCCAACATTGGAATCCTATTGCAGCAACTAGAAATTATTCTCCCAATTGTTAATCTAATTTAACAATTTATTTGTTGTTTGCTACGGAAAATACTGAATAAATCACATTACAATGTACACAAATAAAATTGCGGAAGAATAAAACGCTGGAAGCTGAGAAATGCTATCACACACATAAAATTAACACAATTGATTTTGGACAAAAGTCCCCCGAAAAACTCAATGCGGGAAAACCGGTGCAGCCGCTGAGGGTTTTTATTATTATGCGACAGTAAAATAATATAAGTACAATCTGGATGTCGAATACTGGCAATCCTGCAAAGAAAATACTTGCAAAAATATCTTAAAGGAAATTACCCTCACTTTGAGCAATCCTGACACTTGACAACTTACTGAAAATCAAGTCATCCTCCTAGCTCTGCGCAACTACTGCGTCACCTCTGCACAGTCTGCTACACACTCAGCGCGGAACAAATGAAGATCAAGATGTCCTACCTTCTGCTAGCTGGGAAACTAACCCTTTGGCACTTTGGAAATACTTTTTGGCCTTTAGAACTGAAAACCAACAAAATCGAATTGCTCATTGAAGCTTTTGTGCTACCTCTGCGCAACTTCCTAGAGAAATCTCAGTCGTTCTCTGCAATGCACTCATCGGATCTGGAAATCTTCCTCCGACTTCACTATCTCTTCCCCTCTCTCACTACTTTGATCTCTGAATCTCTCTTCGGCCACTAACTGCTACTACTCTGGAAATCGATCTGCCAAGAAATCGAACAACTCAAGTGATTTCTCCATCACCACATCGACCTCCTCTTATAATCCTATGTTGGAGCACCAATGGCCAAGATTAAAACATAATCGATGGCTTAGATCATCTCTGGATGGATCTGTGTGAGTTTCTAGACTATTCTCTCCTTGACTTAATTCATACTGATTAATTAACCTGTATTCCTAAGTTTAGACTTGGGAAACATTAAAAAAATGGTAAATAATCTAATTAAGTCACTTCTAAGAAGAATTTATAGAAACCATTTTTGGGTTCTAGTCTCATAAATTCCAACCTCCATAAAGTTTCATCGCTAGAACACATCTGATGCTACAAAAATTAACAAGGGTGTCCTATTTCCTTTTGGGTCCACCTACCCTTTTGTGCACACGTGAGCTTTCATAATAAAATATATTTTCCTTAACCAAATGAAATTCTTCCAAGGGCTAGGACGGGGCTTCCTTGATGAGGAAGATTGTTCAAAAAAGGGAATTTGTCCCTGAGCTACCAAAAATTAACACTTCCTCTCAGCTAGGGAGAAATTACCGACTGCAATATATATCTAGTCAACAAATGTCATCACTGCATATCTCGGCTCATCTATGCTCATCTCTGTAACTTTGCTCATATGTTGAACACTCTCGAATCTAAAAGAAGAATAATTTAATATCGGAGGGGAGCTTAAGCTACCACCCTCAATTCACATCAACAACATCAAAGAGCTTATCTCAATCTGGAACGACATTAGGGAGCACATCTCACTCTGAAACCACGTCGGGGAGATTAATCTCAACCCAAAATCCAATTACGATAAGGAAGTTCCTATGGGACACTCTCACCTCATGTCCCTGACAATGGGGAAGGTCCTATGGGGAACTCTAACCTAAAGTCATCTCATAGGGGAGAAAAAATCTTCCACCCTATGTCAAGCAATAGGAGTCATCGCATAGCGGAGCAAACATCTTCCACCCTATGTCGAGTAATAGTTGTCAACGCATAGGGGAGCAAACATCTTCCACCCTATGTTCCATTGATCTTCCCAACAATGACCCTAAAGGTTCATGTGGTAGAACATCTGCATAATAATCGAGCTTGTGTGAGATACTCGACTTACCAAAGGTAAGGATCACACACCCCCAAGCTTTTCTCAACCCGTTGGGCAAATGGGGAGCCTCCCCCAACAAGCCCAACTTGTGGGTATGATGCCAACTGGGGTATACTCTGCTAGACGAAGATCATGTGAAAACTCCTTGAAATGTAGCAACTGGAAGTACTTCTTCTAACTGTAAATTTAATTATGCAATTTATTTTGTTTACGACAAAATAAAAAAATATTCATAGTGCAATTTCTTCACCAAATAAAACAACACGGAAGAAAAAACAAGAACTGAGAAACACTAGCACACACAAAAATTATGACACTGTTGTTTTTGCACAAAAGTCCCTGTAAAAACCCAATGTGGGAAAACCAGTGGAGCAACTAAAGGTTTGTATTTTATTATTTGTAGCAGAAATTTTGAGTACAATAAAATATCGCCAAATTGGCGATTCTATCCAAGAGAAATACTGGAAAAAATATATTGAGGGATTTTACCCTCTCTCCAAACAATCCTGACACCTGACTCTCACTGAAAAGTTGGTCTTCCAAACCCTCTGTACAGGCCCTGCATCACTTTTGTGCAACTTGCCAAACGCACTGCCTCGAACAACTGCTACTCGAGTCGTCATGTCTATTGCTCACTGGGAAAATGGTTCTATGACACTGTGGAAGATCTTCCCAGCCTCCGGAACTGAAAACATCCTCCCCTTCAGCCAAATCGAACTGCTCTGCTGAAGCAACTGTGTAGTCCCTGCGCTACTTCCTGGAGAAAAATTTCGGCCTCATCTTTCTGACTGTCTGGAACTAGAAAACTTCCTCTGGATACTGTTGACCTCTTCTGCCACCTACTACTACTCACCCACTGGCTTGATCCCCACTGCTGAATCACTCCGGCAACTTGAACTGCCTGGGCAACTGAGTATTTGCACTAGCGTGTTTTCCACCTACCCATCAACCTCTTCTTATAATATCCAGTTGGGACTCCAACAACCAAGATTAAAACTTAATCGATGGTAGAGATCATCTCCAAGTCGATCCGTGTGAGTTTATAGAGAATTCACACCTTTCTCAATTAATTTCTATTAATTAACCATTTTTCCTAAGTTAAACTTAGGAAAATTTTAATTATGGTCAATTAATTTAATTGAGCCATCTCTAGCTGGAATTTCTAGAAATGATTTATGGGTTTTGGAGAACTCCTTCGTTTTAGCCTCTCTCCACAAGGCTTCAATACCAGAACACCTCTGATGCTACAAAAACTAACACCCCCTTTTAGCGAGGAATGTGTTCTCCAACTCTAGTGTCGCATTGCTACTATAACACCCTGTCTCTATAACATCATCCATACACGTTCTTGATGTTTGGCCACTGTGACACCCTACCACTACCCACCAACTATTGTGCAACTTTGATGTTGCATATGTGTTGTTGCTGACACTGCACTGTACAACCTATATTGCTGCCAACACTGCATCTGCACTGCAACTCCCTCTTAACTGTTGTTGTTGCTACTGCAACTATAGCAACTGAGAAGCATCCTAAATACTGAATCAACTATGTCTCTGTGTTGCCACTATATCCTGAGTCTCTGACTGCTACTAGTCTCCTCACTGTCTACTAGGAAAACTACGTTGTTGTTGATTCAGCATTGTGCTTCCTACACTGTTATCAACACTGCTCTGCACTCCTCAAAATCTAACTTCTACCAATCTGCCACTGTCACTTAGGAACTGACTGCACCAATTGGCACTGATCCTCCTGCTGCTGAATAGTGTGGGCCCATGTAGCAAAGGTAATGATCCATGAGGAAACGTCATTTGATGCTCACCTTGATGGACCCTTCCCAAATCTCTGTGCAACTCTGTGACTATAGCTCCATATCGCCCCACCTCATTCCTGGAGGTACAACTGCAAACATGGCAAAGTCTTCCTCTAGCCTAGAGGAAATTTTCTCTATCTTTGCAGATGTTGTTGTCTGATCCTACTTCTCCTTCTTGTCCTTCTTCCTCTAAGGACATTGGGTATTGTAGTGGACAGACTTGCCACACCTGAAGCACATGATCTTTAACAAATACTTCTTCTTCTTCTTCTCCCCCTGCGAGCCCTTTCCGTGGTTGGGACCTTTTGCTTTCCCCTTTGATGCAAGGGCCACATTATCTTCCTCCTTCACACCTTTCGATCCCTTATTGTTGTTGCCACTGACAAAGCTCTTTACTAGAGCTCACCTCATCTCCTCCTCCTATAGGTCTGATCATACACGACCCCACCCTGGTAATGTGTCTCGTCGAATGTTATTAGAATCAGACCGAAACCGGTGGAACTAACCGGTCTAGCCATTTTTGGTCCAAAACCGGTCGAAATTGGGCCTCTGAACCGATACTAAATTGGCCTATTCCACCGAACTAGCCAGTTCGAGATCGGTTCCATGCAGTTTGTACCTCCCCGTGCAGCGTAAAAAATTTGCCTTTTTTTTAATTTTTGGTTTTTTGCATTTGGTTGACCCAATTCTTATTCTCCTTTAGGCCAACCTAATATTCAAGCCTATGGCTCTCCGCCTAATATTGAAGCCTATGTTCCTAGTATTGCTATGCATTTCATTTCCATCCTTTTACTTAAATTTTTAACATTACCATGAAATGACTCAAGATGCTTGAGAGTGGTTCCAACCTCATTGGATTTCATATGGAGAAAGTAGAATTTTAGATTTCATTCAAAATCTAGCAGACTTAACAATTTTTCAGGATTGCGGGGATTGCAACATTTCCATTGGATTTTGTCATGTATAAGGGGTAAGGAACTAGTATTTCATAAAGATCACCAATCCGTCTATGTACTTTGATGTTTGTGGCATTGGTTGTCGAACTCCTCTAATCATGACTCTACTAAAAAAGTACCCATCACTCAAACAGTATCTTGACTTGACATGCTACGTTTTTTCTATCTTATTTTAACGCTTAGAAGGTTATATTGATGACAAAGATCCCAATATAGGCAATGATTTTGATGATATGTAGGCATTTGTTGTAGCATAAATTTTTTTGGATGCTAGAGGTCATCTAGAGCCTATTTGTTGATGTATTTTCGGTTTAGGGATGGATTGCACTCGATGTTATTTTGGTTATGTGAATACTTATGTGCTATATAAATGAGAACTTTTGCATATTTGTGTATAAATGGTTTGGACTCATATGGATGTGCATGAATATATAAGTTTTTCTATAAAATATGAATATTTTATGTATATTTGGTAAACCAACATTTTATCGGTTCCAACCGGTTCCCGGTCCACAAGGTTTTTTGGTTTGATCACCAGTTCGGTTTTGATAACATTTGTCTCGTCCAAAAATACGTTGGACAAAAACTTCCCATTCCTCTGAGACATTGTTTAAGGCCAAACACACAAGCTCTGTAGGTTGGGGTGCTTCCCCAACAACTGCAATTTGATCCCAAATATCTTGAATTTTGGTGAGAAAGGCATCTATGCCTTCACCCATCTACATCGTGATGTTTCTTAGCTTCTCCTTCAAGAACATATTCCTTTGCTCGGAAGGATTCTGAAACATCACAGTGAGAGCATCTCACATCTCCTTGGAAGTATTCTTGTCAGATATATGTGAAACTATGTGGTCCCGAACTCCATCCAGGATCATCCGCTTTGCCTTGGCCATCACCCTGGTTCCTCTAGGCCCTAGATGAACCTCCTATGTGAAAAATTCTGAATCTAAGTTACATAAATCCTATTGCAGAAATCTGATTTATAATACCTACTTGTTTTTATTAAATTAACAAGTTATTTTCTGAATACATCAAGAAAATATTAATGTAAATACATTGCAACCTACACAACTATACAGATCAATTATTGAAAAATAGATGAGGCATTCAGACAAAGGACACACTTATTTTAAGACAATCGTCCCCGAAAAAACCCAATGTGAGAAAACCAGTGCAGTAGATCTGAGGGTTTTTATTATTAAGAAGCAGTAATCTGAGTACATCTAGGGTGCCATAATTTGGCTCACCCAATAGAGAATATCCTTGGCAGACAAAAAAAATTGTGAGTTTTACCTCTCACTGCAAGTCTCGTCTGATCCAGATTAGAAACTGGTGAAATGTTAAAATTTCAGTCCCCACTTCGATTATCAGTTTTCCCTTATCACTCTATTCATTTAATGTTAAATCCAATCATGAAAAAAATTTGGAGATTTTACTATTGCTGGAAATACTGGAAACAAATTCACAGAAAATTATAACAGCCACACACAGAAAATATCACAGTGATCTTTTGTAAATGTGACCCTGGAAAAACCCCCTACAACTCTTGGGGAAAACCAGTTTGAGAGCTCTTCTTTATTTCTAAAAACTGTTACAGAGAAAATGAAATACACAGGAAAATGTCCAGCATTTACAAAAACCAAACTTATCTCGATTTCCGTGCAAAACTCAACCTTGAAAATCATGCCACAGTTCAGACAGAAAACAACAATAAATGATGTACGGACAACCTTAGTAAATGTGCCCAAGAAACAATGTACAGACTGTATGGAAATGTACAACATAATTTCTCCTCGAAAATTGTGCCCAGTTGCCTCAGTTTTCGTACCTTCAATCTGCTGATATTTCTCCTTGAAATCTGTGTCGTACCCTCCTTGGAATGCATGCCAAACTTCAGCTGTATGGATATGTTGTCTTGGAATGCGTGCCAAACTCTTGATGTATGGTTCTGTTGTAAATGCCTCCTTGGGATGCATGCCAAAGACTTTTATTCTCCTTCACTTCCTCCCTACTCAGAAATTTCACCTTTGCTCTCTCTGGCTTTCTCTCAAATGCTCATGAAAGAATAATGTAATCTTTTCTTCTTATTCTCTCCTTTTACCCTAACCTAAGTGACTTTTGAGTGATCCCTAGATCCAATGGCTAAGATAGCGTTAGATCAAGGAATGAAAATAAATGCACATTATTTTCACTTTTTCTATTTAATCACTCACCCACTTAAATAAAGACCTACTTAGCCTTTTATTTCCATAGTCGCTTTTTCACTTTCTAATTCTTCATTGACTTAATAAAGTTACTTTTAAATTAGAACATAATTTTATCACTTATAAAGTCACTTTTAAATTAGACTGACTTTACCACTTATAAAGACCCACTTAGCCTTTTAGTTCCATAGTCACTTTTTCACTTTCTAATTTTTCATTGACTTAATAAAGTCACTTTTAAATTAGAACATAATTTTATCACTTATAAAGTCACTTTTAAATTAGACTGACTTTACCGCTTATAAAGTCACTTTTTAGAAGAAGAGGTACAATAGAGTGGACACTTTTCCATAGGCCAAAAGATCAAAGCCATGGGGAACCACTTGTCCTTGGTACCCAAAATTTAACATGAAACCCCAGTTGCCTCTGCGTAGTAGATGCGTAGGCCTACGTGGATCTAGCTAAAGACTGCGCCACCCCTTCTTTGCGCTGATCTGCCTCTCAGAAAATCGAGTTTCAACCCTGCCAGATTAGAAAGCCCGATCTCCAGAAATTTTTGGACTGTCCCTTGGAGCCACTACGCAGCCCCTGGCACCCTGCGTGGGCCTGCATCACCTCTCCTGGTGGCTGCGCTGGTTCCTCTACGTCTCTGTTGCCTCTCTGCATTGTACTGTTGGTCCTCCGACCAACAACTACTTCTGCCCCTCACTGTTGCACTGAATTGCTCAAATCTAATCTCCGTCTGAGCATCGCTCCGTCAAAAGAATTCGATCTCTAGATTCAGGTTTTGTGTGTGTTCGCCAACTAATCCTCAAGACTTACTTTATATTTTTCCTTTTGATGAATCAATGGCCGTGATCTAATCTCTAATTTACGGCTAAGATTAGAAAAGACTTGATTTTCATCACTTAGAAGCTTCTCACCCACATGTTTAAATTAATTCACTTTAATTATTTAAATTCCCTAAGTTTTAACTTAGGTTCCATTTAAAATAATTAATTATTTGAATAACTTAAACTTCAGGTGGAATTTCTCCAAATGATTTCTGGGTCTTGGAGATCTCATGTGTTTTAGCCCCTCCACAAAGTTTCGGAGCTAGAGCACATCCAATGCTACCCAAAAATCAACACTCCCTCTTAGCAAGGAATGTGATCTAGCAATACTTCTTTACGAGAAGCATCACCCTGATCCACAACATTGGTCCTCTACGCTACTGATGCTTAGCCTGCTGCCCTTCATCCACTGCGCTACTGCTATCTGTACTGCTACCCATGACCCTGCCACTGTCACTGCTACATTTGTACTGCAGCTCCCTCTCAAACTGCTGCATCATGCTACCCATAGCACTGCCACTGCTAACTGTTGCACTCCAACTGAAAAACCTCCCAAAAACTAACATACTGGTTCGTCTGGATACACCTCGATGTTGGAACTACCTCTGCTACTAATCTGCGCTGACCTTCTAATGCCACTGCGTTGCTGCTGCTCTGCACTGCGTTGCACCATTGTGCATTGCGCTGCTGCTGCTACCTCTGCTATGTGCTGCTTTAGACTTCGACACTCTAGCTTTGAAGCTGTTGCTCCATCATCCCTTGCATCAACTGACACTCGTCATTCTGCTACTGTCATTAAGGGCTCCCGTAGCCATATGTGATAGAGTTTGGGCACCTCAAGGATCCTGCCCTCCACTACAGTTCAAATAACTACAGATCAATGTCACCCCACCTCTTCTCTAGAGGTACATGAGCACTCATGGCACAATCGTCATCATCCCCATCATCATCCTTCGCTGCAGTAGCCTTCGAGTCAGATTCTTCTTTACCCTTCTTCTTTAGAAGGCATTGTGTGGCGAAATGTCCCAATTCTCGACACCTGAAACATCTGACCTTCGAGAGGTCCTTCTTGATTTTGATCCCCATCTTCTTCCTCCTTGATTTTGATCCCCATGCTGCTGCTTCCGACCTTGGTCAACCTTCTGATCTCTTCTTGTCGAAGAGCTGCCCACATCTCCTCGCAGTTTGGAAGAGCGGCCCTGTCCAAAACACCTTGGACAAAGGTTTCCCAGTCTTCAGTGACTACATTCAGGGCAGTGTTGACCATAAGTCCATCATCTGGTATAGCCCCTACAGAAGCTAGTTGATCTCGGATCGCTTGCAATATGATAAGGAAGGGGTCGATCTCTTCTCCCTTCTGGATCTGAAACAGTCTCAACTAATTCTCAAGCAACATCTTCCACTGGACGGAAGTTCCTTGGTACATAGTTGTCAAGGAAGTCCACATTTCCCTTGCTGTGTTCTTCTCAACAATATGTGGGATTACATGATCCTTGACTCCGTCCATGATCATGTGTTTTGCCTTCGCTTAAGCCTCTTCGTACTTCTTGAGAGGATCAACATTAACAGGGACAACAACTGCATTCAAGACATGATCCTTGATGTGGTGTTCATCCAAAACTGACAGGACCCTGGCCTTCCAGATGACAAATTTGGGTGCTCCATCCAACCTGTCCTGATCCCTTAGTCCATGTGTGGCCATCTCTGTTCAACAAGAAAATGTCGAACTAGTTCTCTTCTCCCTCTTTTGCTGCTGCCCCAACAAAACTCGGATTTGGGTTTCTTTGGTGCTAGAAATCCTCTAAGGAACAAGCTACCTTTGAAAATCGATTTCCTTTACAGAAATCCTTCTGCCAACTAATGTTGAAACAACCCTCTCTGATCACTCTTTACTGCTGATCAGCACTGGATCTAGACTTCTTAGCAAGAAGTCTTTTGAGGAACTGCTTCCCTCTACTTTTCCACTGCCCCACTGATTCTTATAGAGGATAACATTATGAGATTAGGGTTTCTATGTTGTTTATGGCTTATGTGTAGACATGAACATGCATGAATATCAATTGTGGCTTTGAAACAAGAATGTTTAATTTTTGTATGATGGCATGATGTTGCAAGGGATAAACTTGAGTTTTGGATATGATGCACATTACCACTATATTCATGATGAATGAATCCTGATGTATAGCACATTTATGATATGATTGTTTCATTGGAATTGACTATGAGTAAGATAGGCATCTTGTTAGTAGATATTCATATTTTGGATGGTATACTCTATGATTTGATATATCTTGTTAATGCTAGTTACATTGGGAATGTGTGATTTATATATTCAATTATACTCTATGATAGTCGCAAGGGATACAATGATTTTGATCCGAACTTAAACAAGAGCGCAACAGAATATAGATAACCATAAATATAGAGATCCAACAGAAATAACACTTCATTTAATTAAAATCAAAGAAATTAAATATGCTTACACACAGAATGGAAATAAACTAGCTCGGGCGATGGTAGCTTATCTTTAAGAAAATATGTGGTAGCTACATGCCTCTGAATTGTGTTACAATGAGGCTCAAGGCCCTTTTATTATTGAACAATAAGAGAAAACCCTAAACAACCAAAACCCTAACCCTAGGAGATGGAACGCCGAGAGTTTTTGGGCCCCATTGGGGTTAGTTGGGCAGCCAACTTCCCGAGGTCGTAACTTGGTCATACTATCTTTGTTTTGCGTGTACGATACCTCGTTGGAAAGATCTCTTAAGTACTATAGGATTTGCCATAGGCCCCTACCTACGGCTACAGGCCTGCTGCTGACCTGAAAAAAATTCTGTTTAGGGGGTCAAATCTTCTCCAAGAGTTCAGGACCCGAAAAACAACTTAGAATAGTAACCGCTGCTATAAACAAGGAAACTGATGAAACCAACTGGAGGTCTAGGTGGAATAGGTGGGTGGCCACCAATATCGACCTGGATCAGTCTTCCCTCTTTAGGGAGCAATGGTCCCCATTGCGTGCAGAGCCTCCATGAGGTGAGGAAATTTTTGTTGAACCTGGTCCTTGGTGAACCACCTACCCTGGTGAAGGAGTTGGCCTGCTTTGATAACTCGATATAGCTAGATCCTCTGTTGGCGAGTGTTCTTAATCTGCATGTCCATGATGTGTTCAGTTGTGGCTTGTTCCATGCAGTTTGGGTTTAACTTCATTGGTGTGAGTTGTTTTTCAATGCGAATGTGTCCAGTAATGGTGGAAAGTATGGCCGAAGGCGGTCCACATTGAACACTAGGTGCAGGCCAAGGAATGGTGGAATGTTGAGCTCGAAGGCATTGTCCCCTACAGCCTTGGTGATGGTGTACGACCCATATCGAAGCGGGCGAAGCTTGCAGTGGGGCTCAGCGAGGCGCTCCTTCTGCAAATGTAGCCAAACTTTGTCGCCCACCTGGAACTTGTGTGGCACCCGATGCTGATCATGTCGTTGCTTGTACTTAGCATTGGATTTGTCGAATATGCCATGGACCTGCTGGCGGATGTGTTGAATGCGCTCAATGAAGTCGTTAGCCCTGTCAGCTTCGGACTGGACATGCGCTGAATCTGCCTAAGTAGCTGCAAATGGTATGGCCACATCAATGGGACATAGTGGTTGGAATCCCAACCCCACTTGAAAGGGGTTGTGGCCAGTTGAGCTATGTAGAGATCTGTTGTCACTGTGTTAGACATAGGGGAGGCTTTAATCTCATGTGCGTGGATGCTTTGGGTTGTACGTAGAATGTGTACGATCATCTTGTTGACAACCTCTGTTTGGCCATTAGTTTGGGGTGGAAAGTCATGGACTTAGTGAGCTTGGTATCCAACATCGACCAGAGACTTTACCAAAATGTACTTAGGAACCTGTTGTCCCGATTTGAGATAATGGACCGTGGGATCCCAAAGTGTTCCCACACTCGTTCAAAGAAGAGCTTAGCAATGCCTTCTGCTATGATACTCATCTTGTACGCCACCAGAATGCCCATCTTAGAGAATATGCCGACGTCCACGAAAACACAGTCGCTGCCATGCTTAGTAGAAGGAAGGCCCAACATGTAATCCATGGAGATGGATTCCCAAGGTCGACTAGGAGTAGGCAAAGGAGTATATAGGCCTTGCTTCTTGATGATCAATTTGAGAATGACGCAGGCAGTGAAGGATCTAATGTACTTCCCAACATCCTGTCGAAGGTTCAACCAATAAAAATACTTCTGCAATACTGCCACTGTTTTCTCTACTCTGAAATGTCCAGCGACCCGACTGTAGTGCACCTCCGAAATCATCTTGGTGCACTTGCTTGAAGGAATCAAAGGTGTCCTAAGTGGCATAACAGTGCATTCTGGAGGTGATAATTTGGAACTTTCTTGCCTTCCAGGAGCATTTGGCATGTGTTGTTGAATTCTGGATCGCTCTTGTAAAGAGTCGGCCACTCCGAAATCTCGTGCCCACAAGAGTCGAGCATAGTGGTCAGTGCCATGATCGACGGTCGGTTGAGGAAATCTACAACATTGTTGGTGTTGCCCTTCTTGTACTTGATGTTCAAATGGAATTGTTGCAGGTATGTGGACCATTTCTGATGGTGATCGTTCTGCAACTTCCTTTGTGTTTGTATGAACTACAAGGGTCAGCGGTCTGTGTGGATGGCTGTTTCCTTCCCCATAATGTAATGCTTCCATTTTCGGTAGACTTGCACAATGGAATACATCTCTTTGTCATAGGTAGGATACTTTCAGACTGTGTCTAAAAGTGTCTCACTATGTTATGCCACTGGATGCCCTTGCTGAGTAAAAATAACACCAATCGCATAGTCGAAGGCATCTGTCTCAATCTCAAATGGTTATTGCACGTCTGGTAATGTGAGCATTGGTGCAGAGTAGAGGTGATGCTTCAACTCGCCAAATGCCTTCTGTTGGGATTCAGACCAAACGAACTTTGCTTTCGCTCCTCTCTTGGTGACTTCACTCAAAGGCCAAGTGATATGAGAGAATCCCAACAAGAACCTACGGTAGAAGTTGGCAAGACCCAAAAAGTTGCGGAGCTCTATTAGAGTGGTTGGGGTTGGCCAATCCCGAATGACTTGTATCTCGGTTGGGTCCACATGCACACCCCGCTCATCAATGAAGTACCCCAGATATTGAACCTGAGTCATACCAAAAGTGCATTTCTCCAAATTGGCACACAACTTGTGTTGTTGCAGGGTTTAGAGGACCTGTCGAATATGGTGGAGGTGCTCTTCCCAACTCTTGATGAAGATCAGGATGTCATCCAAATACACCACCACGAATGAGTTGGTGAAGGGTCGTAATATATCTTCCATCATCCTCATGAAGGTTGTGGGGGCATTCATCAACCTGAAAGGCATGAACAACCATTCGAAAAGGCCCTCCTTGGATTTGAAGGCAGTCTTCCACATATCGAAGGATTCGATTGGTACCTGGTGATAGCCGAACTTCAAGTCAATCTTGCTGAAATATTTGGCCCCATTGAGCTGGTCCAGAAGGTCATCGATCAATGGGATTGGATACCTATTCCGGGCAGTGATCTTGTTAACCACCCGATAGTCAATATAGAGTCTATAGGTACCGTCCTTCTTCTGTATCAACACGATCGGGCTCCCACAGGGTGATGATCTTGGACTGATGTGCCCTTTCTGCAACAGCTCTTGAATCTGCCTCTTGATTTCATCGATCTCCATAACAGAGTGTCGATAGATCGGTCCATTGGGTAGCGGCACACCTGGGGTCATACCGATGGAGTGCTTGACCTAACAGTGTAGAGGTACCCATGTGGGTGAGGTGAAGATGTCCCTATACTCCACGACCTTGTCCATCTGCTGCTGTTGTGCGGAGGAGCCCTGTCTGGAGGCCGTGGTCACAATCTTCTTCTTTCCCTGAGGGCGAATCATAAGGAAAACAAATTTCCTGGTGTGGGAAATGATCTTACTGCAATACTTCGATCAAAGAGATGGAGGTTGTCGGTGCTACCTACAGTATCTTGTACAACTTATTTTCCAAAGTACTAATAACAATGCGAGGCCTAGACTCATACACAGCATGTTGCTTCCACAAGTATGGTTGGCCTAATAATACATCCCAAACTTCAAGAGGAGCAACATCACACATTACCTCATTTGTGAAGGGATTGATGTTGTAGGGAAGGCGACACTGTTGGCTGACGCGGAGATCTCGTCTTTCGTGAAGCCACTCGATGGTGTACGGGTTGGTAGGCCCAAACGCTTCACGACCTCTACTGAAACGAGGTTCTTTTGACTTCCGTTGTCGACAATGAACTGCAACGGAGAACCCTTCACCCACATCTGGGAATGGAAGAGACACTCCCCCCCTTTGGATCTTCAGGCTCATCCTTCTAGATCTTGGTGGTGGCAACGGTGGCACTGGGCTCTGCATCAATAATCTTCTTCCCTTTGTCATTCCCCTTGTCGGGTTTTGACTCAAAGTCAGAACATGCATTTGATTCAGAAACCTTTAGCTCGGCCACCAGTGACTACTTGGCCCAACACTCACTTGTGTTGTGAGTGGGGCTCTTATGGAACTCACACCACTTTCCCGTGTCCTTCTTTGTCTTCATGGTGTTTTTCTTTGCTTGCAACTTCGGCGGGTTGTCCTAGGTCGCCCCATCTTGGCTTTGTCCTTTGTTCTACGGTTTGGGGACGCCTTTCCCTTGCTTCAGATTCGCAGATCCAAGTCTCGCTTCTTCTGTTTAAATTTATGTTCAATCTTGGCAGCATATTGGTATGCTACACCAAGCAAGGAGATGTCAAGGAATTCCATTTCCTCTTGAATGTATTTGTGCAAACAACTGCGGTACTTGAGCACCAAATGTTTCTCTGAATCTTTGATACCCAACTTTGTGTGCAGATTCGCCAGCTCATGCACATATTGATCCCTTTGTTGCCGCAGCATAGTCCATTGTATGTACTTGTCCTCATAGCTCCCCACAGGGTAATATATTTCCTTAATGGCACCTCTGAAATAATTTCAAGTGGGTACAACAGAAAATAGTAAGGGTTCTCTCTTGTCCCTCTGTTTGCAGTAGATTTCCCACCAGTCCTTGACATGGGGGGCGGCTTTAAGGAGCGCAAACGTAATCTTTTCCCTATTGGAAAAAACATGAACTGAAAAATATCCTTCCAACAGAGTTAACCATCTATCTACGGTGTTTGCATCTATCTGGCCTTCAAATACAGGAATGCCAAAGTTGACTTGTATGTTGAAGGGAGTGGCGCCTCCAGAGTGAGTGCCGGATGAAGATGCGTTGCCTGTGGGCATCCGCCGAAGGATCTGGGCAAAGTTGTCCATCATCACGTTCCTTTGTCACTGGAGGGCTTCTTCAAGCAATATTTTGAAAGGATCTCTTGCTCCCTCGTCTTTCTTTTCTTTCGCCATGGGAGGTCGTCGGGGTTTGTGAGGTTGGTCTTACAAAGGTTCAACAAGTTCGAGCCCTAAATCCTTATACCCTGACCTCGTTGGGGACATGCAAACAAAAACAGAGAAATAGCAAACCGCTTTGATACCACTAATCCGAACTTAAACAGGAATGCAACATAATAGAATATAGATATAACCATAAATATAGAGATGCAGCAGAAATAACACTTCATTTCATTAATATCAAAGAACTGAAATATGCTTAAAGATAGAATGGAAATAAGCTAGGTCAGGCAATGGTAACTTATCTCTAAGAAGAGATGTGGCAGCTACATGCCTCTAGACTGTGTTACAATGAGGCTCAAGCGACTTTTTATTATTGAACAATAAGAGAAAATCCTAAACAACCAAAACCCTAACCCTAGGAGATGGAATGCCAAGAGTTTGTTGGCCTAGTTATGGTTAGTTGGGCAGCCAACTTCCCGAGGTCGTTTCATCGCTAGAACACATCTGATGCTACAAAAACTAACAAGGGTGTCCTATTTCCTTTTGGGTCCACCTGCCCTTTTGTGCACATGTGAGTTTTCATAATAAAATATATTTTCCTTAACCAAATGAAATTCTTCCAAGGGCTAGGACAGGGCTTCCTTGATGAGGAAGATTGTTCGAAAAATGGAATTTGTCCCTGAGCTACCAAAAATTAACACTTCCTCTCAACTAGGGAGAAATTACCGACTGCAATATATATCTAGTCAACAAATGTTATCACTGCATATCTCGGCTCATCTATGCTCATCTTTGCAACTTTACTCATACATTGAACACTCTCAAATCTAAAAGAAGAAGAATTTAATATCGGAGGGGAGCTTAAGCTACCACCCTCAATTCACATCAACAACATCAAAGAGCTTATCTCAATCTGGAACGACATTAGGGAGCACATCTCACCCTGAAAGTTGAAACCACGTCGGGGAAATTAGTCTCAACCCAAAATCCAATTACGATGAGGAAGTTCCTATGGGACACTCTCCCCTCGTGTCCCTAACAATGGGGAAGGTCCTATGGGGCACTCTAACCTAAAGTCATCTCATAGGGGAGCAAAAATCTTCCACCCTATGTCGATCAATAGGAGTCATCGCATAGCGAAGCAAACATCTTCCACCCTATGTCGAGTAATAGTTGTCAACGCATAGGGGAGCAAAAATCTTCCACCCTATGTCGAGCAATAGGAGTCATCGCATAGCGAAGCAAACATCTTCCACCCTATGTCGAGTAATAGTTGTCAACACATAGGGGAGCAAACATCTTCCACCCTATGTTCCATTGATCTTCTCAACAATGACCCTAAAGATTCATGTGGTAGAACATTTGCATCATAATCGAGCTTGCGTGAGATACTCGACTTACCAAAGGTAAGGATCACACACCCCCAAGCTTTTCTCAACCCGTTGGCCAAACGGGGAGCCCCCCCCAACAAGCCCAACTTGTGGGTATGATGCCAATTGGGGTATACTCTGCTAGACCAAGATCGTGTGAAAACTCCTTGAAATGTAGCAACTGGAAATATTTATTCTAACTGTAAATTTAATTATGCAATTTATTTTGTTTACAGCAAAATAACGAAATATTCACACTACGATTTATTCAACAAATAAAACACCATGGAAGAAAAAACAAGAGCTGATAAGTACTAGCACACTCAAAAATTATGACACTGTTGTTTTTGCACAAAAGTCCCTGTAAAAACCCAATGTGGGAAAACTAGTGCAGCAACTAAAGGTTTGTATTTTATTATTTGTAGCAGAAATTCCGAGTACAATAAAATATCGCCAAATTGGCGATTCTATCCAAGAGAAATACTGGAAGAAATATACTGAGGGATTTTACCCTCTCTCCAAGCAATCCTAACACCTGACTCTCACTAAAAAGTTGGTCGTCCAAACCCTCTGTACAGGCCCTGCGTCACTTTTGTGCAACTTGCCAAACGCACTTCCTGGAACAACTACTACTCGAGTCTTCATGTCTACTGCTCACTGGAAAAATGGTTCTACAACACTGTGGAAGATCTTCTCGGCCTCTGGAACTGAAAATGTCCTCCCCTTCAGCCAAATCGAACTACTCTGCTGAAGCAACTGCGCAGTCCCTACGCTGCTTCCTGGAGAAATATTCCAGCCTCATCTTTCTGACTGTCTGGAACTCGAAAACTTCCTCTCGATATTTTTGACCTCTTCTGCCACCTGCTACTCACCCACTGCTGAATCACTCCAGCAACTGGGAATTCGAACTTCCTGGGCAACTGAGTATCTACACTGGGGTGTTCTCCATCTACCCATCGACCTCTTCTTATAATATCCAGTTGGGACTCCACCAGCCAAGATTAAAACTTAATCGATGGTAGAGATCATCTCCAAGTCGATCCGTGTGAGTTTATAGAGAATTCACACCTTTCTCAATTAATTTCTATTAATTAACCATTTTTCCTAAGTTAAACTTAGGAAAATTTTAATTATGGTCAATTAATTTAATTGAGCCATCTCTAGGTGGAATTTCTAGAAACAATTTATGGGTTTTGGAGAACTCCTTCGTTTTAGCCTCTCCAAAAGGCTTCAATACTAGAACACCTCTGATGCTACAAAAACTAACACTCCCTTTTAGCGAGGAACATGTTCTTCAACTCTAGTGTCACACTGCTACTATAACACCCTGTCTCTATAACATCCTCCATACACGTTCTTGATCTTTGGCCACTGTGACACCCTGCCACTACCCACCAACTATTGTGCAACTTTGATGTTGCATATGTGTTGTTGCTGACACTGCACTGTACAACCTATACTGTTGCCAACACTGCGTTTGCACTGCAACTCCCTCTCAACTGTTGTTGTTGCTACTACAACTACAACAACTGAGAAGCATCCTAAATACTGAATCAACTATGTCTTTGTGTTGCCACTGTATCCTGAGTCTCTGACTGCTACTAGTCTCCTCACTGTATACTGGGAAAACTACGTTGTTGTTGATTCTGCATTGTGCTTCCTACACTGTTATCAACACTGCTCTGCACTCCTCAATATCTAACTTCTACCAATCTGCAACTGTCACTTAGGCACTGATTGCACCAATTGGCACTGATCCTCCTACTACTGAATAGTGTGGGCCCATGTAGCAAAGGTAATGATCCATGAGGAAACGTCATTCGATGCTCACCTTGATGGACACTTCCCAAATCTCTGTGCAACTCCGGGACTATAGCTCCATATCGCCCCACCTCATTCCTGGAGGTATAACTGCAAACATGGCGAAGTCTTCCTCTAGCCTAGAGGAAAGTTTCTCTATCTTTGCAGATGCTGCTGCCTGATCTTACTTCTCCTTCTTGTCCTTCTTCCTCTAAGGACATTGGGTATTGTAGTGGACAAACTTGCCACACCTGAAGCACTTGATCTTTAACAAATACTTCTTTTTCTTCTTCTCCCCTTGCGAGCCCTTTCTGTGGTTGGGACCTTTTGCTTTCCCCTTTGATGCAAGGGTCACATTATCTTCCTCCTTCACACCTTTTGATCCCTTATTGTTGTTGCCACTGACGGAGCTCTTTACTAGAGCTCACCTCATCTCCTCCTCCTATAGGTCTGATCATACACAACCCCGCCCTGGTAATGTGTCTCATCGACTGTTATTAGAATTGGACCGAAACAGGTGGAACCAGCCGGTCTAGCTGTTTTTGGACCAAAACCGATCGAAATCGGGCCTCTGAACCGATACCAAACCGGCCTATTCCACCAAATTGGCCAGTTCAGGATCAGTTCCGTGCAGTTTGTACCTCCCCATGCAGCGTAAAAAAGTTGCCCTTTTTTTGTTTTTGGTTTTTTTCATTTGGTTGACCCACTTCTTATTCTCCTTTAGGCCAACCTAATATTCAAGCCTATGGCTCTTCGCCTAATATTCAAGCCTATGTTCCTATTATTGCTATGCATTTCATTTCCATCCTTTTACTTAAATTTTTAACATTACCATGAAATGACTCAGGATGTTTGAGAGTGGTTACAACCTCATTGGATTTCATATGGAGAAAGTAGAATTTTAGATTTCAATCAAAATTCAGCAAACTTAACAATTTTTCAAGATTTCAGGATTGGGGGGATTGCAATGTTTCCATTGGATTTTGTCATGTACAAGGGGTAAAGAACTAGTATTTAATAAAGATCACCAATCTTTCTATGTACTTTGATGTTAGTGGCATTGGTTGTCGAACTCCTCTAATCACGACTCTACTAAAAAAGTACCCATCACTCAAACAGTATCTTGACTTGACATGCTACGTTTTTTCTATCTTATTTTAACACTTAGAAGGTTATATTGATGACAAAGATCCCAATATAGGCAATGATTTTGATGATATGTAGGCATTTGTTGTAGCATAAATTTTTTTGGATGCTAGAGGTCATCTAGAGCCTATTTGTTGATGTATTTTCAGTTTAGGGATGGATTGCACTCAATGCTATTTTGGTTATGTGCTATATAAATGAGAACTTTTGCATGTGTATAAATGGTCTGGACTCATATTGATGTGCATGAATATATAAGTTTTTCTTTAAAATATGAATATTTTATGTATATTTAGTAAACCAACATTTTATCAGTTCCGACCGGTTCCCGGTCCATAAGGTTTTTTGGTTCGATCACCGGTTCGGTTTTGATAACATTTGTCTCGTCCAAAAATACTTTGGAAAAAAACTTCCCATTCCTCTGAGACATTGTTTAAGGCCAAATGCACAAGCTCTGTAGGTTGAGGTGCTTCCCCAACAGCGGCAATTTGATCCTAGATATCCTAAATTCTGGTGAGAAAGGCATCGATGCCTTCACCCATCTACATCCTGATGTTTCTTAGCTTCTCCTTCAAGAACATATTCCTTTGCTCGGAAGGATTCTAAAAAATCACAGTGAGAGCATCCCGCATCTCCTTGGAAGTGTTCTTGTCAGATATATGTGAAACTATGTGGTCTCGGACTCCATCTAGGATCATCCGCTTCGCCTTGACCATCACCCTGGTTCCTCTAGGCCCTAGATGAGCCTCCTCGGTGAAAATTTCTGAATCTAAGTTACATAAATCCTATTGCAGAAATCTGATTTATAATACCTACTTGTTTTTACTAAATTAACAAGTTATTTTCTGAATACATCAAGAAAATATTAATGTAAATACATTGCAACCTACACAACTATACAGACCAACTATTGAAAAATAAATGAGGCATTCAGACAAAGGACACACTTATTTTCAGACAAACGTCCCCGGAAAAACCCAATGTAAGAAAACCGGTGCAGTAGATCTGAGGGTTTACATTATTAAGCAGTAGTAATCTGAGTACCTCACACTGCAAGTCCCGTCTGATCCAGATCAGAAACTAGTGAAATATAAAAATTTCAGTCCCCACTTCGATTATCAGTTTTCCCTTATCACTCCATTCATCTAATGTTAATCCAAGCATGATAAAAATTTGGAGATTTTACTACTGTTGGAAATACTGAAAATAAATGCACAGAAAATTATAACAGCCACACACAGAAAATAACACAGCGATTTTTTGTCAATGTGACCCTGGAAAAACCCCCTACAACTCTTGGGGAAAACCAGTTTGAGAGCTCTTCTTTATTTCTGAAAACTGTTACAGATAAAATGAAACATAGGAAAATTTCTAGCATTTACAAAAACCAAACTTATCTCAATTTCCGTGCAAAACTTCACCTCGAAAATCGTGCCACAGTTCAGAGAGAAAATAACAATAAATGATGTATGAACAACCTCGATAAATGTGCCCAGAAAACAACGTACAGACTGTA
This sequence comes from Pinus albicaulis, assembly GCA_034641835.2. Taxonomy (NCBI): domain Eukaryota; kingdom Viridiplantae; phylum Streptophyta; class Pinopsida; order Pinales; family Pinaceae; genus Pinus; species Pinus albicaulis. The sequence goes on from CM076576.1 coordinate 568,835,257, forward strand.
CGAAAATGTACAACATAATTTTCTCCTCGAAAATCGTGCCCAGTTGCCTCAGTTTTCGTGCCTTCAATCTACTGATATTTCTCCTCGAAATTCGTGCCATACCCTCCTTGCAATGCATGCCAAACTTCAGCTGTATGGATCCATTGTCTTGGAATGCGTGCTAAACTCCTGTTGTACGATTCCGCTGTAAATTCCTCCTTGGGATGCGTGCCAAAGACTATTGTTCTCCTTCACTTCCTCCTTGCTCAGAAATTTCTCCTTTGCTCTCTCTTGCTTTCTCTCAAATGCTCATGAAAGAATAATGTGATCCTTTTTCTTCTTCACTCCTTTCACCCTAACCTAAGTAACTTTTGAGTGATCCCTAGATCCAATGGCTAAGATAGCGTTAGATCAAGGAATGAAAATAAATGCACATTATTTTCACTTTTTCTATTTAATCACTCACCCACTTAAATAAAGACCCACTTAGCCTTTTATTTCCATAGTCACTTTTCCACTTTCTAATTCTTTATTGACTTAATAAAGTCATTTTTAAACTAGAACGCAATTTTATCACTTATAAAGTCACTTTTAAATTAGACTGACTTTACCACTTATAAAGTCACTTTTTAGAAGAAGAGGTACAATAGAGTGGACACTTTTCCCTAGGCCAAAAGATCAAAGCCATGGGGAACCGCTTTTCCTTGGTACCCAAAATTTAACATGAAACTCTAACTGCCTCTGCGCAGTAGATGCAGAGGCCTTCGTGGGTCTAGCTAAAGATTGCGCCACCCCTTCTCTGCGTTGATCTGCCTCTCAGGAAATTGAGTTTCAACCCCGTCGGCTTAAAAATCCTGATCTCCAGAAATTTTTGGATTGTCCCTCGGAGCCACTGCACAACCCCTAGCACCCTGCGTGGGCCTGCGTCACATCTCCTGGTGGCTGCGCTAGTTCCTCTACATCTCTGCATTGTACTCTTGGTCCTCCGACGAACAACTGCTTCTGCCCCTCACTATTGCACTGAATTGCTCAGATCTGATCTCCATCCAAGCATTGCTTCGTCAGAAGAATTCGATCTCTAGATTCAAGCTTTCTGTGTGTTCGCCAACTGACCCTCAAGCCTTCCTTTATATTTTTCCTTTTGATGAATCAATGGCCGTGATCTAATCTCTAATCGACGGCTAAGATTAGAAAATACTTGATCTTCATCACTTAGAAACTTCTCACCCACATGTTTAAATTAATTCACTTTAATTATTTAAATAACCTAAGTTTTAACTTAGGCTCCATTTAAAATAATTAATTATTTGAATAAGTTAAGCTTCAAGTGGAATTTCACCAAATGATTTATGGGTCTTCGAGATCTCATGTGTTCTAGCCCCTCCACAAAGTTTCGAAGCTAGAGCACATCCGATGCTACCCAAAAATCAACACTCCCTCTTAGCGAGGAATGTGCTCTAGCAGTACTTCTTTACGAGAATCATCACCCTGATCCACGACATCGGTCCTCTGCGCTACTGATGCTCGGCCTACTGGCCTTCATCCACCGCGCTACTGCTATCTGTACTGCTACCCATGACTCTGCCACTGTCACTGCTACATTTGTACTGCAGCTTCCTCTCAAATTGCTGCATCATGCTGCCCATAGCACTACCACTACTAACTGTTGCACTGCAATTTAGTTGTTGAAAGTTTAAGCAACTGAAAAACCTCCCAAAAACTGACATATTGGTCTGTCTGGATACACCTCGATGCTGGAACTACCTTTGCTACTAATCTGCACTGACTCTCTGATGCCACTACGTTGTTGCTGTTGTGCACTGCGTTGCACCACTGTGGATTGCGCTGCTGCTGCAACTTCTGCTATGTGCTGCTTCAGACTTTGGCACTCTAGCTCTGCCACCGTTGCTCCACCATCCCTTGCATCGACTGACACCTGTCATTCTGCTACTGTCATTAAGGGCTCCCATAGCCGTATGTGATCCAAGAGTTTGGGCACCTCAAGGATCCTGCCCTCCACTGCAGTTCAAAGAACTATAGATCAGTGTCGCCCCACCTCTTCTCTCGAGGCACATGAGCACTCATGGCACAATCATCATCATCCCCATCATCATCCTTCGCTGCAGTAGCCTTCGAATCAGATTCTTCTTTACCCTTCTTCTTCAGAAGGCATTGTGTGGCGAAATGTCCCAATTCTCGACACCTGAAACATTTGACCTTCGACAGGTCCTTCTTCCCTCTCTACTGCCCATGTTGTCCCTTAGATGCGAGAGCCACATCTTCTTCTTCCTCCTTCTTGATTTATGATCCCCGTGTTGCTGCTTCCGACCTTGGTCAACTTTCTAATCTCTTCCTGTTGAAGAGCTGCCCACATCTCCTCCTAGTTTGGAAGAGCAGCCTTGCCCAAAATACCTTGGACAAAGGTTTCCCAGTCTTCAGTGACTGCATTCAGGGCAGTCCTGACCATAAGTCCATCATCTGGTGTAGCCCCTATAGAAGCTAGTTGATCTCGGATTGCTTGCAATCTGATAAGGAAGGGGTCAATCTCTTCTCCCTTCTAGATCTGAAATAGTCTCAACTGATTCTCAAGTAACATCTTCCGCTGAACGGAAGTTCCTTGGTACATAGTTGTCAAGGAAGTCCACATTACCCTTGCTGTGTTCTTCTCAACAATATGTGGGATTACATGATCCTTGACTCCATCCATGATCATGCGTTTTGCCTTCGCTTGAGCCTCTTCGTACTTCTTGAGAGGATCAGCATTAACAGGGACAACAACTGCATTCAAGACATGATCCTTGATGTGGTGTTCATCCAAAACTAACAGGACCCTGGCCTTCCAGATGACAAATTTGGGTGCTCCATCCAACCTGTCCTGATCCCTTAGTCCATGTGCGGCCATCTCTGTTCAACAAGAAAATTTCGAACTGGTTCTCTTCTCCCTCTTTTGGTGCTGCCCCAACAAAACTCGGATTTGGGTTTCTTTGGCGCTAGAAATCCTCTAAGGAACAAGCTCCCTCTGAAAATCGATTTGCTTTACAGAAATCCTTCTGCCAACTAATGTCGAAACAGTCCTCTCTGATCACTCTTTACTGCTAATCAGCACTAGATGTAGACTTCTTGGCAAGAAGTCTTTTGAGGAACTGCTTCCCTCTACTTTTCCACTGCCCCACTAGACATTGTTCTGCACGAACAGAAACAATGCCCCACCAACAACTCCAGAAGAAAATCGAATTTCTCCTCCAGCCACGGCAATCGGAAAAAAATGAGGCTCAAAACCTCTACGCTAGCCCAGCAAGCACTATGCTAGCGCAGCAAGCGCTGCACTGCCTCTTGCAGCTACAATGTCACCCTAGCTGGCTTAAACAGGCTCTGCGTGAGCCCCTCGGGTGACTGTGTCACCCTTCCTCTGCCTCTTTCTGGTTCAGCAATGTAACTCGGGACAGCTGCCTTCCTGCAGCAAATTTTCCTTTGTCCTTTCGTTGATGGCTTCAACTCTACTTGATTTGCAACAACTCTGATACCATGTGAAAATTTTTGAATCTAACTTACAGAAATCCTACTGCAAAAATATGATTTACATTACCTAGTTGTTTTTATTAAATTAACAAGTTATTTTCTGAATACATCAAGAAAATATTAACTTAAATACACTGCAGCCTACACAACTATAAAGATCAAGTACTGAAAAATAAATGAGGCATTTAGACAAAGGACACACTTATTTTTGGACAAACGTCCCCGGAAAAACCCAATGTGGGAAAACCGGTTCAACAGATCTTGGTTTATATTATTAAGCAGTAGTAATCTGAGTACATCTAGGGTGCCATAATCTGGCTCACCCAACAGAGAATATCCTTGGCAGACAAAAAAATTTGCAAGTTTTACCTCAGACTGCAAGTCCCGGTTGATCCGAATCATAAACTAGTGAAACCCCAATTGCCTCTGCGTAGTAGATGTGTAGAACTGTGTGGGTCTAGCTGAAGACTGCGTCACCCCTTCTTTGCGCTGATCTGCCTCTCAGAAAATCGAGTGTCAGGCCTACCATCTTAGAAACCCCGATCTCCAACAATTTCTAGGTTGTCCCTTGGAACCACTTCGCAGCCCCTGCGTGGGCTTGCGTCACAGTTTCTGGGGTCTGTGTCACCTCTCCTGGTGGCTGCGTTGGTTCCTCTGCGTCTCTGCAGCCTCTCTGCAATGTATGCTTGGTCCTCCGATCAACAACTGCTTCTGCCCCTCACTGCTGCACTGAATCAGTCGGATCTGATCTTCGTCCGAGCACTGCTCCGTTAGAAGAATTCGATCTCTAGATTCAGACTCTATGTGTGTTCTCCAACTGACCCTCAAGCCTTCCTTTATACTTTTCTTGTTGATGAATCAACAGTCGTGATCTAATCTCGAATCGACGGCTAAGATTAGAAAATACTTGATCTTCGTCACTTAGAAGCTTCTCACCCACATATTTAAATTAATTCACTGTAATTATTTAAATTCCCTAAATTTTAACTTAGGCTCCATTTAAAATAATTAATTATTTGAATAAATTAAGCTCTGGGTGGAATTTCTCCAGACGATTTCTGGGTCTTGGAGATCTCATGTGTTCTAGCCCCTCCACAAAGAACCTCCACAAAGTTTCGGAGCTAGAGCACGTTCGATGCTACCCAAATATCAATATCCTTTATCATCTAAGAACCCATGATTATCCCAACCCCTAGTGGGCAATGAACCGCCCCACCTTGAAGAGGGTATCCGCTGCTATACTTTACACATCATGCTCTCATTCCTTGAACCCTGAGTAGTTAACCAAAGAAAAATCATAAAAGGCAAAAGGCATATGAAGAAGTGTGGAAAAATCAAGGACGGGGCAACTTATGTTCCATGATTGCTCCCTCCTATACATTATTTACCCAAGTGTGGGCTTCCCTTTATTAGCTACCCTCGTACCTTGGCATGTGACCCAGGATTGCTACTTTCATCCCCTACTCCGTTCCATCACTTTATCACATGCCACTGCCATTTGAAGGATGTACCATGAACATACAATCCCCTTTAGAATTAGAAACCACCTAATAATGTGCTTGGTTAACCCCCTTTGGAGCCTAGAGACATTAGCACATGCTAAAGCCCACTACGGATTGGCATGCCATTATGAAGTTCCCACCTGTTGCTCATGGTTAGTAAACTCTTTGCCTTGATTTCTCTGATGATTTGGTGTATTGGAAGGCAAGGGGACGCATTGGATCTTATGCAGGATTGCAGATGGTCTCCAATTTCAGTTTGGTCTCCCTATACGGTGTCCTAACCCTCCAAAGGGCTACATTGGCACATGTAGGGTGTGTATAGAGAGCCATGGGCCTCCACGACAACAGAAAACATTATATGGATCCCCAAATTCATTCTAAGATTGCTCGTGGTTCACCTATTGGACAAGGAAGATGCACATGGTTCACCAAGCCTAGTCGGCTCCATAGTTGCACCACAAACTTAGAAGATGATCCAGGATATATACGATGATGTGGCATCACTTTTACCACCATCCTAGCCCTTGCAAATGGTCTACAAGCATCTTGGATTTCTTTGGGGACCCATGAGGACACTTGTGTTCCCCCACATCCATATGGGGCACCACAGGTCTATTATTTGGAGAAACAAGAGGCCAACCCCTTGTCCATTTCTTTTGGGAGTCCTATTTCACATTATGGAACCTATGGACTTCATTAGGCCTCCTCTAAGGCACAACAACATGCATTATTCATCATTCGGCCTCTTGAGAGGCATACTCTTTTGATTTTGAGCTAGTTTGATGGGCTTGTCACCAAAAGATTGTTATTTTGTACATTATTTTATTTTAGGGGTTTCAATTAGGTCTCATTTGGCAAATTGAATTCATCTGTACATGTATAAATACAAGTGAGGTGATTTCATTTCATGATCATCATTGGGTTTGATCTTGTATCTCTTAAGAGAACTTCGCTATCCTTCTTGGAGGACGAAATTTTGGAGCATGAATGAATTTTGATGTTTGGATCATTTTCTCTTTTCTTGGATCTTCTTGATTAGCAAATTTTTTATGGTTTGATATACTCTTATACATGTAAGTGCAATTTAATGATACTCTTTCCTTTTATTTTATCGCATACATTATTGCTTGGATTTCTCTATACCAGGGTTAATTTACTGCATCCATTTATGCAAAGTTGTGGAAATTTTGTTTCTAGATAGTGTTGCTTCATGTATGGGCCATGAATGAATGTTCCTAGGGATATTGTTGCAATTTATCTTGATAAGCCATCTATTTTGCAAAATGAACTGTAAAGTCTTTGAAGCTGCGTTTCTTCTGCCCTAATGCTAATTGAAGTTGTCTTTTTAGCCTCCTTGACCTAGAAAATCAAATCCAAATTCATAATCATTCTTGACTCCAATATCCCCAAAGGATTAGGCACTGGTTCACCATAGGTGATCACCCTAAAACCCTAAACTTTTTCCCTCTTCCTTTCTTCTCTAGTTCTATCCCCATTGGGTCTCCTAGGATATCAAATTTCTTGCAAACCACTGATCAGAAAATCTCGATATCTTGGCATCTACTGTGTTGGCGAGTCTCCTAGTTGTCCTCCAATTTTGAAGCCATTCCGATGATTGGATTGTGAGATATCTCAAGCCCTAGTCTCAAGATCGAATCTTGCACTTAGATTCATAGGGGTAGTTACCTCATAGGGATCATTGTCTCAAATTCAAAGAAATTATTCCTTGATCCCCTTCTCCTCCATGATTAGGTCAAGACCATCATCATTGGTTGTTAAACCCTATCCCCTTGACCTAACCTGGGGTCCACTTGGTCCTGTGTGGTCCCATTTCCCATCAAAATTAGTTCTTCAAAGACCACTTAGGAAACCAAGTTCCACAAGGATTTTGAGGATTAGGAGGCTCCTTTGCAAGTCATATTCCCTAAACCTAGCCCTCAAATCCTCATCAACCCCTCCTAGAGAACCCTACACCTTGCTTACAAAGCAAGCAAGCACCAATTTTGAGTTTCTCCTAGGAAAGGGTCGTTGGAATCACTTCCTATCCATTTCATTGATCTACTCTTCATAGGTGATTCCCTATATACTGTGTCTCCTCCCATCGGTGAAAGTCCGTAAAGAGTATGTAATGACCAACAGTTGTATACGCAACGGAAATGTTTAAAATACTTCGAGCACGAACACATCCATTGTAGGATAGTAAGTGTAAATTGTATATTGTATAAAGAATTGATGATAGGATGAATCGGGAATGAGGTCCTGCTTATATACCCTAGGCAAGTGCCCTTTCACGAATGTTTATGTCTCTAAGACATGCCTCTTCATCACTAACTAACTAATCATTAGTTAATGAGTTATTATTTATTATTACATTTACATTTATATTTATTATTATTTTATTATGAATTATATTCATAACATAGCTTCTCCCTTCAAAAGGCTTTGTCCTCAAAGCTTACTTAAAAACATCTTCTCATCTCTGTACTTTCATCTTCATTGATATAAAATGATATGATACTGTAAGTGATAGACAAACTACAGTACTGAGAATGGATCAGACCATCCTAGATTGATCTTTTGGGGTATCTTCTAATCTTCGGAGATGTGTGGTGAAAAGTTGTCGTATGACTGGATTTTGCAAGCTTCAGTATCCCTAGGAACATGAATTTGATGTTTATTTTATAAGTGATACTGGTACATAGCTTGATTAGAAAGCCTGCTTTTGTGATTCGGATGTCGATACATAACTCCTTTCGTTTGGCTTTCCCTTACATATTAGTGGTTGATTCCTAATTTTCTTCAAGCATTGTTGAGTTGGCGACTGAATCATCATTTGGGATGTCCAACATTTGAACTGCAACCTATGCATATGTTTTAATTTCTCTAGATTCTTCTTCCTCCTTGTAATATTGATTGGATCATTATTGATCCCTTTTTCTTCAACTTTGAAAGGACTAACGACATCAATACTTCACTTTGAAGTTGTTTTAGCATGTCATTGAGTGATTGCTTGTCATTTTTAAGTTTATTTATTTGTGTAAGTAGGTTGTGGCTATGATTCCTTAAACGTACAAGTTCATCATTTTTTGAATTGTTGATTTTATTCTTAGTAGCTTCATCATCTTTTAAACATTTGAATTGTTCTAATAATGTCTGATTAAGGCTCTTAAAACGTACATTTTATTCTTCTTGTTCTAATAAACGCTTCTTGAGTTCCTTCTTTGATGCTTTAGCTTTCTTGACTTGTTCGAGTAGTTTTTCTTGGTGATCTCTGAAGCGTGAAACTTCTTTGTCTTTACTGGAGATGACTTCTTCAAGCTCTTTTTGCTTCCTTGATATAGTATTTTTGTTATCTTTGAACATCAAGTCTGAGATATCCTTAAAGTCTTTTGCTGCAGACATTAACGATTTTGACTCCATTGTCATTTCTCGAAATGTGACCATCTTCCCCTTATAGGGAAAAGTCAAAACTTGTTTCTCTATGTTTAACATGAATGAACCCAAATCCTTAAACTAGGGTTGACCGAGTATGACGTCAACCTTTGTATAATCCATCTTTACAACATGAAATTGAGATATGTACTCATAATGATTTACTGTCACTTGTAAATCACTAATTGTATACTCTTTTTGGTCAAAAATATTTTTTCTTACCCCAATGCTTGGCTCTGGAATCAATAGCTTATTTGCCAAGTTGATGTTGATATCATTTTTATCGTTGCTTATGCTGATAGTGATATTAATTTTTCTTCCTTGGATACTTCCTTTTAATGTAATTACTTTGTGATTTGTAATTGAAAACCCATTATAAGAAAACCCTTCTTCCTTCGACATTTTAGACTTGAGCTCCATTATCTCCATCTTTTTTTTTCCATGATTGATTCCATTTTTGTTTTGTCAAGTTGACTTTAAGTATTATTTAATAGTTTTTTTTTTCAAAAACCTTACTTTTCCTTAATATTAATTGCCTTGATAATTCCTTATAATACTTCCTTTATATAACCCTATGTTGCCAGCAAACGTGGGTTTGGGGACAGGGACAAGGACGGGTACGTCATTTTTTGAAACATAGTACGTGGGTTCGTCGGGGGTATATTATAATTTATAATTTATATATATAATATATAAATATAATAATATTATATTTTATAAATAATAATTTATAATATATATGAATTTGTATATTTTTCAACTTTAAACAAGAAAACTAAAATATTTATGATTTAAAGTTTTAATTCCTCTTTGTAATGTTAATACAAATACTACTCAGTAGTTATCAAAAAGTTTGATGTTGTTTATGATCCTCATAGTTGCGCTTGGGTCAAGTTTTATGGATCCTGTAAAAGGGTAAATTTTTGAATTTGCTGAAAGAATTGAGGCAAGCCTTAGTTGGTTCTTTGTTCATAGGATTTTATGATTTATCATATTTCTTTTAAGTTTTCTCAAGGTAATAATAAGTAGGCTTCAAATGGAGTGAAATTCTACTTTAATTTAAATATCCAATTCAAATTCTCCATGCCCATTTTGGAGATATCTCACACTTCCTCATTCGCGGAAGTAAACATCAAATTTTCGCATTTTTTAAACTATAAACATCTACCATATAAGTGTGCAGTTTATATGCTTATGTCATTTCTTAAGCAAAGATGTTTTTCTGTTGAATATAAGTTATAACAGTTCACAGAAGGCGTGAATACCTCCCTCTGTCGCCTTTGTATGCTCCCTCTTGTCCTCTGCATGTATACCTCCCTCATGTCCTTTGTCGTCTCCCTCTGCTTGTGTTGCATGAATGAATGCCTCTTTCCTTGTATATTGCGTCATTTTTCCCTACGTGAATGAATGCCTCTGTCGCCTCTTCGTTGAATGGATACCTCAGCCTCTCGTCCCTACTTGAAAATCGGTTGAACGAATACCTCAATGAACTCTTCCCTCGGTTGAACGAATGAAATCAGTAAATGTGTAATATTTCAAATAGAAATAGACAGTAATACAAAGCAACATAAACAAGTAACTACAACAAATAGAGAGACATCATACAAATACTGCAAATATGGAGAAACGTTGAGCCATTTTATTATATAAACTGAAAGATAACAATGGGTACAAAGGTGATCAAAATGATGGCACCTTGACTTGCTCAAGGCAAGCTAGAAATACTCTCAGAAATGCTCAAGGAATGGCTGCTCTGTCAAGGACTGCGTAATATCCAGATGTTCCTACTGCTGCTGCCGGACTGCTACTACTGCTGGAATGGAATGGCTCTTTGGGGTTGTTCCCCTGCTCAGAAAATTGTGAAACTTTGGAAATGATCTCTCCTCCAATAACCCGAAAAAACCCAGGAAGGAATCCTTGAATGGCTGACCCCGAAATTTGACCTCCATTGGAAAATAACGCACTCCCAGTGAGTACGCTGGCCCTGAATGGTAAACCTGCAAGTGATGGCCTCCTCCTGCTGCAAAACGATGATTAGTGAAGGGTTGGTCCCTTCACACTATCCTCGGGTTGAAATCCTGATATCCCCTCACTCCCAGAACTGCCTCTACCACAAACTGCATAATCCCTCAGAGAGACTACGCTGCCCAAGCAACTGCGTGATCCTGGCTGAAGGTGCTATGTGCTCTCCCTTGAAAAACGATGGATAGATCTCCTCACCTAAGCGGGTACTCGAAGTCCTCTAAGGCTGAGGTTGGGATCTCCGCTCGAAGACACCCAGTGTGCTGAACAGCACTTGCAGACTTCGCTCAATAGCAAAAGCATGCCCAATGTCAAAAGACATAAATCAAAGATGTATAATAGAATGAGAGAATGAGGAGCCTCCTTTCCCATTTATGCTTGAGAGCCTTGCTCTCACCCAAGCCCCACTAAACTGCGTTGTCCCTCCTTGGCCACGTTGTCCCCACTCAACTACGCTGTCATGGGCCCACGTTGTCCACGTTGCCTCTTCCCTCACGCTGTCACTAGGCTCTCATGGGCCCCACGCTGTCATCTGATATTTGCCTAAGTAATTTTAGGGAGACTTTATTTCCTAAGTGTGGGTTATGGGTCCCATCACTTCTTTTTATTAACTGATTAACGTTAGAAAAGCAAAACTGGGCAAAATTAATATTTCCAATTAGCTGCTGCTAATTGGGAATATTACAGAATGGCCTCTCGTCCCTGCGTCGAACAAACGAACTCAATGAAATGAAGTCAAGTGAGAACTTAGTTTAGGTTAGACTTAGTATTTACGATTTACATTTTGATTTCAATAATTAAAAATTTTAATTTTTTTAATTCAAAGTTTTAATTTGTAATTTTGTTAAAACTGAATATTTATTAAAGTTTAATTTTAATTTTTAAATTTCAATAAAAAAATTTAGTCAAAATCGGTCATCAAGAACCCAAAGAACCCGATTTTCGAGTTCTAGGTACCCATCTTCAGGGTTCTCCGTACCCATTAAGGTAGAAGAACCCTTTTTTTTTTACCCAGTTCTTCTGGGTTCTTTTCAGAAGCACCTGTTCCCGAATCCGAGACTTAGGTTCGAGAACCCCACCCTCGGGTTCGAGAACCCATGCAACATAGATATAACCTTAACTATAGCCTTCCTTTAGTGATGAGTTCTTTGACTAAGTAAATTCTAGTTTTATTTATTTATTTTTCTTTATAATTTTTTTTAACTCTTTGTTTTTAATTTTTTTTTTTTTTAAGTTACAACCCTAGTGAAATGTGGCTATTCACCTCTCTGAGGTTTAATATAAAATATATGTCCACTTATCTGTATTTGACTTGATTAATTTTCTCCACATAAAAAGTAAACTTACTATTCACACAAAGAGATTTTTTATTCCTTTTGTTTTTATTTTACCTTGAAAATACCATGGGAAATTACCATTGGTTTCTAAAACCACAAGCTTGTAAACCACTTAAAGAAGAATCAAAATAATCTTATCTAATCTTCCTTCTCTTATGTATAATTTTTTTATCGTGCACTTTTTATCAATAATGTAGAACCATTTTTTCCTTTTTTTCTTTTGGAACTATTTTCTTTTAAATCTTTTTTTTTCCTTTTAATTTATTTCCCCCTTTTTTTTAACTTTCCTTCTCTCTTTTATTTTTTTTATTTTTTATTTTTTTAATTTTAATGGCCAAAGGCCTAGCGAAACAGAGAAACTCCAAAATTTAGTGTAGCGAATGCTTCAATTGTGATGGCAACAAGGTTGACAAAGAGTTGATGGCCAAAGGCCGAAACAGACGTAGCTCTGATACTAATGTAACAACCAACAGTCGTATACGCAATAGAAATATTTAAAATACCTCGAAGATGAACACATCCATTGTAGGACAGTAAGTGTAAATTGTATATTATATAAAGAATTGATGATAAGATGATTACAAATGAGAATGAGGGCCTGATTATATACCCTTAGGGAGCCTTAGCTGAGGTGACAGTGGGCTAAAGCTCCATTGTTGCTCTTAACCCAGTAAGATCCCTATAGGATCTCTTCCTAGGTCCCCCACTAGTTTGAGAGGTAACAATTCATAGACAAGAATTACGCTCTACGAAAATCTGAGTTGCTCCTCCCTCTGCTTGCTGGAATCGCTTTTCTGGACAAGTTGAATTTTCTTCCACCAAGCAACTGAGAATCAAACCCTCAATCCAGCAATTCGCACTACTTGGCTAGGCACTGTTCAACCCCTGAAAATTGTCCTACCGCTCCCTATGAGCAACAAAATTATCTCCAACTTCTAAGCTTCTCGTCTGTCAGATATGCTCTAAACCATGTGAAAATTCCTTGAAATGCAGCAACTGGAAATATTTATTTTAACTGTAAATTTAATTATGCAATTTATTTTGTTTACGGAAAAATAATGAAATATTCACAACAATTTTTTCACCAAATAAAATACCGCAAAAGCAAAATCAAGAACTGAGAAATACTAGCACACACACAAAAATTATGACACCGTTTATTTTGGACAAGAGTCCCTAGAAAAACCCAATGTGGGAAAATTAGTGCAACAGCTAAGGGTTTGTATTTTATTATTTGCAACAAAAATTTAAAGTATAATAAAATGTCAACAAACTCGAGATTCTATCCATGAGAAATATTGGAAAAAATATTATGACGGATTTTACCCTCTCTCCAAGCAATCCCAACACCTAGTTGCCACTAAAAATTTGGTTGTCCAAACCCTCTACGTAGGCCCAACGTCACGTCTGCGCAACCTAAGAAACGCAATACCTGGAACAACTGCTACTCAAGCCATCTTACCTGCTACTCACTGGGAAAATGCTTCTCCAACATTCTGAAAGATCCTCTTGGCCTCTAGAAATAAAAATGTGTTGACTTCTGGTAACATCGGATGTGCTCCAAGTCTCAAATTTTGCAGGGAGGCTTGGACACATGTATTCCAAAATACCCAGAAAGAATTTTGGGAAATTCCACCCGGATGAGGTTTTATTAAAATAATTAATTATTTTTAATGAAAGCCTAAGTCTAAACTTAGGGAATTAAAATAATTAAAGTGTATTAATAGAACTAGGCGTGAATCTTCTAGAAAAATATGAAGATCAAGTCAAGATAATATTAGCCCTTGATTATGTTTTAATCTGGGTCGTTGATTTTTCAACGAGATGGTTATAAGAGAAGGCTTCATGGGCATTTGGAAAACACATCGGGAGAGGATCTAGAGATCGATTTCTCAAGTGATTAGTGCGGAGAAGCCGGAGAGATCATCAAGGTGATTCTTGCAGTGAGGGGCAGAGATGATTTCCAGTTGGAGAGATTTTTCCTAAGTCGGGAATACATTGCAGAGGAGGCAGAGGAAGAACTAGAAGAGGTAGCGTAAGGGCTACACTGGGCAGCGCAGAGGCAGTGTTGAAGCCTTGTGGAAATCAACAATTTTGCTGAGGGTCAGATCGATTTCAGTGCCGAGAGCCAGGGTGTGAGACCAGAGGGCCAGAAGATCGAGCATCCAATCAGCAGAAATATCAACCAGAGGAAGTGACGCAGTCCCCAACATTTGTGACACATATCTGCGCAGAGGCAGCATGGGGCTTGTCAGTTTAGGGTTGGGTCAATGTCGGATCTCCAGTGTTAGTGTGAGGTAATCCTCACTAATTTTCTTCTAGTCAGATTCTTTGTCGGATAGCAAGATTTGAGCATCCAGCCAGGAGAAATATCAGCCAGAGGGAGTGACGCAGTCCCCAACAATTGTGATGCATATTTGCGCAGAGGCAGCATGGGGCTTGTCAGTTTAGGGTTGGGTCAGTGTCGAATCTCCAGTGTTAGTGTGAGGTAATCCTCAGTAATTTTCTTCTAGTTAGATTCTCTGTCAGATAGCAAGATTTGGGCATCCAGATTGTATTTAGAAATTACTGCTTAATAATACAAACCCTCAGTTATTGCATCGGTTTTCTCACATTGAGTTTTTCCGCGAACACTAGTCCAAAAATTACGGTGTCACTTGTGCGTTGTATTTCTTCTTGCTCAGTACTTGTCTTCCACATTTTATTTATTTAGTGACGGCTGCAGTTGTATTTTCTTCGATATTTACTTGTAGAATACAATAAATAACTTGTAGATTTTAACAAGTAGGAGAAGTAATATCAGTGTCTTGTAGTAGGAATTCGGGTCCTTGAATTTTCATATGGTATCAGAGCGCAAGTGAAGCAAGAGAGAAAACTGGAAGAGTTCAGTGTTGAAGAGGAGGGAGATCGAAGAGATGCGTAGGCAGCATATCAAATCCCCAAGGGACTGTGCAGTCCATTGCCAAGAGGGCAAGATTTGCGAGGAAATCTCTCTCTAAGTGAGTCAACAGAGGTAATATTTCCAATTCGTGATTTGTCAACGACAGAGGGACCAACGCAACAACATATTGAGCACAGAGCAGTCTACTGGTGGGACGCAGGTTTTTTCCGCAACAGTTGTTGGTGGAGAAAGCGTCAAAAGAAGGAAGAAGAAGCATACTATGGGAATTCTGACCTCAGAGAATTTCTTGCCCAAGAAATTCTGATTTCCCATGCAGAAGTAGCAGAAACTGGGTTTTATTTGGCTTACTCCAAGAGGGAGTGCGTAGAGCCAGTTGAGCAGAGGGTTAGAGGCAGTAGTTCGACATTTGGTTGGGTGAGATGGCAGCAGCGAGTTGCATGATCAAGATCAGTTGAAGGGTGCCTCCAACTATGTAATCTAGAAGGCAAGGATCTCCTTCCTTCTGGATGAGCATGATCTCAAGACCTTCATTGACAATGTGGCTGTTGTCCTTGCAGATCTAAATCCATTGAAGGCCTACAAGAAATATATGGCTAAAGCCAAGAGATTGATCCTTGACGGAGTGAGGGATCATATTGTTTTGCATTTCTCTAGCAAAGGGACAGCCAAGGAGATGTGGGACACATTGACTATGCTATACCAGGGGTTTTTCGAACAACAAAGATGTTCTTGGAGGATAAGATGCGATCTACGAGGATGCAGAAGGAAGAACGCATAGATCCTTTCATGTCGAAGCTTCAGGATGTTCAAGATCAGCTGGCAACTGTAGGGTCAACACCTCATGCCACGGAGATTGTTAGATTGGCTCTGAATTCCGTTTTCAAAGAATGGCAAGTCTTTGTCCAGAGTATCTTGGTAGAGAAAAGTTGTTGGATTGGGAAGGAATGTGGGCAGCTCTTCACTAGGAAGAGATGAGGAGAGACTTAGTCAAGTGCAAGCTTGATGGTAGCAGCTACAATGGGACGAAGCACAAGGAGGAAGAGGAGAATGCAACCCTTGCATCGAAGGAGCAACATGAGTAGCGGAGGCAGAAGAAGGACGTCTCAAAGTTCAAGTGTTTTCGGTGTGGTGAATTTGGTAACTACGCTACGTAGTGTCCTCTCCAGAAGAAGGACAAGGATGAGAAACATGATCCGCAGGCTGCAACCGCGAGGATCGAGGAGGAAGAGTTTCGGATGATTACCCACATATCTCCAGGGGAGAATTGGGGTGATCTAGAACTATAGTTCAAAAGAGCTACAGTTGGACAGGATCCTTGAGGAGTCCACCTCTCAGATCAATACCTTGCTACAGGAGCCCGTATCCGCAGTAGCAGGATGGACCAGTGTTAGTTGGTGGAGAGGAGTGCCGAAGAGATAGCCCAGTGGCTAGAGAGCGCCAGAGACAGAGCAGCGTAGAGAAGAGTTGTTAGCAGTGCAGATGGGCACAGTGTAGGGTTGGCAGCAGCGCAGAGACTTTAGAGGGTCAACGCTTAGACTAGCAGCAGTCAGATCTTCAGTCTCAGATGCATCATGCTGAACACTTAGTTCAATATTTGGATGTTTTTCTGCTGCAACAGCAGCAGAGTTGTAGTTGGTAGCAGTATACAGGGTCAGTAGCAGCATAGATGCAGCAGCGCAGTAGTTGGTGGGCAACAGTGTCAGACATCAGCAGCGCAGACGGAGATGTTACAAAGTCAGGGTGATTTTTCAACAGGATGCATTACTAGAGAACATTCATTGCTAAGAGGGAGTGTTGATTTCTGGTAGCATCAGATGTGTTCTAAGTCTCAAATTTTGCAGGGAGGCTTGGACACATGTATTCCAAAATACCCAGAAAGCGTTTTGGGAAATTCCACCCGGATGAGGTTTTATTAAGTGTATTAATAGAACTGGGTGTGAATCTTCTAAAGAAAGGCGAAGATCAAGTCAAGATAATCTTAGCCCTTGATTATGTTTTAATCTGGGTCATTGATTTCTCAACGAGAAGGTTATAGAGAAGGCTTGATGGGCATTTGGAAAACACATCAGGAGAGGATCTAGAGATCGATTTCTCAAGTGAGCAGCGCAGAGCAGCCAGAGAGATCATCGAGGTGATTCTTGCAATGAGGGGTAGAGATAATTTCCGGTTGGAGAGATTTTTACTGAGCCGGGAATATATCACAGAGAAGGCAGAGGAAGAACCAGAAGAGGCAGCATAAGGGCTACATTGGGCAGCGCAAAGCCACGTAGAGGCAACGCTGAAGCCTTGAGGAGATCATCTATTTCGCTGAGGGTTAGATCAATTTTAGTGCCAAGAGCCGGGGTGTGAGACTGTAGGGCCAGAAGATCAAGCATCTAGCCAGCAAAAAGATCAGCTAGAGGGAGTGAGGTAGTCCCTAGCAATTGTGACGCAGAACTGCGCAGAGGCAGCATGGGGCTTGTCAGTTCAAGGTTGGGTCAGTGTCGGATCTCCTATGTTAGTGTGAGGCAATCCTCACTAATTATCTGCCAGTCATATTCTCTGTTGGATAGCCAGATTTGGGCATCCATATTGTATTAATAAATTACTGCTTAATAATACAAACCCTCAACTGTTGCACAAGTTTTCCCAAATTGAGTTTTTCCGAGGACACTAGAAATAACGGTGAACCTCGTGTGTGTTGTATTTATTGCTTAGTACTTGTCTTCCGCATTTTATTTATTTAGTGACGGCTACAATGTGAAAATTCCAAGTCCTAGATCTGGAATCCTACTTCTGTAAACTGAATTACTTCTCCTACTTGTAAATCATATTAACAAGTTATTTTGAAGATTTCTTCTGAAAACATTGAAGCAATTACTGAAGCATACTTCACTTAATTAAATTTAGATGCGGAAATAGGAAACGAAGCAAAAGAAAAACAACACACAGGACACCATTATTTTTGGAAAAATGTCCCCGGAAAAACCCAATGTGGGAAAACCGGTGCAGCAGATCTGAGGGTTTTATTAGTAAGCAGCAGCTATTCAGAATACATCTTTGAATGTCTCACCAAACAATATAGTTACAAAGAATACTGACAAAGAAAAATAGTGAGATTACCTCACTCTGCAAGTCTGAGCTAATCTGGTAGTTGAACTGACGAAACTCCAGCACCCTCTGTGCTGCTTTGCACAGTAGTTGCATAGGCCTGCATGGGGACTGCTCTGGAACTATGTCACCTCCTCTGCATGATCTTTCAACCCTCAGGAAACTCAATCCCATCCTTCCTGGCTCAGAATATCGATTTCCCAGCTGAAAATGCTAAGAAATTGCGTTGTCTCTGGGTGCCCCTGCGTCACCACTTCTGGGTGTTGCGTCACCCTCTCTGGGCTTTGCGCTGCTTCCTCTACGTCTTTCTCTTCCTCTCTGTTGATGATCCTTGGCCCTGAAGAAGATCCTCCTACCAAAACTATCTTTGCCCCTCAACTGC
This sequence comes from Pinus albicaulis, assembly GCA_034641835.2. Taxonomy (NCBI): domain Eukaryota; kingdom Viridiplantae; phylum Streptophyta; class Pinopsida; order Pinales; family Pinaceae; genus Pinus; species Pinus albicaulis. The sequence goes on from CM076576.1 coordinate 568,853,422, forward strand.
GTGAAGAATCTCTGGATCTAGTTTTTCTCTAAGCACTGCTCACTTCAAAAAATTCGAACACTTTATCCTTTCGATGTATTTTCCAAACGACCCTCAAGACTTCCTTTATAGTCTTCTCGTTGAGACTTCAACGGCCGAGATTAGATCTCCAATCCATGGCTAAGATTACATCTAGACTTGATGTGATTTTTCTAGAAGTTTCACCCACAGTTTAAATTAATACCCATTAATTATTTTAATTTCCTAAGTTAGACTTAGGGTCCTTAATAAAAATAATTAATTTATCAAATAAAACTGCTTCTGGGTGGAATTTCCCAAAACAATTTCTGGGTTATCTGGAATGCATGTGTCTAAGCCTCTCCACAAAGTTTGAGACTTAGAGCACATCTGATGCTATTGTTGATTTTTGTAGCATCGGAAAGTGTTCTAAGTCTCAAAATTTGTAACGAGGCTTGGACATCAGTATTCCAAAGAACCCAGAAACTGTTTGTGGAAATTCCACTCGGTTCATGTCTTATTAAAATAATTAATTATTTTACTGGAGACCCTAAGTCTAAACTTAGGAAAATTAAATAACTAATTGGTATTAATAAGACGGAGTGTGAATCTTCTAGAGAATGAAGATCAAGTCAAGTTTTAATCTTAGCCATTGATTAGACTTCTAATCTGGGCCGTTGATTCATCAACGAGAAGATTATAAAAGAAGACTTGAGGGTCATTTGGAAAGCAAGTCAGGCAAAACTCGGTACCCAAGGGAGATCGATTCTGAAGGAATACAATTCGATTTCAGAGGGAGAGTTGTAGAGGTAGAAGGAGAAGGGGGAGTCAACAGTGATAGAGCACGAGGACAAAGGGACACAGAGGGCCACAGAAGGCAGCGCGGAGCTGCAGCGCAATGAACCCATTCAGAGCCCACGCAGAGTGGCGCAGTCTAGTGTTGGGACTACGCAAAGAAACACGTAGACAAACACAGAGGGAGTCAAAGGCTCTTCCGGGTGTCAGAAAATATTCGAAGGGTCTGGGAATTTTTTTCTTAGGTGTTTTCTTAATATATCTGCTAGTGTATTCCTTGTAAAGATTCATTTGCTGAAGAGTAATAATAAAACCCTCATCTGCTGTACCGGTTTTCCCACATTGGGTTTTTTCGGGGACAATTGTCCAAAATTAAGTGTGTGCATGTGATTGGTTCTTATGCGTATGCTCCTTACTATTCTTTTCTTTGTATATGTAATTGTGAATGTTGCAGTAGTATTTATTTCGAAATTTACTGACAGGTTTCTGTAAATAACTTATCGGAGTAATAAGTAGGTTTTCCGGGGTCAATTGTCCAAAAATAAGTGTGTACATGTGATTGGTTCGTATGCTTATGTTCCTTACTGTTCTTTTCTCTGTATATGTAATTTTGAATGTTGCAGTAGTATTTATTTCGAAATTTATTGATAGATTTCTGTAAATAACTTATCGAAGTAATAAGCAGGAGAAATAAATCTATCATTGCAACTGTATATTTCTAGATTGAAAATTTCACATGGTATCAGAGCCAGGTTTAAGTAACAGGAACGGAGAACCGACAAGTGAATGGAAACCGGACTTTGTTGCGGCAACTCGGAAGGGTTCACGCAGTTCTCCAGAGAGGAAGAGAAGCATGGAAGAACAGATGGATCACGAGATTTCTATTCTAGCATCCACACTGGAAGAAGAGTTTGCTTGTGTGTCAAGCACTGCTTCTCCTGATGTCTGGTACATTGACAGTGGGGCTTCTACTCATATGACAGGAGTGCGAGAATGTTTCTCCAACTACCAAGAAGAGCAAATGAACTTTAAAATTACCATGGGTAATAAAGCAAAATGTACCCCTATTGGAAGAGGTATCGTAGTATTTCAAACCGCAGCTGGGAATAAGCTTTGGGCCACTAATGTGCTGCATGTGCTTGGGTTGGGGATGAACTTACTCTCAGTGTCTCAACTTCAAAACAAAGGTTACGACGTTTACTTCATTGGCAACAGAGTTTACGTTAAACACCCCAGTTGGAAGAAGAAAGCACAGATTGGAGTAAGGAGCAACAAACTTTATAAGTTATAGCTCGAATCTCCAATGGCACTAATAGGCAACACAGATGAAAAGGACTTGAATGAACTATGGCACAAAAGAATGGGACGTTTGCATCATGGGGCATTGAAGATTTTCAAGAAAACTGTCACAGGAGTTCCAGAACTGAGCACCAAGAGAGACGATGTCTGCAGAGGGTGCGTGTTGGGAAAGTATGCCAAGGTAGCGTATTATAGGAGCAACAATAGGGCTAAGAGTGTATTGGGCTTGATACACTCGGGTATCTTCATTTTCTAAATATATATGCGAGTGTATTTCTTGTAAAGATTCATTTTTTGAAGAATAATAATAAAACCCTCATCTCCTGCCCCGGTTTTCCCACATTGGGTTTTTCCGGGGTCAATTGTGCAAAAATAAGTGTGTACATGTGATTGGTTCTTATGCTTATGTTCCTTACTGTTCTTTTCTCTGTATATGTAATTGTGAATGTTGCAATAGTATTTATTTCGAAATTTACTAATAGATTTATGTAAGTAACTTATCAGAGTAATAAGTAGGAGAAATAAATCTATCACTGCAACTGTATATTTCTAGATTGAAAATTTCACAGCTACCACAAATCAACACTCCCTCTTAGCAAGGAATGTGCTCTAGAAAATATGCCCCACTGCATACTGCTCTGACTTTGAAGCATCTCCCTCTACACTGTTGATGTCTAACATGTTGTCCACCAACCACTGCGCTGCTGCTGCAACTTTATTGCTACTGACCCTGCCACAATCAACATTGAATCTGTACTGTAACTCCCTCTCAAATGTTGCATCTGCTACTAGCACTGCCACTGCTAACTATGCACTGCAACTCAGCTGCTGAGAGAAGAAACTGAGAAACATCCAAAATTTCTAACAAGTGTTCAGGGTGCATCTCGATGTTGAAACTCTGACTGCTGCTAGACCCACGTTGTCCCTATAACGCACTATGTTGATGTTGCTCTGCACTGCATCCCTCTACACTGTTGCAACTCTGCACTGCGTTGCTCAGATTCTGGCGCTGATAACTACTGCATCTGTCGCTCCAGCACTCTTATGCACCACTGAAAACTCCTTTAGCTTGCTATTGCTTATCTTGGGCACACGTAGCAAGGTCATGATCCAAGAGGTGGACTCCTCAAGGATCCTGCCCAACTGAAGTTCTTGCGAACTTACAACTCAATGTCGCCCCATCTCCCTCCTGGAGATGCGTGGGCACTCATGGCATACTCATCCTCCTCGATCTTTGCAGTCGCAGCCGTCAAATCGTGATTCTCATCCTTGTCCTTTTTCTTCAAAGGACACTGGGTAGCATAGTGACCAAGTTCACCACACCTGAAGCACTTTATTTTCGAGACGTCTTTCTTACGTCTCCGCTACTCTTGCTACCATTTGGATGCGAGGGTTGCATTTTCTTCCTCCTCCTGCTTCATCTTCGATCCACTGCCACTGTTGTCGACAATTTTACACTTGACTAGGTCCTTGCTTAGCTATTCTTGATGAAGAGCAACCCACATCTCTTCCTAGCCCAGCAAGGTTGCTCTTCCGAGGATGCTCTAGACGAACACCTTCCATTCTTCAGAGACTGCGTTAAGAGCCAGTCTCACCATTGCTGTAGGAGAAGGGGTGGCCTCCGCTGCTTCTAGATGATCATGGATTTCTTTAAGTTTCGATAGAAACGGAACAATACGCTACCCTTTCTACATCTGCATCATCCTCAGTTTCTACTCTAAGTACATCTTCTGTTGTTCGAAAGAGCCTTCATACAACGCTGCCAAGGCTTCCCACATCTACCTCGCTATGTCCTTGCCAGCTATATGGGACACAATATGATTTTTTTCTCCATCAAGGAGTAGCCTTTTAACCTTCGACATATCAGTCGTGTACTTCTTCAGCGGATCTGGATCTGCAGGGACAACTACTGTACTCGTCTCAAAATGCTTAAGATCATACTCATCTAGAAGGCATGTGATTCATGCCTTCCAACTCACGTATTTGGACACTCCCTCCAACCGATCGTGATCTCTAAGCCCGTGAGCTGCCATGGCTGTCAAGAAAATGTCGAATCAACTCGTGTTCTTCCCCCTTTGTGCAGCACTGGCCAGCTTACGCACTCTTTTTGGAGTTTGTAGACCTGCCACTCGGATTTGTTACTCAGATCTTGGAAAAAATAAAATTCCCTGGCTAGGAACTTCCTGAGGAAGAAAATTCCCCCACTGTGCTTCCACTTCCTCTCATGACGACTGTTGTCGCACAGATTGTCAAGGCACCGCGACAACAGCTCAGATTGGGGGCTGTCACTCTTATCCCCAATCTCTCTATTTAAGCTGTCTCCTTGCAAGCTAAGGGAGGTAGACCCTATTATAAATGAGGATGACAAATCCGGGAGACACAGCTAAAACATCAAATACTTGATAGAAATGAACGAGATTCCACAGATCTAAATTAGATTTCACGTTTAAGACCAGTGCCTTATGGAGTCAAACAAAATCCCGCTATGCAATTATAAACATGTAAGTGATGATTAACTGCTGCTTTTTAAAACACGATTGATCACAATGATATTTAATTGAAAACGCCACAACCATGAAGCAATAAGATGAAAATGCCAAGATTTAAAATGTTTCAATTAATTTCACTTCAACAAATCCCATAATTTTAGTATAGTCACACTTAGGATAAAATCTTTAAAAGCTCATTTGACTATAAAGATATATTTTATGAGTTTTTATAATTTTTTTTTATTTTTAATATTTTTAAATTTAATCTAAATCTAAATTAAAACCAAAAAAATAATTTAAAACTAAACTAAAACTATGCTAAGGTTAACACTATCTAAATTAAACCATCGAACTCTAAAATCCAATGTCAAACATCGCACTATTATTAAAATCTAAAACTAAAATCTTCGTTATCAAATAAACTCTAACAAAAATGAACTAAATTAAAATTAAAAATCGAAAATCTAAAAAAAAACACTAAACAATTAAAAAATGAAAACGATCAAATTAAAACTAAACTTAACAAAAAATCGAAACCCAAATCCTAACGCTAAACTATATACAATAAAAAAAATGAAACCGCATTGAGACAAACCGTAAGGGCTATTGAAGTTTTATACACGCGTTCTTTATAGTTTGAGCCTGCAGGTCGACGTGAGGACAGAGATGGCGGCAAGAGGGTAAAGGATTGAATGACGACGGAGGAGCAAAAAAGAGTAAGTTTATTATAGTGCAGAGATGAAGTGAAGGGTCTGCTGCGTGGAGTTTGATGGAGGGCAGAAGAAAATGAGCTAATGGAAGAGGGAAGGAGATCGACAGAGAAAGAGGGAGAAGGCTCGGACGGCGTGAGGATGCAAGATGGCGGGAGGATGATTGAAGTCGGAAGGCATGAAGATTTGGACGGATATGCAGGATAGAGAAAGATTGGATAGCGTTTGAGAAATGGCAAGGAAAATTTAACACAACAGTGAGAAATCGATGGCCAGAAAGATGCGATATGTTCAGCACTAGGAGGAGGAGAGCAGAAAGTGAAGGCAGAGCTGGACAAGGCAGGTTGCGGATAAATAAGGTACTCGATTGAAAATGCAGACTTGGTAACGACGGCAAGCATAGAATTTATGGCATACATATGAGGAAGACGTAGACAAGGACAGCTAGGAAAATCGACTTGCAGATTGGATGGCAGAGACAGCGTGTTTTTTTTTTTTATATGAAGACAGAACCCAGTATGCACAAATTTTACCTAGTGAACTCAGAATTTTCTTCAATTTATGCTCAGATTTATTATGCTCCTTGAATCATATACTGCCCAGATTCGTCCACAAGAGAGATTTGAGGCCAGATCTGGCCTTTGGAGGCTAGATCTGCTTCAGATCTTAAAAAAAAAATTCGATTTGAACCCTGAATCTGCAAGAAACCAGTCTGATTTGAAGATGCACACCAGAAAACGATTAAACCCTTACAGAAAAATTACAAATTTACAACTAGTTTACAATTTAAAACCCTCATGGTCAAATTTGAAATCAATTTTAGCACAATTTTCAGATATTTAAGATTTTTTGGGAGAGGCACAAGCCTTTGAAACCCTGCAAAATCACAAATATCGTAAGATAGACCTGGAATTTAACAAATAAAGAGCTTATCAGATTTATGTTTATTGAGAGTCGGCTGGTCCAACTGAAGACTTCCCCAGACGCCCAACTTAAAAAAAATTTCCCTGCACACTTAGATCTGAATCTTAGATCAATAGAGATTTAAGAAAACAACATGAGACCTTTTCAGAAAAATCAGAATGTTATTTTATAAACGCAGAAAACTGCACAAGATACCTGTATGCAGATTAATCCATATATGCCATCAACCATAAAATGCAAGAAACCAAGTAGCAGAGTTTAGAGACAATTCACCGCATAAATTTGAGAAGGAACATCCAGATTTGTAACCCCAAAGTCTTTATGCTTTATTCCTCAAAAGTTTACAAGAGCTTCTAAGAGCAAGTGCACGATCCTGAGATTGGATGATTCAAGAATGAGAAAGACCTCTAAATTTATAGGACAAGATCTCTAACGACTAGTTTGGATGATCCTCGTCAAAATAATCTCAACCGTCCAAAAGATTTAATTATCTTTTAATTCGGAGCGTTGAAATTAAAATTTTGGGGAAAAAACGAATTTATCATTTAATTCAATTTTAATTAACTCAAAAATATTATTTTTGAGTTAATTACCCCAAAATTTTGACCTTGACTTAACCACCAAGGCCCAAGGGTCCAATATTTCTTAAAATTCTCAATATTCCCTTGGCCTAGGGCTTTCAAAATCATTTTCCAAGGACCCACAAATTTTTCCTTTAAAGATTTAATCCTAACTTAGGACCCTAAATTAATTAAATTTCTGGTTTAAGATTTTTTAAATTAATTGACCAAAAAATTTAATTAATTGACTGAGAGGGGATTATAATTATTTTTCCAACCCTCTTTACATGAGATAATACATTTACATACATGAAGGGGGAATACCCATTCGTATAGACCCTCAAATAAATACCCAATTCTGCGACTCAAAACATGATCTAGTAGACCAAGTAGTTGAAACTACTTTTACAAGGACTCGATAAAAAACACTAGGACTCACTTAGCATGCTGATGACAAATTCCACCCTAGCTTTGGGGTGAAGCTGGAGGGAAAAACTCTGCCGATCACTTTCGTGAATCAGTGAGAAAAAAACCTCCTAGGATGGAAGTCATCAACAACATACTAAGCTTACCTAGGTTGTTACATACATGGACGGTCTTACTTAGATCATTTACATCATAAAATGCAGAATGGGTTTACATCATTATAAAACTGTCGATCGGCGATGAAATCTGGATGACACAAGCCTCGAACATGATAAGTCCCATTTGAAAAAATGGGGGTGTACTGCTATGGGGTCGTTGACAAAGTGTGGTCAACATCTGGCTCTACTTGGGGACACGTTGCTTCATTGAAGGAATGTGAGAATCCGGAATCTGCATCCAAGCAACACACAAGATTACATAAGTAGCGTCCATCCAAATATCATCATATAACATTAAGTTCATGAAAAATAGAAGCTCTTCTTTTATTTATTATTCTACTTAACATGAAAAGTAAATCTACTCTAACTGCAAAATGAAATGCTGAAATAACAAGGTGTAAGGTTAGAGATACAATACAGAGGATGCCCTGTGGCATCAGATGTGCTCAATATAGTGTATGCTGAGCATTTCCCTGCTTTCAGGCAAGTCTGTGGGCTGCTTTTCAGATGTGCCATGTCCAATCTTGCTAATTGTAGGACTTTGTCTTATCCGAAGATCAAGCTGCTCTCGACCATCAGACGAATCAAACCAATTACTTCTTTTTTGCTTCTTTCTCTTCTTCTGAGTGGGTTGTGATGTCAGCAATGAGACCACTGTAAACTCCTTGTCCTCATCTTGAAGATGTTTGTACAAAAAATCTGAAGAATCTGGAGCGTGACCAATATTATTCTGGATATACTCTGTCAATGGCAACACATAAGCTTGGTCTTTCTCAACATCCTTTGAAACCATAGTTAAATCCTCCGTGTGATGAGATGGGAATGGCCTTAGCAGACAAGAAGTCTTATGATCTGTTGATGAATCTTCATAATCAAATGTCGGCTGAAACTTTTGTATATGTAATTTTTCCATTTTTTCCAACCTTTCCTGTATGGAACTCATTTCCAACAAGTGATTTTCCCTCATGGTATTCATTTCCTGGGTGTGTCTTGCTTCCATGATGGACATCTAATTAGAATGATTAACTTCCATTATCTTTAACCTGTTTTCCATGACATTTATTTCCTGTGCATGACTTGTTTCCATGGAAGTTATCTTATTTTGAAGATTGATTTGGTTAGCTTCCATGTTTTGAATCATTTGCATATGATTGGGTTGCACATCCTTAATCATTCGAGTTGGTTCCTTAACCTGAATTTCATGATCTTCTATATGCATGTGATAGTCCTTACCAACAACATTAATTTGATGACTTGACCTTGCCATTCTACTAGCTATGATTCTTTTGACAACATGGCAAGTAACCTCTTCATGAAGAGCATTACAGGCTCTACAATAAGGCAGAGCTTCATCCACAAGATTTGCAAACTCAAGTTGATTTGTCGGTCTCTGCTCATTAGATAGGCCTCTTTCCTGCAAAACATTATTATTTCTAGGTTGGGCATTCTGCTTTTGAGCCCTTTCCATTTGAACCAACCTAGCCTGTAAGACACTTATTTCCTTAGTGTGATTAAGCTCCATGCTTTCAAGTTTTTGCATTAACTTTTTCATAGGGTCATCATCATCTTCTAGAGGTTCTTTTAACTTAGTATTTGTCAAAGACCTATCAAAAACTGGATTTTTGGACATTCCAGATGCTTTCTTATCCTTTTCAATCTCCTCAGCTAAAGATTGACAAGCCTTATAATTTGCAGTTTTAGCCCGCCTTAACTCATATGAAGTATCAGAATCAAAAGCATCAATGTAAAAATTCAGAAGAGATCGATTAGGAGGTTTATGAGTTTGAGATATTTCTCTAAGGATACCATTAAATCTCCTGTTAAATTCTTCAGTCGTTTCATTTTCTTTCTTTTTTATGGTACTGATTTCTCTTACCAAATGCCTATCTTCCCTTTTATCACCATACTTTTCCTTAAAAGCAGTTACAATTGATTCAAAAGTATCAAATGAATTATCAGGTTTTTCCGTAAACCATTCAGCAAAATCCTCACCAAAAGTAAGAACAAAAGTTTTCATCTTTACATCCTTGAAATTATTTTTTGCAACTGCAAATCTATTCCACCAGTTAGTGAAAGCAAACAAATGAGACTTAACACTAACTGCATCATTTCCTTGAAAAGAAGGTAATTTATCCATTTGAGGAACATCATGGGGATAACCCTGAATATTAGCAAAATTACACGGGGAAAAAACATCCATGATATCGTTTTTAGGATTTTAGAAATAGATCCGTGTTCAAGAATAATCAAAAGGTCCTCAAGAAGCGAACTTCTTGGCAGGAACTCTTGTAAGAAATGAAAGAATTGGAGTCGCCACTTGAACATGAAACTAATAGCAGATGGATATCAGGGGGGGATTCTTGTCTGGGAGTAAAAAGATGAATAAGTGGAGTCGCCACCCAAACAAGAAGCCAACCGAAATGTCCAGGTGCTAAAGATACGATGATGAAATGATTAGTGATATGACGAAAGATAAGACGATGAAAATATGAAAGGATGAAAAGACGCCAAAAAATGTGATCCCTTGTGACAGGCCAATGAATGGCGAAAGAAGATCTGAAGATTATAAAATGTCGTTAAGACCAAGGACAAAAAAAACTCTATCCCCGGCAACGGCGCCAAAAAATGTTGTCACACAAATTGTCAAGGCACCGCGACAATGGCTCAGATTGGGGGCTGTCACTCTTATCCCCAATCTCTCTATTTAAGTTGTCTCCTTGCAAGCTAAAGGAGGTAGACCCTATTATAAATGAGGATGACAAATCCAGGAGACACAGCTAAAACATCAAATACTTGATAGAAATGAACGAGATTCCACAGATCTAAATTAGATTTCACGTTTAAGACCAGTGCCTTATGGAGTCAAACAAAATCCCGCTATGCAATTATAAACAAGTAAGTGACGATTAACTGTTGCTTTTTAAAACACGATTGATCACAATGATATTTAATTGAAAACGCCACAACCATGAAGTAATAAGATGAAAATGCCAAGATTTAAAATGTTTCAATTAATTTCACTTCAGCAAATCCCAGAATTTTAGTATAGTCACACTTAGGATAAAATATTTAAAAGCTCATTTGACTATAAAGATATATTTTATGAGTTTTTATAATTTTTTTTATTTTTTTAATTATTTTTTTAATATTTTTAAATTTAATCTAAATCTAAATTAAAACCAAAAAAATAATTTAAAACTAAACTAAAACTATGCTAAGGTTAACACTATCTAAATTAAACCATCGAACTCTAAAATCCAATGTCAAACATCACACTATTATTAAAATCTAAAACTAAAATCTTCGTTATCAAATAAACTCTAACAAAAATGAACTAAATTAAAATTAAAATTAAAAATCGAAAATCTAAAAAAAAAACACTAAACTATTAAAAAATGAAAACGATCAAATTAAAACTAAACTTAACAAAAAATCGAAACCCAAATCCTAACACTAAACTATATACAATAAAAAAAATGAAACCGCATTGAGACAAACCGTAAGGGCTATTGAAGTTTTATACACGCGTTCTTTATAGTTTGAGTCTGCAGGTCGACGTGAGGACAGAGATGGCAGCAAGAGGGTGAAGGATTGAATGAAGACGGAGGAGCAAAAAAGAGTCGAAGTTTATTGTAGTGCCGAGACGAAGTGAAGGGTCTGCTGCGTGGAGCTTAATGGAGGGCAGAAGAAAATGAGCTAATGGAAGAGGGAAGGAGATCGACAGAGAAAGAGGGAGAAGGCTCGGACGGCGTGAGGATGCAAGACGGCTGGAGGATGATTGAAGTCGGAAGGCATGAAGATTTGGACGGATATGCAGGATGGAGAAAGATTGGATAGCGTTTGATAAATGGCAAGGAAAATTTAACACAACAGTGAGAAATTGATGGCCAGAAAGATGCGATCTGTTCAGCGCTAGGAGGAGAGCAGAAAGTGAAGGCAGAGCTGGACGAGGCAGGCTGCGGATAAATAAGGACTTGATTGAAAATGCAGACTTGGTAAGGACGGCAAGCATAGAATTTATGGCATACATATGAGGAAGACGTAGACAAGGATAGCTAGGAAAATCGACTTGCAGATCGGATGGCAGAGACAACGTGTTTTTTTTTTATATGAAGACAGAACCCAGTACGCACAAATTTTACCCAGTGAACTCAGAATTTTCTTCAATTTATGCTCAGATTTATTATGCTCCTTGAATCATATACTGCCCAGATTTGTCCACAAGAAGGATTTGAGGCCAAATCTGACCTTTGGAGGCTAGATCTGCTTCAGATCTTAAAAAAAAATTCGATTTGAACCCTGAATCTGCAAGAAACTAGCCAGATCTGAAGATACACACCAGAAAACGATTAAACCCTTACAGAAAAATTACAAATTTACAACTAGTTTACAATTTAAAACCCTCATGGTCAAATTTGAAATCCATTTTAGCACAATTTTCAGAGATTTAAGATTTTTTGAGAGAGGCACAAGCCTTTGAAACCCTGCAAAATCACAAATATCGTAAGATAGACCTGGAATTTAACAAATAAAGAGCTTATCAGATTTATGTTTATTGAGAGTCGGCTGGTCCAACTGAAGACTTCCCCAGACGCCCAACTTAAAAAAAATTTCCCTGCACACTTAGATCTGAATCTTAGATCAATAGAGATTTAAGAAAACAACATGAGACCTTTTCAGAAAAATCAGAATGTTATTTTATAAACGCAGAAAACTGCACAAGATACCTGTATGCAGATTAATCCATATATGCCATCAACCATAAAATGCAAGAAACCAAGTAGCAGAGTTTAGAGACAATTCACCGCATAAATTTGAGAAGGAACATCCAGATTTGTAACCCCAAAGTCTTTATGCTTTATTCCTCAAAAGTTTACAAGAGCTTCTAAGAGCAAGTGCACGATCCTGAGATCGGATGACTCAAGAATGACAAAGACTTCTAAATTTATAGGACAAAATCTCTAACGGCTAGTTTGGATGATCCTCGTCAAAATAATCTCAACCGTCCAAAAGATTTAATTATCTTTTAATCCGAAGCGTTGAAATTAAAATTTTGGGGAAAAAACGAATTTATCATTTAATTCAATTTTAATTAACTCAAAAATATTATTTTTGAGTTAATTACCCCAAAATTTTGACTTTGACTTAACCACCAAGGCCCAAGGGTCCAAAATTTCTAAAATTCTCAATATTCCCTTGGCCTGGGGCTTTCAAAATCATTTTCCAAGGACCTCAAATTTTGCCTTTAAAGATTTAATCCTAACTTAGGACCCTAAATTAATTAAATTTCTGGTTTAAGATTTTATTAATTAATTGACCAGAAAATTTAATTAATTGACTAAGAGGGGATTTTAATTATTTTTCCAACCCTCTTTTACATGAGATAATACATTTACATACATGAAGGGGGAATACCCATTCGTATAGACCCTCAAATAAATACCCAGTTCTGCGACTCAAAATATGATCTAGTAGACCAAGTAGTTGAAACTACTTTTACAAGGACTCGATAGAACACTAGGACTCACTTAGTATGCTGATGATAAAATCCACCCTAGCTTTGGGGTGAGGCTAGAGGGAAAAACTCTGCCGATCACTTTCGTGAATCAGTGAGACAAAAAACCTCCTAGGATAGATATCATCAACAACATACTAGGCTTACCTAGGTTGTTACATACATTGCAGTCTTACTTAGATCATTTACATCATTACACGCAGAATGGGTTTACATCATTTGTAAAACTGTCGACTGGCGATGAAATCTGGATGACACGAGCCTCGATCATGATAAGTCCCATTTAAAAAAAATGGGGGTGTACTGCTATGGGGTCGTTGACAAAGTGTGGTCAACAACGACTTTCTGCCTAGCAAAACAAATTTTGCCTACAAAAACTGCGTCCCATGAACTCTGCGTTGCTCCCTCTGCCTCGACAAAATTCTGATCTGGAAGCCCTTCCTCTTTGTTGACCCACTCAAAGAGAGACTTTCCTACATATTTCAGCGTTCTAGTCCTGGACTGCACAATCCCTCTAGGGATTCAAACTGCTGCTTTCTGCAGCTATTCGGCCTCCTTCTCAGTTCCAGATATGCTCTTCTTGTTTCACCTACAACGCTCCACAAGCTATGGTACCATGTGAAAATTGCAAGTCCTAGATCTGGAATCCTACTGCAGCAAATTGTATTGTAAATTATATTAACAAGTTATTTTGCAGATTTCTTCTGAAAACATTGAAGCAATTACTGAAGCAACCTTCACTTAATTAAATTTAGATGCAGAAATAAGAAACTGAGCAAAATAAAAGCATCACACAGGACACCATTATTTTTGGACAAATGTCCCTGGAAAAACCCAATGCAGGAAAACGGGTGCAGCAGATCTGAGGATTTTATTATTAAGCAACAATTATTTTGAATACATCTTTGAATGTCTCACCGGACAATTCCGTTACAGAGAATATTGACAGAGAAAAATTGTGAGATTACCTCACTCTGCAAGTCCTGGCCGATCTGGTAGCTGAACTGACGAAACCCCAACACCCTCTGTGTTGCCTCTGCAGAGTAGTTGCATAGGCATGCATGGGGACTGCTCTCGAACTACGTCACCTCCTCTATGTGATCTTTCAATCCCCAAGAAACTCGATCCCAGCCATCCCGGCTCAGAATCTCGATTTCCCAGCTAAAACTCGAACTTCTGCTCAGAAACTGCGTTGCCTTTGCATGTGGCCTACGTGGCCCTACATCACCCCTTCTAGGTGTTGTGTCACCCTCTCTGGGCTCTGCGTTGCTTCCTCTGCGTCTTTCTCTACCTCTCTGCTAACGATCCTTGGACCTGGAGAAGATCCTCCTGCCAAAACTTTCTGTGCCCCTCAACTACGTGAAGAATCTCTAGATCTGGTTTTCCTCTGAGCACTGCTCACTTCAGAAAATTCGATCACTTGATCAACGGCTAAGATTACATTTAGACTTGATCTGCTTTTTCTAGAAGTTTCACCCACAATTTAAATTAATACCCATTAATTATTTTAATTTCCTAAGTTACACATAAGGTCCTCGTTAAAAATATTTAATTTATCAAATAATACTCTTTTTGGGTGGAATTTCCCAAAACAATTTTTGGGTTATTTAGAATGCATGTGTCTAAGCCTCTCCACAAAGATTGAGACTTAGAGCACATCTGATGCTACCACAAATCAACATGCAGTTGTATTTGCTTCGATATTTACTTGTAGTTGTAGAAAACAGTAAATAACATGTATAATTTAACAAGAAGAAGAAGTAATATCAGTTTGTTGTAGTAGGAATTCGGGTCATCGAATTTTCACAAAACGTCCTCCACTTCAGCCAAATTGAATTGGTCTACTAAAGCAACTAAACAATTCTTGCTCTGCTTCCTAGAGAAAATTTTCAGCCTCCTCTTTCTGACTCTTCGGAACTGGAAAACTTGATTCGGATAATGTTGACCTCCTCTGCCACTTGCTACTCACCCACAAGCTCGATCTCCACTGTTGAATCACTCCTGCAACTGGGAATTTGAATTGCCTGGGAAACTGAGTATCTGCATTGGTGTGTTCTACATCTACCCATCGACCTCTTCTTATAATCTCCAGTTGGGACCCCAACGGCCAAGCCTAAAACTTAATCGATCACCGAGATCATCTCCAAGGCAATCCGTGTGAGTTTCTAGAGAATTCACACCTTTCCCAATTAATTCCTATTAATTAACCATTTTTCCTAAGTTAAACTGAAATTTTTAATTATGATCAATTAATTTAATTGAGTCATCTCTAGGTGGAATTTCCAGAAACGATTTCTCAGTTTTGGAGAACTCATGTGTTTTAGCCTATCCACAAAGTTCCGAGACTAGAACACCTCTGATGCTACAAAAACTAAGAGATAGGTGAGCAACATCTACGACCCTATGGGTGACATATAGGGCTGATACCTTATTGTCTAGAGATCTCTCAACCCTAGGAGCCCTATATCTCAATTCCTCACCCTAGGAGCTCAGACAGGGGGGGGAAAGCTAGTTTAGTGTTCTCGATTAACCTTGCTCTTAGAAACATATCAATGTGCTCGTATATGTTACTTGCTTATTGAAAAGTTCAATCATAATGCCTCATACATTACCCAGAGCTATAGTCCTCTGTTTTCCTATTCATGTAGGATGTAATATTCCTAATTAGTGACAGCTAATTGGAATATTCGATTTTGTATAGTTTTGCCGTCTAAAGTTTGTAAATAAATAAAAAGTGAGTAGAGAGGGTCTAACTCACTTAAGTGAAATAAAACATCCTCCTAGTAGCACAACGTTATGACTTAAGGGGAGCCAAGGGGGGGGCCAAACACCACGTAGAGGAGGGGACCCTCGTACACTATAGAAGCTTCTATGCAGATGAGGATGAGCACGTGGAGGAGAGAGAGGCTACGTTGGGGTTTTGGAGGGAAACCAACGTTATAAAAGATGGAGAAGCCTCCTCATTTGATTCATTCTGGAGTTGATGATTTTGAGCTAGACGTTTGTCTTCTTGAGCAGGCTGGCTGTTTAGCCTGTCTGCAGCACTGTTTAGTGCATTGAGTGTCTCCGGTCGGAGATCTCGCCCTTAGCCCCGGAGGACTTCGAGTGCCTGCTCGATCAAGGTTAGTTCTTCAGTATTTTGTGAGTAGTTTTGTTGTTTGGGTTTGTTGCGGAGCTGGAGCTTATAGAGACTGTGCAATCACTGGGAGAGAGGACGCAGTCCCTTTTTGGAGGTGCTCCGGATCGGGGTTTCTGCAGGTGATTCAGCCGAGATTTTGAGCAGAGGGTCAGCCTTTGCCCACAGGAGGATTTTGGCGGAGTTTGAGGCGGTGTTTCAGCTATTTCCATTTAGCCTCTGCGCAGAGCCTTGGAGGCCAGTGTAATTCCCTGAGGAGGCATTTTCTGGTGATTTTCGGGGGTTGGCCATTTTTGATATGGTTTCTGGGTTTTGTACGGGTTGGTGAGTAGAGGAGGTTTGCAGATTTTCAGCTCATTCCGGCAAGGGGATCAACCCCTAGTATTCAAATTCATCTCCAAAGAAAAAGTAGTTAATTACACGACAATTTTCCAAAGAAATTGGGACGCAGTTCATAGAGTAGCCATTTCCTGTATTTTCTGAGAGTGTTTCGTCACTTGCCTTGAGCAAGATTAGGTGCCATCACTCTGATCACTTATTGTACTTCATTTTTCTTAGATTAATAAAATGGCTCAGCATTTCCTCTCTATGTTTTCTGGATGAGTTGCCGTAATTTCTTTCTCTGTTATTATATGTCTGCTGCACTGTTATTTATTTATATTTCTGAGCATTCTAGTTCTATACCACTTGGTGTGCTTATCTTTCACTCTTAGACAGAGTCTGGAAAGGGCCAGGTAGCCTCCGGATCTCGTCCTCTCTCAGAGGCGGAATATCCAGTAAATGCCCTCCCAGTCCATCTCTAGTTGGAGTTTGCCGTGTTTTAGAGATATCCCCGAAACGGGATATTACAGTGGTATCAGAGCATAGTTCTGGCTCAGCCTATGGAGCTAGTGGTCTATGACACCGGGGAAAAGACCATATATTTGTTACAGAGGCAAGAAGTACAGAGACCGTGAGCGTAGGTTGGAAAACACCTACGGAGAGGGAGACTGTGTTCGAGTGGTGAACATAGAACAGGAGGAGCCTGTGACAGACGCAGAGCAGGAGGAGCCTATGACAGACACAGAACAGGGGAAGCCTGTGTTAGGTTCAAAGTTGGGGATTCAGATGGCAGACGAGGACGGGAAGAGATTTGCGGACCAGCTCCTCAAATCAGTGCAGGAGTTAGCCAAACAGGTTGAGGTGATGGGACAGAGGTTTACGGCGGTAGAGGCTAGACAGCGTGAGGCCCCGCGGGTTTACCAGGTCGGAGAGGGATCAGGTACATCCCACCATTTGCCGGAGCAGGGTGCTACTCAGCGTGATACTCCCCAGTCGATGGCTTCCCGTGCACCTACCCACTCTACCATGCCCACTTTCTTGGGAGCAGACACAGGGGCAGGAGCCCAGCAAGAGGCAAAGCCTGGACACTTAGACGAGTATTTTGTAGAGTATCAGACCTACGGGCAGGAGTTCAAGGATGCTCTCACATTCAGAGATTTCGTTCAGCTCCAGCAGGATAGTAGACCCCGTGACCATCATAGAGGACACCGACATTATCATGATGGAGATTTCCACCGTGCCTCTAGCAGATACCATTTGCCTACGTTTGATGGATCATCGAACAGTTCGACAAAGTCTTGGGTGGAGAAGCTAGATATCTATTTCCAGCTTAACCAGATGTCGGAGACGGAGGCCATCAAGGTGGCAACATTACATTTGGATGGTGAGGCCCAGGACTGGTGGTTCCATGGGATGGTTACACTCGGACACTCGACAGTAACGATATATGCCGAGTTTACCAGGAGGTTGATGGAGCGTTTTGACCAGAGGGATCCGGAACAGCATTTTGTTGAGCTGACGAAGCTCAAGCAGACAGGGAGCCCAGAGACATACATCGCAAATTTCTTGAGGGTTTCGGTGATGGTGCTAGATCTATCCGCGACACGGATGATCTATATGTTTGTGGAGGGATTGGCAGAGCCACTTCGTGGTCTAGTCAGATCTACTAGACCAGCTACACTCCAGGATACCATTAGCAGGACTAGGGACTTACAAGATGCGTTGCCCAGGACACGGACACCTTACCCCCAGAGACAGGGCTTCCAGCCCAAGGGAAAGGATGTGAGGGTTGCTCCTCCAAAGGGGAATCCAGGACGGGCACAGATAGATGATGATGCCAAGAGGGAGTTGAGGAAGAAGTGGCTGTGCTTCACTTGTCAGAAGCCGTGGGCACCAGGGCATAGGTGTGCTGCTAGCAAAGCACACTTCATTGAGGTCTTCTCCGATGATAGCGGGGAAGAGGATGAGGAGGCAGGAGATAGTCAGATGGCCCAGGATCAGTTGCCGCCTCCACCTCCAGGGACAAGAGGTGTAGCTTTTGCACCCACAGGAGGGGTCCTTGCAGCTTTGTGAGGAGTTCCTAAGTATTTGACGTTGCGCGTACGAGGGACAGTACGTGGCCAGCGAGTGTCAGTCTTGGTTGACAGTGGGGCGACCCACAACTTCATTGATGCACAGATGGTCGAGCGGAGGGGTATACCGACCGAGAGCTTTGACGGGTTTTCAGTCTTGGTCCTAGGAGCCCAGACGATGCAGTGTGCCCGGTATGTTCCAGAGTTGGCAGTGACGATGGGTACCTACACCATGACCGATCACTTTTTCGTGGTCAACATACCAGATACCAATGTGGTGCTAGGTGCTCAGTAGTTGATTACTCTGGAGAAGGTCACCACGGATTGGGAGGCCTTAGAGATGGAGTGGGATGACAAGAAGACCGGGAAGCATGAGAAGATCCGCAGGATGCATACTTACCCACCTCAGACAGTTTCAGCACACCAGATGGAGGCAGACTTCCGAAAGGGAGACATAGAGTGGGCGGTTGAGCTGCGGGCATCAGAGGCAGAGACCACCGGTCGAGCAGTTCATCCAGATATACAGGCCATCCTTGACAGGCATGAGGTAGTGTTTGGGGATATACCACCAGGTCGGCCACCAGATCGAGGGTTTGAGCATACCATTGAGCTTGAGCAGGGAATTCAGGCAGTGATCACTACCCCCTATAGGCATCCCAAAGCCTATCGGGATGAGATTGAGCAGGCCATCCAGGAGTTGTTGGCTCTTGGACACATCAGACAGAGCACGAGTCCATTTGCTTCTTCTGTAGTATTGGTGAAGAAGAAGGAAGACACCTTGAGGATGTGCATTGACTACAGGGCCCTAAATAAGAAGACTTTGAAGAACAGGTACCCTATACCCAGGATCAATGAGTTGATGGATGAGCTAAGAGGAGTTAAGTTCTTCTCGAAGATTGATTTGAGATCAGGGTACCACCAGATTTGCGTGAGGGAACAAGACATTCCCAAGACCGCCTTCAGGTGTCATTATGGGCACTTTGAGTTTTTGGTTATACCTTTTGGGCTGACCAATACACCAGCCACCTTTCAGTCTTGCATGAACCATATCTTTCGCAGTCATCTGAGGAAGTTTGTATTGGTTTTCTTCGATGACATAATCATATATAGCAGGACTTGGGAGGAGCATCTCCTGCATATAGAGGCCGTACTACGCATCTTGGAAGAGCAACAGTTCTATGCTAAGCTCTCCAAGTGTGAGTTTGGGATGATGGAGATGTTATATTTGGGTCACATTATTGGAGTGGACGGAGTGAGGGTCCACGAGGAGAAGATTAGAGCCATCAGAGATTGGCCGAAGCTGAAGAACGTGACGGAACCTTGAGGATTCATTGGGATATGTACCTATTACAGGAAGTTCGTCAGAGGATTCTCACAGCTTGCTGCACCCCTTACAGATTTGACGAAGAAGGGGGCATTCAGTTGGTCAGATACAGTGCAGCGAGCCTTTGATAGGCTCAAGGAGGTGATGAGTAGTTGCCCCGTGCTTGCATTGCCGGATTTTACGCAGCCATTTGTCTTGGAGTGTGATGCGTCGGGAGAGGGGATCGGCGCAGTATTGATGCAGGGGGGACACCCGATAGCTTTTGAGAGCCGGAAGCTCCTTTCGCATGAGAGGTTGTATTCTATATACGACAAGGAGATGTTGGCCATCATGCATGCCTTGGCCAAATTCCGGCAGTATTTGGTAGGGAACAGGTTCAGGGTGAGGACTGATCACAACAGCCTCAAGTTCTTTTTGGAGCAGAAGCAGCTACAGGAGAGGCAGCAGAAGTAGATCAGTAAGATCCAAGCTTATGACTTTAACATTGAGTATGTCAAGGGTAAGAATAACGTGGTAGCAGATGCCCTTTCACGTAGACCAGCCACGTTATCTCTTATGAGCTTGGATACAGATTGGAGGGCTCGACTTTTAGTGGAGTACTCCAAGGACAGATTTGCATGTGAGGTGCTAGATGGACAGGTGGCGGATGACAGGTACAGGGTGGTTGATGAGATCATCTATTATAGGGACAAGATCTTCTTGACTGAGGGATCTCAGCTTAAGAAGAAGATACTCCAGGCATCACACGATTCTCCATTGGCAGGCCATCAGGGGTTTACCAAAACCTACAGGGCCATTAGAGAGAGGTTCTCATGGAAGGGCCTCAAGGAGGACGTACTCCAGCACATCATGGAGTGCGATGTTTGTCAAAGGAATAAGGGGGAGATGAGCCATCCCGCCGGATTGTTGCAGCCTCTTCCCATTCCAGATGGGAAATGGGAGAGCATATCGATGGATTTCATCATAGGGTTGCCCATGATGCAGGGCAAGGATTGTATCTTTGTCGTCGTTGATCGACTGACAAAGTATGCGCATTTTTTCGCCATATCCGCGCATTACACAGCAGCACAGGTGGCCGAGCTGTTCTTCAGAGAGGTTTTCAGGCTGCATGGTCTTCCTAAGACCATCATCAGTGACAGGGACAGCCATTTCATGGGCAGATTTTGGCAGGAGCTTTTCCGACTAGTGGGGACGGAGTTGACACCGAGTACCAGTTACCA
Organism: Pinus albicaulis; assembly: GCA_034641835.2. Classification (NCBI taxonomy): domain Eukaryota; kingdom Viridiplantae; phylum Streptophyta; class Pinopsida; order Pinales; family Pinaceae; genus Pinus; species Pinus albicaulis. The sequence goes on from CM076576.1 coordinate 568,874,368, forward strand.
CCCACAAACGGATGGACAGACGGAGATAGTTAACAAGTGGCTGGAGGGCTACTTGCGTAACTATGTCAGTGGGCAGCAGCGAGCATGGTTGAGATGGTTGCATTTGGGGGAGTACTGCTACAACACGACACATCACATGTCTATTAGTATGTCACCATTTTATGCTTTGTATGGGTACCATCCTTTATCTTTTGCTGATGTGATGTTCGGTGCTAGCAAGGCTCCTAGAGCCAAGATTTGGATCCAAGAGAGTCAGGACATCCTCCGAGCTCTCAAGGACAATATGGCTACAGCACAGAACTAGCAGAAGCTGTATGCCGACAAAGGTCGGGTGGAGAGACAGTTTGAGGTAGGGGACATGGTCTACCTACGGTTACAGCCATACCGACAGTCATCGCTGAAGCAGAAGGGAGCTGAGAAGCTCAAGCCTCGCTTTTACGGGCCATACAGGGTGATACGCAGGATTGGGCAGGTTGCGTATGAGTTGGAGCTGCCCCAAGGCAGCAAGATCCACAACATTTTCCATGTATCATGCCTGAAGAAGGCGCTGGGGCAGTAGGTGACAGTGACAGAGGAGCTACCGCCTACAGATGATGAGGGGCACTTGGTGTTGCAGCTAGAGGCCATTATTGATACTAGGGAGAGGCGGTTACGGAGCAGGACGGTCTGGGAATTCTTGGTGAGGTGGAAGAATTTGCCGGATGAGGATGCCACTTGGGAGAGCGAGAAGATTTTGCAGCATCCATCACTTCAGTTGCTTGAGGACAAGCAACATTTTGCCGGGGGAGACTGTAATATTCCTAATTAGCAACAGCGAATTGGAATATTCGATTTTGTATAGTTTTGTCGTCTAAAGTTTGTAAATAAATAAAAAGTGAGTAAAGAGGGTCTAACTCACTTAAGTGAAATAAAACATCCTCCTAGTAGCACAACGTTATGACTTAAGGGGAGCCAAGGGGGGGGCCAAACACCACGTAGAGGAGGGGACCCTCGTACACTCTAGAAGCTTCTATGCAGATGAGGATGAGCACGTGGAGGAGAGAGAGGCTAAGTTGGGGTTTTGGAGGGAAACCAACGTTATAAAAGATGGAGAAGCCTCCTCATTTGATTCATTCTGGAGTTGATGATTTTGAGCTAGACCTTGAGCAGGCTGGCTGTTTAGCTTGTCTGCAGCACTGTTTAGTGCATTGAGTGTCTCCGGTCGAAGATCTCGCCCTTAGCCCTGGGGGACTTCGAGTGCCTACTCGGGCAAGGTTAGTTCTTCAGTATTTTGTGAGTAGTTTTTTTGTTTGGATTTATTGCGGAGCTGGAGCTTATAGAGACTGTGCAGTCACTGGGAGAGAGGACACAATCCCTTTTTGGAGGTGCTCCAGATCGGGGTTTCTGCAGGAGATTTAGCCGAGATCAAAGATGAAAAAATCGTTATCGGGATATTATCGCCGAGGGGAAAAAATCGGAAAAAATCGTAATTATCGGGAAAAAATCGGCACATACAAAAATATTCATTTTTTTTCAATTTTTTTAATATTTAAAGCATCTACAGCATAAAATAAATGTATTGACACATAAATATGAAAAAAAAACTAATATATAAGATGTGTAATATCATGTCTAGTGCTACATCACACATAAAACTGAATCCTGTCCTAAATACTAAGTCCTGAGTCTCAACTCAACCTCAAAATATCAACAAAAAATATAATAATGTATCTCATATCATGAGTCATAATGTTATATACAAAGGAATGCACCAAATAACCTATACTACCGATTTCCTCTGCCCCTCTTGCGAGAAAATGTAACAGCTTTCCCTCTAGACGAAGAAGTTGGCGGGGCTGGCAATGGACTCTGTTGTGCTCCAGATCCTGAAGCACTAGGAGCTAAAGGAGGTAGACCACGTTCTCTACCGATAGCAGGGGTAGGTGGTGTCACCTCCTCCTCCTATTGTTGCTCCTCCTCCTCCTATTGTTGCTCCTTCTCCTCCTCATGAAACTCATCATTGATTCATCGCTACTAGAAATGGGATCATCAACAAGAGATACATAAACATCATCTAGCTCAAAGTCTTCAGACTTGGATTGCTCAACCTTAAAATGCGGTAGAAAAAGATTAACATGCCTAACTAGTTGTTTTCCTTCGAGTGAAGGGTACATTCTTGTTAAGGCCACAGTAGGGGAGTTCAACAATCAATACCACCAACATCAACAAAGTTCAACAATCAATGCCACCAACATCAAGGTTCTTAAAGGACTTCATACTCTTGATCAAATGCCAATCTCATACCCTTACACATAATAGAATCATGGAAACAATGCAAATCCCCAAACCATGAAACCCTGAAAACCATTAAGTCTGCTGAATTTTGAGTGAAATCTAAAATTCTAGTTTCTCCATATGAAATCCAATGAGGTCGAAACCACTCTTAAACATCCTGAGTCATTTCATGGTAATGTTAAAAATTTAAGTAAAAGGATGAAAATGAAAAATAAAGGAAATATTACTTTTACTTTAAGAATTTAACATTACCATGAACTGCCAACAGGGTGTGTCAGGAAAATGAGAGGGCTGCAAAAATGACAAAAAAAAAAATCGATTTTTGAACTTATAGGGTTGCTATTTGATGGGCCCACGATTTTTACTGAAATAATCGCGATTTTTTCGTAATTATCGCGATAATATCGCGCTAACGATAATTTCAAATTATCGTTGAAATTATCGCCGATAATATCGTTTGCTTGAAAAAATCGCGATAATTTCAAATAATCGCGATAATATCGCGATTTTTTCATCTTTGGCCGAGATTTTGAGCAGAGGGTCAGCCTTTGCCCACAGGAGGATTTTGGCGGAGTTTGAGGCAGTGTTTCAGCTATTTCCATTTAGCCTCTGCGCAGAGCCTTGGAGGCCAGCGTAATTCCCTAAGGAGGCATTTTCTGGTGATTTTTGGGGGTTTGCCATTTTTGATATGGTTTCTAGGCTTTGTCCGGGTTGGTGAGTAGAGGAGGTTTGCAGATTTCCAGCTCATTCCGGCAAGGGGATTAGCCCCTAGTCTTCATTCCATTCCAGCAATAGCAGCTACACGACAGTTTTCCAGCAGCTGGGACGCAGTTCATAGAGCAGCCATTTCCTGTATTTTCTGAGAGTGTTTCGTCACTTGCCTTGAGCAAGATTAGGTGCCATCACTTTGATCACCTATTGTACTTCATTTTTCTCAGATTAATAAAATGGCTCAGCATTTCCTCTCTATGTTTTCTGGATGAGTTGCCGTAATTTCTTTCTCTGTTATTATATGTCTGCTGCACTGTTATTTATTTATATTTTTGAGCATTCTAGTTCTATACCACTTGGTGTGCTTATCTTTCACTCTTAGACAAAATCTGGAAAGGGCCAGGTAGCCTCCGAATCTCGTCCTCTCTCAGAGGCGGAATATCAGGTAAATGCCCTCCCAGTCCATCTCTAGTTGGAGTTTGCCGTGTTTTAGAGATATCCCCGAAACGGGATATTACATAGGATATCAAATCAAATATTATATTAGAACAAATACATGACATAAAAGGATACCTTATTCATCCTCCCACTCACGGAGGCAGCAACCACAAGCCCTAGATTTTCTCATACAAGAACATTGTCTCAACACATGAAGATATCCTAGTCCCAGCAATATGCGGGATTTTCCGCCAATCGGATCCCACTTTTTATTGTCGCAATGTATCACTGTCATATCCAAAATCTGCTCAAACAGCTTTCCAAAGAACTTCCTCAACCAAACTGCCCCATAGCTAGCCATGCTAGCAACAATGTACTCAACCTCGACCATGCTTAAAGCAATGGACTTTTCAGCCCATCCAAAATATCAAGGCAATTACCAACCTAAAACAACACCCAAATGTGCTCTTTCTAATAATAATGCTTTCCAACCCAGTAAACATTAGTGTATCCATGTTGTCATACATCTCTCGAAGCATATCTTAGACCAAGATTGATCGTCCTATGCTAATATCTTAAAATGTGCTTAGTAGCGACCCAATGTGTACGAGGCGGCTCAATCATGAATTGACTCAATTTGTTTTACGCAAAATATATGTTTGGATGGGTGTTCACTTTTACCCACCACCTTTGGGTAGTATATATACAAGAAACTTTTTCTCCTATATGGTTCTTAGCCAACAACCAGAAGCCCCTTGCGACCACCAAATAGCTCGATGTGCCATTTTCTCTATCACCTGAGCCAACCATGTGGCCCCTCTCGCCAATTTGTTATGATTGTAAATTTTGAAGGTGGGCCTCCCTATCACAAAGGTATGACTTTTCATTAGTATTGTTGAGTAATTTTCCTTACTTGTCATGGGCACTTTTGGGCATAGATTTGTGGGGGGATTTGGCAGAAAGAGTGGGTTAGTTTTGTATCCTTGTCTCCATTGCCCAATTTCGTGGTTACCCTTGTATCCTAGTCCCGTGGAATCTCCTTTATTGGCCATTAGCTTTAGGGTTAGCACTACATGGGAAATCTCGATTTTGGTTGCATGGTCCTGCTTCCCAACAACATATGCATCACCTCCCGTCCACTTATTTTAGCCCCATTCATCTCTTTTCCCATCCGAGTCCACATGTCCACTGGGTCCACACAAGGTCAACCTCCCCCTCCCCTTGTCCACACCTTGGGTCGGGCCTGGAACGATGCCCCAAAGGTTGATGCAACAAAAATGAAAAGAAAAAACATAATTTGGCCACTCCCAATAGGAAATGTACCACAAAATGCAAAAGATGGTCGGGACATACAAATTTAGCACGTGGGAAAACACCAAACATGAGCTCTACCCCTTATCCATGGCCATCACCCTGGTTCCTATGGGCCCTGTTACCCACAATTTTGTGGGTGATACCCCTAGGAGAACATTTTCTCCAAGATGGTCCTCAGCCAGCAGCCCCTTGAAGCCACCAACTAGCTTGTTGTGCCACTTATCCGCCACTTGAGCCAACCACGTTGTCCCTCACCCATTTGTCATGATCGTATGTTTGAAGGTGGGCCTCTCGAACCTAAAGGTATGCCTTGTCATTTGGTAATTGGGTATTGTAGTTTGCTTATCACGGGCACTTCTAGGCATAGATTAATGGGGAGATTCGACGGAATGAGTGGGCTAGATTTGTACTTCTGTCCCCTAGACCTCTTTGGATGTTAGCCTTGGATCTTAGTCCTGTGGGATCTCCTTTACTGACCATTAGGTTTAAGGGTGGTACTACATGTGAAACGACAATTTTGGTCGCATGGTCTCGCTTCCCCATCCACATATATCACTCCACTTTCATTTATTATAACCCCATCCATCATCTTTCCCACCGGATCCACATTTCTCTGCTAGGTCCACATAGGGTTAGCCTCCCCTTCCCAAAGTTGCGGGGGAGCATCCCCTCCCCCTCAAACCCGCTCCCAATTCGCACTACCCTCGAGAGCGCATAGGGAGCGCGCTCCCGAAATCGCTTAGCCTCCCCTTCCCAGGGTTGCGAGGGAGCGCCCCCTCCCCCTCGAACTCGCTCCCAATTCGCGCTCCCCTCGAGAGCGGATAGGGAGCGACCTCAAGAGTGTGCTCCCGAAACTGCTCTTGTCGTCGAGAGCACGCTCCAGAGGTTAAAAAACACTCCTTGGTTTTCAAGGAGCGATCAAGAGTGATCGGGGAGTGATCAAGACCGATGGGGGAGAAATCGCTACCGATTGCTCCTCCCTTTGAAAAAAATGAACAAACTATGGAGATTCTCCCAAAACAGAGCATAAGAGATGTATTATGCCTATCAAACTTGAGAATCAAACATATTATAGACCTGGATTGAACATGAAAGATACAAAATGTTCATACATATGAAACTGAAGAAGAAACTATGTCAAAGCACAATACCGCATGAATCCCAAAAGAATAGCTGCAACTCATCCAATATATTCCTACCAAAATCTGAATACACTAGTGTCTCTGATCAATACAACAACATCCAACCTGTAAAATGAATGAAGAGGTGAAAGATATAGGCAAGAAACAACTTCTCCCAAACTCAGGGGTCGAATCCCTGAGTTGTGGAGTTGATCCACAAAAATCTGAACTGATACCTAGAGTGTAGGGTGGTCAAACTGACTCATCCCTAACATTAATGAAACTAATTCATTCATCCTCTCAAGGAGTTTTACTAATGTATTTACACCTAGGTAACTTAAAAACATCATTATTACATTTACATTGATGAATTACATTAGTAAAAACTCATATATTCCATCACAATCTGAGAAAAAACTGGAAAATATCAGAGAATCTAGCAAATGCTCAGCGCCTGAAGCAAATGCGCAGTGCCTGAAACAGATGCGCAACGCCTGAAGCAGATGTGCAGGGCCAACTTCAAGGTAAGTTTTGGAGGCCTTCCTGAAGTCCAAATTGAGCTCAAGATAGCTCATTGCAAAGCCTGTCCTGTCTAGTTTCCAAATATGTGTTTAGTTTCCAAAATTGACCTGATTTGACCCTCCAAAAAGTAAATCTCCCAAGACTGGTCAAACGCGCAGCGCCAGGCTCAAAAAGAGGGAAGAAACATGATTTTTTGGATGTTTTTGGTCATTTCTCCCTGTCAGAATGTCCAATTTTGGTGTGACAATAGTCAAAATTTGATGTAGAGGGCCTTATGAATCCAATGGTGGTGGCCATTTGTCATTTGGAGGCTCACAGAAGAAGCGCAATGCCTAGGTTTGACAAGTGGATTGTTTTGAAAACTAGTCAAACTTTGTCAAAATGCCCAAAATTTTAAAAACTCACCCAAAAACCTTCAAAATTGGTTGATAGAGTGTTGATGATGTGTGTTAGGCATGGAGGGATGCCTCAACAAGAATGTCAAGTTTGTCTACTTCCTTTTGCTTGGCTAGGGTTTGTTTGTGTTTCTCCTGCAATTGCTTAAGTTTGATGCTACAAACCTTGTTTCTTGTGATATACTTGTTTGACATGTTTCTGAGCATCTTGTTGTCCTTGTTTTCCTTGTGAAGGAGTTTCTCAAGATGTATGTTGACCCTATCAAGCCATGTATCTCTGTCATCCTCAACATCCTTGGCAATCCTTTCCTCAAAAGTTAGTTTGTCATCTTCAATTCTCTGTTGCTATAAAGCCCCTCTTAAGACCTCTTGTTTTTGGTCTTTTTCTGCTGCTTTGGATGTCATCATGGTCAGGGTCATTAGGTGGCATCATAGCTTTACCTTTCTTTGTTTTAAGCAGCTCTAGCTCCGTGAGAATTTGCTTATCCTTCAACTACTTATTCTCCTGCTCAAGAAAATAAATGACAAACTTAGATCTCTCTAAGTTAGTCTGAAGCTCTCTAATTTGGGCATCCTTCTCCTTCACAATCAAACTGGAGGCCTCATGATCATCATGCTCATCCAAGTCAACTAGCTCAAATTCTGTCTCTGTCTCATGGAGGTTTTCTTCCTCATGCATGAATTCCTTATGAACATCTGCCTCTGTCATTTTTCGCTTTTCTTTATGTATCTTCTTTGCTGATGAAGAAGGCAAGGTCCCTTCCACAATCTGCAGAGAAAACACTTGCCTATGCCCTCTCTGATATGTTCTAGCCAATGTGCCCATTTCAACCCTTTTAGGCTTGTTGACAATAACCCTGCTAGGTGACCCAATATGACTCTGAAATGGTGATGATGGTGATGAAATGGGTCTAGTAGGATGAGTTGATGAAGAAGTAGGTGTTGTGGGCTGAGATGGAGGAATAGATGTAGTAGGATGAGATGGAGGAGGAACATCTTCAACATGTTGAGCTTGTGGAGCAGTGAAGATGTCATTAGCAATGAAAGTGTCCCATGACATGTTCAATTGATTAAGATGATGGAGGACAATGATCTTGATGAGAGAGTGGTGAGAGAGGTTGTTCATTTGTTGGTTATAATCTCTCTTTTGTACAATGTATGCCATTTTCTCAATGCTCCTAAATAGAAAATATGTAATATTGAGCATTTTGACCCTTGTGAAGTGCATGAGCAATTTAATATGGTAGATGTAAAGTCTGGAGAACCTTCCTTCACAAGAGAAGTACTTCATGATGATTTCCATCATGGGGGCATACCTATCAAGCAGGTGACTGAAAGGAAAAACTTTCTTTACTTCATTTCTGTACCTTGGCTTGATGTATGGCTCATAATAGTGATCATCCAAGTCTTTGGACTTCAACCACTTCTCACCTACATTTGGAATTCCAGTGGCAGCTGCAATGATGGCTGATAATATGGTGAAAGTCACACCAATAAGGGTCACTTGATTATCCTAAAGATTTGATATGAAAAGTCTACTCAAAACAGGGTGGTGTTGGACCCTTTGTATCATTTCACAAAACTCAAAGCATCTGACATGCTTGAAACAAGTGACAGTCATGGGAGATGCCATTAGTACACTGGTGTTGGTGGACTCAAGTCTAAAAATCCTTCCTCCCTTGTGTGGCCTTCTTTCTTTCCTCTCTTCTTTTTCCATGTAGTCTTTGTTTTCCTCCTCCATGGTATTTTGGTCTAGAAACCCTAGGGAAGAGGAAATGGGAGTGGGGATAGGTTTAGGGAGTGGGGAATCGGTGGAAAAAATTAGGAAGATAGGGGAAGGGGTTAGTAAACTTACGTAGGTGATGGGGGGTTAAAATGTTTAGGGAATTGGGAGTAGTAATTTTATTACAAGTTTGATGGTAATGGGTGCCTAGGAAATAGAGATGCCTAGGATTTAGGGTTTAGGGGAAAAGGATTTTAGGGACAAAAATATAGTAATGTAGGGGTAGGGATGGGTTTCACTCTGATGTGGGAAGGCAATGTAGGGTCTTAGGGAACCAAATTGGGAATGAGGGAATAAGATTACGGTTTTCAGCTAGACAAAATCTAAATTTGGCATGAAAACATAAACACCATGAAAATGCTCTTGAAGAATGAAAGGAGGAAGAATTTATGTCTTACTTGTTAGGAGGTGATAAGAAACTTTGCTAGAGGTTAGAAGTGGTTTATATGAGTTTTGGAGATGTGCAACGCTCTCTCTGCCAGATGCACAGCGCCCTTAGTAGATGCGCAACGCTCTTATCCAGATGCACAGCGCCACCAAAAAAATCAAACTTTCGCCCTCCAAACTGGAAATTCAAGCTGTGGAAATGGTAGCTCGATGTTGTAAGAGACAAATGAGCGTGGATTTGATGTCTTGGTGAGCTTTATACTTGGTGGATTTGATGTTTTGGGCCTTGGGATCCACTTTACCTTCTTTACATTCACCTTTAAACATTGAAACTTTACCCTTTCACTATGACTTCATTCTTTGACAATTGATCATTTGATTGGATTGAGACACTTTAAACTTTGACGTTTTGGTGCTTTGGTATATGGATGCTTTGAGTTGGCAGCTTGGGAGCCATGAACTTATTACAAATTGAGTGACATAAAATTACATAATAAAAAATAAAAATTACATTTTGAAATAAAAATTACATCTTGAAATTAAAATTATTCATTACAAATCATCTTTACATGGTAAAGAGAAGTTTATTTGATCCCTCTCTTACTTGTTGATCTTATGCAATGGAGATGGTGTTATTGGACCTTAAAAACCCTAAAACCTAATGGGAACCTTGATTGACTGGAATTCATGATGACATGACTAAATAGGTGATATAATCTCATGAAATAATGGACTCTCAGCAAATGATAAAGTGAGCCAGCAAGTGATGAAATGACATTTATGAAAAGAGTGAACTTTGATGAAAATCTGCACCAAGTGATCAAAATTTTGCATGACCTAGTGGAATGATAAAAAAATTCTGAGTGGGGCCCCTAAAATGATATAAAAGAGTTAATTTTGATCACTGGTGGAAGGATGCAAATACTGACACTAACACCGCATTCCAAATAAGCAAGAAAGATATGAGCAGGCAGAGGAACTATTTCTAAAGTAAACATATTCACGAGAATGGAAGGAAGATCTAGCTAGGGGAAGTAATTCATTAACAGATGGTGAATAAGCAAATGATAGGGCAAGACCTATATTCTATTCCCTACTCAATTACCTTACTGATTGCGTGTGCCTTTCACTCTTATATGAACTCTAGAACTACCTGGAACTAAAGAAGGGACAGACTATTTGTGCTTGGCACTCCCACTGAACAAGCCAAGCATTATGTGTCAACCGTTGACTCCTATTTCTATAGCCTTATACCCATCACATGTTTTCCTTCAAACTAACTATGTTTCATTCAAATCTTCACTTCCTAGCCTTAAAAAAAAATCGATTATCAATCCTTTTTTCGAGGTATACTTGACCTATGAGCTAGTTTTAATACTTCTTTTGACTAAAGAAAGATAGGCATACTATCAAACTTATTGCTAGGGGAGAGCTTCTTATAGACAACTACCAAGAATAGAAGAGATTGACTTATTGTGTAGCATAACTAATAGCGCCAGTTATGGGAGAGTTTCCAGATGAGTTCCTAAAACAAGGGCAAAAGGAGAGCCGAGCGAATTCCCGTTGGTCTTCGCATCCTTCCTTGTACGATGCAAACAAGTAGTTCCTTCCTCATCCATTGGTCAAGCCATCCTTCCAAATCCTTCCTAATTTAGTAGGTTATGTATTGTTACATATGGGTTCGGTCCATCATTTATGGGGCATCCTTTCTATATGGTTCCAGATTCTATTCAGCCATTCTTCTCGTTCTTTAGTGTGTTCACCACTCACTAGTTATGGATTATTTAGTTAGGCAGATTATATACATCATTAGTAGATACAAGTTAGAACCTTATGTATACGGTTGGTCCCACCAAGCCCGGTACCACTTCTTTTATGATTTTCCCAAAACCATCCCACTTATAGGCATTATACATGCCTCTCTTCGCTCTGTCCCACCATAGTTTTTCTTATTGGACCTAGCTGGTGTCATCCCATTTGGTCAAGGCACCACTCACTAGCTATTTATTGTTTTCGTTCCATCCTTTAGATTTTGTTACATCCTTCTTTAGTTAGTTGGTTACACTCTCCATGGTTACGTTCCTTCCTTAGTTAAACTTAACACTATGATAAATAGTTACCTCTATATAATTCTAAGAAGGATAGTTAGTTGAGGAGTCCCACCTTTATAGTACAGTCTTTCAGGCCTTACATTTAGCTACTTTGTTTGTGCCTGTTACCCACCACTAGTGGGTTACCCCTATAGGAGAAATTATCTCCTATGTTTGTCTTCAGTCGACAGCGAGCAGCCCCTTGATAGGGTTGATGTACTACTTTTCTCCGCCACCTGATCTAGCCATTGTGTACCCTCGCTCATCTATCATGATCATATGTTTGAAGGTGGGCCATCCAATCCCAAAGGTATGATCTTTCATTATGTAATTGGGTGCTTATGCTTATTTTTCTTGGGCGCACTTGGGCATGGATTATTGGGTGCCTTGGAAGAAGGAAGGCTTTTAACCTCTACTAGGGGGTTAATCCTAAATCCTAGTCCCGTTGGGTCTCCTTTATTGGTTATTAGCTCTTTTGGTTGCGTGGTCTCGCTTCCCAATACCATATATGCCACTTCCCTCCACACATTACAAGCCCTTTTTCATTTTTTCCTGTCTAGGTCCACATTTTTCCATCGAGTCCACAATGTGTTAGCCTCCCCTTCCCTTCTCCACACCTTGGGTCGGGCCTAGAACGATGCCCCAGAGGTTGCTCCAGCTAACTAGAAAAGATAAAAGCATAATATGACCACATATAACAGGAATTGTACCATAAAATGAAAAAGATGGTCAGGACAACAAAAGAATATTTAGCATGTGGGCAAAATCCAAACATGAGCTCTACCCCCTATCATTATGGCCATCACCCTAGTTCCTAGGGCCCCTATGAGTTCCCTTTGAATCATTAATTAATCCATGAATGTCCCAAACCCTAGTGGGCGATGAACTGCCTCACCTTAAGGGTGGTAATCACTGCTATATCTTACACATCATGCTCCCATCCCCTTGATCCTATTGAGATTTTAGGTAGCATCGGATGTGCTCTAGCTCCGAATCTTTGTGGAGGGGCTAGAACACATGAAATCTCCAAGACCCAGAAATCGTTCAGAGAAATTCCACCCGTTGTAAAAGTTATTCAAATAATTAATTTTTTTAATGGGGACCCTAAGTCTCACTTAGGGAAATTGAAAAATTAAAGTGAATTAATTTACACATGTGGTGAGAATGTTCCAAGTGACGTGGATCAAGCTTTCTCTAAACTTAGCCGTTGATTTATCAACGAGAAAAGTATTAAAGGAAGGCTTGGGGTCAGTTGGAGAACACACATAGAGTAGCAACACTTGAGCTAAGTCGAAATTCTGGGGTGCGGTTTGCTAAGAATTTTCGAGTGAGCTTGCAGTGCTAGTGAGGGGCAGATCGGCAATGGATGTTCTGATCTGATGCCGAGAATACATACATCAGAGAGGCAGTTCTGTACCAAGCATCGCAGAGGCCAGCAGGGGGACGCAACCCAGCTAAGCTGACGCAGAGACCACGCAGAGGCCAGCAGGCGGACGCAACCCAGCCAGGCTGACGCAGAGAGGGAAGTAGAGGCAACGCAGAGGCCTTCAAAGTGACGCAAGGGCAACCTGTGTTGCGTAGAGGCTGCGTTGGGCAGAAGAGGCTGACGTAGAGGTTGGAAGAGCTGCGTTGAGGGTTCCAGTGGGCCAAAAAGGGCTCATATTCAGTTATTCCTAAAGGGTTTGAATCAGCCATATTTTCTGTCTCCGAAAAACAAGGTACAACTGCTGTGAATTTATCTGTGGGGCAAACCATTACTGCTGCCCTAGATGTATTCAGATATTCTACATAATAAATGAAACCCTCAAAGAGCTGTTGCACCGATTTTCTCGCATTGGGTTTTCCAGGGACATTTGTTCGAAGAAACATGTGAGTCCTTTGTCATATGTGAGCTTTGTTTCAGTAAATGATCTAGATATGTGTAGGCTGCTAGTTATGTTTACTTTGCTATTTTCTGAATATTTCTGAAAATAACTTGTATAATTAAATCACAAGTAAGAGAAGTAAATCAAGATACTGCAGTAGGGTTTCTGTAATTTTGTATTCATAAATTTTCACATGGTAGTAGAGCACTGCAGATCAAGCTGAAGCCATTAGCAAGGGGCTGAAGATTTTTGTTGCAGGAAGGGCAGCTGAAGCAAGCACAGATCCGGAAAGAGGCAACGCAACACCAGAGGGACAGCGCAGACCCAACACGGATGACGCAGTGCCAGTCTGCTCATGCAGAGGCTGACGCAGCACCAGGAAGGTGACACAAAGCAAGCCTACTCACTTAGAGGCTGACGCAGCACCAGGAGAGTGACGCAGATCCAGTCTGCTCACACAAAGGCTGACGCAGCACCAAGAAGGTGACACAGTCCATGAGAGAGTGACGATGTGCCAGCTGTCTTGACCGAAAGGGCAGCTTCTGATCTTCGAAGTTGTTGGTGGGGCATCGGTTCCGTCAGTGCAGAACAGTGCCTATCAAAGTTGACAAAGTAAGGGGAAACAATCCCTCAACAGATTTTCTTGCCAAGAAATCTGAGATTCGATCAGGAGGGTGGTCGTAGAGGGTTGATTCTTCAGAATTGGCAGAGGATTTCTAGTAGGGAAATCAGTGGTCAGAGGGCGCAGATTCTCTAGAGGGTTTCTATCACCAAGGAACCCAGATCCAGTCTTGTGCTGAGTGTAGCAGCAGTAAAAGGGAGAAGAGCACATGTTTCGACTGTTTGAGCAGAGATGGCCCCGTACAAACTGAGAGATCAGGATAGGTTAGACGGTGTGTCTAACTTTGCAATCTGGAAAGCCAGAATCCTGACAGTCCTAGAGGAGTACAGTATCAGAGATCACGCAGAGAATGTCCTAGTTGTGCCGACCAATGCGGATGCTCTAAAGAAGTTCAACGAAAATCAGGCGCGGGCAAAGTGCTTGATCATGGATGGAGTAAAGGATCACGTGGTCCCACACATTGCCGAGAAGAAGACGAAAAATGAGGTGTGGGCAACTCTGACCACGCTGTATCAAGATAGCTCCGTCCAGCGGAAGATGCCTCTGGAGAATCGGATGCAAATGTTCCAGATGCACAAGGGAGAGGAGATCGATCCCTTCCTCTTCATATTACAGACTATATGAGACCAGTTTATTTCCATGGGGGCAACTCTGGATGATGGACTCATGGTGAGGACTGCCCTGAATGCAGTCACCGATGAGTGGGAGACCTTTGTCCAAAGTATCTTGGGCAGAGCACAACTCCCAAATTGGTGAGACATGTGGGCAATCCTTCGATAGGAGGAGATCCGGAGGGTGACCAAGAGGGAATTCAACAGCGGGGGAGTCAAGATAAAGGAGGAGGAGGAAGATGTAGCTCTAGCATCTAAGGGACAATGGCAACAAGGGAAAAAGAAGAAGGACCTATCCAAGTTCCGTTGCTTCAGATGTGACGAACTTGGACACTTCGCCAGCACTTGTCCTAAGAGGAAGGACAAGGAAGCTTCAGATTCCAAGGCAGCAGCAGCAAGAGAGGACAATGGCAGCGAAGATGATGTGGCAATGAGTGCTCATGTACCTCGACAGAAGAGGCGGGGCAATATAGATCTGTAGATTGAGCTACAGCTGGTAGCGGCAGGATCCTTGAGGTGCCCAGACTCTTGGATCACATACGAGCTACGGGAGCCGTTAAAGACAGTAACAGGATGACTAGATTCATTAGATGCAGAAGATCATGGAAAGGCACAAGGCAGTGCTTGAACGCTGAAGACTGGAGCAGTGCAGAGGAGAGGCAGCAGCAGCGCAGAGGCAGTGCAGAGCAGCTGACAGTGTGTTGAGATTTTGTGTATTTGGGGAAGCATCATTAGTGCTCTGGCTCCCAAATTTTGTGGAGGGACTAGAGTACAATTGATCTACAAGACCCAAAAATTGATTTGGGAAATTTCATCTGGTTTAGGAGATATTAAATTAATTAATTATTTTAATGTATTTCCTAAGTATAAACTTAGGAAAAGGAAATAATTAAAGTGAATTTAATTAAACATGTGATGAAATTGTCTTAAGTCACACGGATCAAGCTTTCTTTTAATCTTAGCCATTGATTCAAGATCTGATCATGGTCGTTGGTTTCCCAACGAGAAAAGTATAAAGGAAAGGCTTGGGGTCATTTGTAAAGACACACAGAGGCAGAGCACTGAAGCTAAGCTGAGATTATAGGGTGGGTTTGCTAAGAATTTTAAGAAGTGTTTCAACTGTAGAGAGGGGAATTTAGGCCAAGGGGATGATCTGATCCCAGGGTCTAGAATCAGCAAGAAGCATATATCAACTCAGAGAGACAGCGCAGAAGTAGGAGAGCAGCAACAGCAGCAAGGACAGCGTGATTTTCAGCAGGAAGTCCTCAAGGGTTACGTAGAGACCCTAAGGGGCAGCGTAAGGACTGCGTCACCCAGTCTGGGGTAACACAGCCCTTTCCGGAGCAGCGCTGAGGGTCAGAGGGGCTTCAAAAGCTGACGCAGAGGCTTTCAGGGGCAGTGCTGGGGTTTCTAGGTCCTAATTTTGGCTGAGTTCTGTAAATCCAGTTTGAGGGTGTGGATCAGTCATTATTTTGGCCCTAGATCAGCCAGTGAGTTGTAGATCTATTATTTCTCTGTCGGGTTTTCCAGATCTAGAACCCAGGCTTGTTGTATTCAAAAAATTCTTAATAATAGAACCCTCCAACAGCCAGAAGACGGGTTTTCCCGCATTGGGTTTTTCCAGGGGCTATTTGTCCAGAAATAACTATGTCACTTTGTCTATGTGCGCATGCACTTGTTCTAGATCTACATTGATGGAGATCTGTTATGTTTTTTACTTCGATTTTAACTTGAATTCATTCAGTTAACAACTTCTCTAAGTAGGAGGAGCATAACCAGATTAATAGTAAATAATTTTTGCATAAAGTGTAAAGATTCAGAAATTTCCACATGGTATAAGAGGAATAGTTGATCTAGGAGGGTCACTAGCAAGAGACTGAAGGTTCTAGCTATAGGAAGCAGTTGGAAAAGCAACAGAAACGTAGATCTGAAGGGACAACGCAGTTTTCAGAGGCAGATTCACGCAGAGGGAAGGGTGACGCAGTCTAACGCTGTCTCCTAGCAAGCCCACGTAATTACTGCGTAAAGACAGCTCAGAAACAACGCTGGATTAGTCTGAAGCCTGCCAGTGTGATGCATTTCTGAATTTGTCAGATCCAAAAAAGACTGAAGAAAAGCTGTAAAAATTCAGAAAGTGCTGGTGGGGTTAAACTTCTAAAGTTTTCAAATTTTTAGCCTAAGAACAAGTGACAAAGGGCGAGAGGAGATCAGCTTCTCAGAGAGTTTATAGCCAAAGAAACTTGCAGTTTGATCAAAGGATCAAAGAGAGCTAAATCATAGTTGATTTGGCAGATTTCCAAGGAGGGAAATCAGTTGTCAGAGGGAGCAGAAGGTGTCTGTTTCACCAAGGGCCTTCCATTTCTCTAGCAAAGAGAAAAGGAAGTTCCGACACATTCTGAGCAGATGCCTCCTCATGGACTGTGTGATCAGGACAGGCTGGATGGCCTCTCAAACTTTTTATTTTAGAAGGCAGGGATCTTGATAGTCCTTGAGGCATACAATCTAAGAGACCATGCAGAGCAAACTCTGGCCACACTGACAAATCCGGATCTCCTTCGGAAGCATAAGGAAGCGAGTGATCATGGATGGAATTAAGGACCATATTGTACCACAGTTAGCTGAGAAGAAGACAGCTAATGAGATGTGGAAGGCCTTAATCTCCCTATATGAGGGAAAATCTGTCCAAAGGAAGATGTTGTTGGAGACACAGATGAGGTCATTCATGATGACCAAGGGAGAAGACATGGAGCATTTTCTCTTCAGATTGCAGTCAATCAGGGATCAGCTGACTGCAACGGGTGCTAAGGTGGAAGACGATGTTGTAGAAATTTCTGAATCCTTACTCTTTAAGCAGAAATTATTACTGTTAATTTGGTTATGCTCCTACTTTAGACAAGTTATTAACTGAATAAATTCAAGTTAAAATCGAAGCAAAACACATAACAGATCTCTACCAATCCAGATCTAGAACAAGTTCATGCATACATAGACAAAGTGACACAGTTATTTGTGGACAAATAGTCCCCGGAAAAACCCAATGTGGGAAAACCGGTCTCTGGCTGCTGGAGGGTTTTATTATTAAGAATTTTTCTGAATACACAAATCTGGGTTCCAGATCTGGAAAACCAGACAGAAAATATACTAGATCTACATCTCACTGGATGATCTAGGGCCAAAATAATGACTAATCCCACCATCAAACGGGATTTACAAAACTCAACCAAGATTAGGGCCTAGAAACCCCAACGCTGCCTCTGAAAGCCTCTACGTCAGCCTCTGAAGCCCCTCAAACCCTCAACGCTGCTCCGGAAGAGACTGTGTTACCCCAGACTGGGTGACGCAGTCACTACACTGCCCCTTAGGGTCTTTGCATAACCCTTTGAGCGTTTCCTGCTGAAAATCACGTTGTCCTTGGAGAGACTGCGCTGCCCTTGTTGCTGCTACTGCTCTCCTCTTCTGCGCTATTCTTGAGCTGATCTCTGCCTCTTGTGTATTCTAGACCCCAGGATTAGATCATCCCCTTGGCCTAAATTCCCCACTCTACAGCTAAAACACTTTTGAGTATTCTTAGCAAACCCTGCCCTAAAGTCTCAGCTTAACCTCAGTGCTCTACCTATATGCATCTTTACAAATGACCCCAAGCCTTTCCTTTATAATTTTCTCGTTGGGAAACCAACGGCCAAAATTAAATCTTTAATCAATGGCTAAGATCAAAAGAAAGCTTGATCCGTGTGACTTAAGACAATTTCATCACATGTTTAATTAAATTCACTTTAACTATTTAAGTTCCCCAACTTTTAACTTAGGAAATACATTAAAATAATTAATTAATTTAATATCTCCTAAACCAAATGAAATTTCCCAAATACATTTATGGGTCTTGTAGATCAAGTGTACTCTAGTCCCTCCTCAAAATTTGGGAGCTAGAGCACAATTGATGCTACCCCAAATACACAGAATCTTAACATATGTGATAGTTAGGACTGCCCTCAATGCAGTCACAGATGAGTGGGAAACCTTTGTCCAAAGTATCTTGGGCAGAGCAAACCTCCCAAATTGGGACAACTTGTGGTCAATTATGAGTCAAGAAGAACTCCGCAGATTCACCAAGAAGCAACACAACTCTGGATTGAGCAAAATGAAGAAGGAAGATGAGGAATATGCAGCCTTGGCATCAAAGAGGCAGCCAAAGAAGAAGAAGGATCTCTCAAAGATCAAGTGCTTCTAGTGTGGTGAAATGGGACATTTTGCCAGCAATTGTCCTCAGAAGAAAAAGGACAAGGAAGCTTCTTCCTCCAAGGCTATTGTGGTAGATGATAGGTCAGAAGATGATGCAGTCATGAGTGCTCATGGACCACAGAGGTGGGGTGACATGGATATGTAGAGAAGCTACATAGAAGTAAGGCAGGATCCTTGAGCAGTTCATCTCTGGATCACATGCGAGCTACGCCAGCCTTGACAATAGCGGGACAAGTGGAGCAATGGGTGCATCGATCACAGATGAAGCAGAGTCAGATCTGAAGACTGGAAGGAGCAACGCAGAGTAGAGCAGAAGCAACATAGAAGCAGCAGTAGCGCAGAGGCTGATGTGACTTCAGCAGCGCAGATCAGAGCTGCTTACGCAGTGCAGAGCTGCAACAATGCAGAAGGCTTCAAAGGGATAGTGTAGTGCAATAGCAGCGTGAGAGATTTTAGCACAAGAGCCTGATGTGACTTCAGCAGTGCAGAGGTGTAGCTGTGCATCATCCTTCAGATTCCAACACAGATCAGTAGCCTATGGAGATTCAGTGATGAGGATGCAGCCCATCCGACTTGTCTATCAAAGGTTGGGCAGAAGATTCAGTTGTTTCTCTCAACAATTGAAGTTGCAGTGCAGCAAATCAACAATGTGAGTGCTATGAGCAACACAGATGCAGCATATTGATAGGGAGCTACAGTACAGATGTTGCAGTGGCAGTGGCAGAGTCATGGGCAGCAGTACAGAATAGCAGCATCAGTGTAGAGTTGAGTGGTATCAGGTCAAGCATCAGCAATACAAAACCAGTACCCAAAGTCTTGTAATGCATAGTGTGATGTATTGCTAGAGCACACTCTTGATGCTAAGAGGAAGTGTTGAGATTTTGTGTATTTGGGGTAGCATCAGTTGTGCTCTAGCTCCCAAATTTTGTAGAGGGACTAGAGTACACTTGATCTACAAGACCCAGAAACTGATTTGGGAAATTTCATCTGGTTTAGGAGATAGTAAATTAATTAATTATTTGAATGTATTTCCTAAGTATAAACTTAAGAAAAGGAAATAATTAAAGTGAATTTAATTAAACATGTGATGAATGTCTTAAGTCACATGGATCAAACTTTCTTTTAATCTTAGCCATTGATTCAAGATCTAATCATGCCCATTGGTTTCCCAACGAGAAAAGTATAAAGGAAAGGCTTGGGATTATTTGTAAAGACACACAGAAGCAGAGCACTGAAGCTAAGCTGAGATTCTAGGGTGGGTTTGTTAATAATTCTCAGAAGTGTTTCAGCTGCAGAGAGGGGAATTTAGGCCAAGGGGATGATCTAATCCCGGGGTCTAGAATCAGCAAGAGGCAGAGATCAGCTTAGAGAGGCAGCGCAGAAGCAAGAGAGCAGCAAGAACAGCATAGTCCCTCAAGGACAACGTGATTTTCAGCAGGAAGCCTCAGGGGTTACACAGAGACCCTAAGGGGCAGCGTAAGGACTGCGTCACCGAGTCTGGGGTAACGTAGCCCTTTCCGGAGCAGCACTGAGGGTCAGAGAGGCTTCTAAAGTTGACGCAGAGGCTTTCAGGGGCAACGCTGGGGTTTCTAGGCCCTAATTTTGGCTGAGTTTTGTAAATCTCGTTTGAGGGTGTGGATCAGTGATTATTTTGACCCTAGATCAGCCAGTGAGCTGTAGATCTATTATTTCTTTGTCGGGTTTTCTAGATCTGGAACCAAGGCTGCTTGTATTCAGAAAATTCTTAATAATAAAACCCTCCAGCAGCCAAAAGACCGATTTTCCCGCGTTGGGTTTTTCCGGGGACTATTTGTCCATAAATAACTGTGTCACTTTGTCTATGTGTGCATGAACTTTTTCTAGATCTGGATTGGTGGAGATTTGTTATGTGTTTTGCTTCGATTTTAACTTGAATTCATTCAGTTAATAACTTGTCTAAGTAGGAGGAGCATAACCAGATTAACAGTAAATAATTTCTGCATAAAGTGTAAAGATTCAGAATTTTCCACACAGCGCAGAGCTTCAAAGAGACAACGCATAGCAGCAACACAGGGTGCTTCAATGATGAGATGCAGCCATACTGACTTGTCTGTCAGTTGTTGGGTGTTTCTCCTTCAGTTGCTTACTTCTCAGCAACTGAGTTGCAGTGCGACAGTTAGCAGTGGCAATGCTATAGGCAGCATGATGCAGCAATTTGAGAGGGAGCTATAGTACATATGTGACAGTGTCAATGGCAGTGACATGGCCAGCAATATAGAAAGCAGCAGCACATTGGATGGAGGTCAGCAAGCCAAGCATCAGCAGCGCAGGGGACCGATGCCAGAGATCAGGGTGATGCTTCAGTGGTGAAATGTTGCTAGAGCACATTCCTTGCTAAGAGGGAGTGTTGAGATTTTGGGTAGCATCGAATGTGCTCTAGCTCCGAAACTTTGTGGAGGGTCTAAAACACATGAGGTCTCCAAGACCCATAAATCGTTTGGAGAAATTCCACGCGGTGGAAAAGTTATTCAAATAATTAAATTTTTTAATGGGGACCCCAAGTCTAACTTAGGGAAATTGAAAACTTAACATGAATTACTTTACACATGTGGTGAGAATGTTCTAAGTGTCGTGGATAAAGTTTTCTCTAATCTTAGCCGTTGATTAAAGATTAGATCATGACCGTTGATTTCTCAATGAGAAAAGTATTAAAGGAAGGCTTGGAGTCAGTTGGAGAACACACACATAGTAGTAGCACTTGAGCTAAGTCGAAATTTTGGGGCGCGGTTCGCTGAGAATTTTCAAGTGACCTTGTAGTGCTAGTGAGGGGCAGATCGGCAAGGAATGTTCTGATCCGAGGCCGAGAAGACATACATTAGAGAGGCAGTTCCGTACCAAGCAACGCAGAGGCCAGTAGGAGGGATGCAGCCCAGCCAGGCTGATGCAGAGACCATGCAGAGAGGGATGTAGACCCTTCTGGGTGACGCAGAGGCAGCGCGGAGGCCTTCAGAGTGACGCAGGGGCAGCTTGTGTTGCACAGAGGTTGCGTTGGGCAGGAGAGGCTAATGCAGAGGCTGGAAGAGTTGCGCTAAGGGTTCCAGTGGGCCAGAAAGGGCTCATATTCAGTAATTCCTGAAGGGTTTGAATCAACCATATTTTCTGTCTCTAAGTGATAAGGTACAATTGTCGTGAATTTCTTTGTGGGGCAAACCACTACTGTTGCACTAGATGTATTCAGATATTCTGCATAATAAATAAAACCCTCAAAGAGCTGCTGCACCAGTTTTCCCACATTGGGTTTTTCCGGGGACATTTGTCCGAAAAATCATGTGTCATTTGTCATAAGTGCACTTTGTTTCAATAAATGATCTGTATATGTGTAGGCTGCTAGTTGTGTTTCCTTCGATATTTTCTCAATATTTCTGAAAATAGCTTGTATAATTAAATCACAAGTAGGAGAAGTAAATCAAGATACTGTAGTAGGGTTTCTGTAATTTTGTGTTCAGAAATTTTCACAGAGCCCTGAGTACTAAAATGAAGAAAAATATATAAAAGGAAAAAGGCATATGAACAAGGGCGAAAAGACAAAGGTCGATGTGACTCATGTACCACGATTGCTCCCTCCTACATTCATATACACTTGGTGTGGGTTGCCCTTATCATAGTTACCCTTGTACCATGGCATGTGGCTTGGATTCCTTTGTCCCCACTCTGTTCCATCATTATTTCACATGAAATCTACCATCTAAAGGATGTACCTTAGACATGTCATTCCCTTAGAGATTGAAACCACCTAATAGGGTCCTTCATTAACCTCTCCTACCCAAGAAGGTAACACTAGTACTTGTCCAGAGCCCAAAATTTGAAAGACAAAACCCACTATGAAGTGTCCATCCCTTCCCTTGATTTACAAGCCTATTTACTCAATTTCACTAATGTATCATTGTACTGGAAGGCGAGGAGATGCATCAGACCTTATACAGGATTTCATGTGGGTTTTCATCTTGGACTTGGACTCCCTATACGTGATCCAAGCCCTCTAGATGATCATTATGGCATCTAAAGCGTGAGAGTTGAGAGCCATGGGCCTCCATCCATGCAAAGCATTGATTGCCACACCATGGGCTTCTTTAGCACCACCATTTGCTTCCTCGTGCCCTAGTTATTCAAGATAATGACGCACTTAGACTAGGTTGCCCTAGTCGGCTACACATTGCACTCGACACTTGGCAGTTGATGCAAGGCCCAGAGGAGGTTATGTCTTTCAAACGGAGACATGGAAGGGTATGTGTCATCTTCTAGCCCTCATTGATGGAGCAATGACTTGATTTTGAGCCACTTGGAGACCCATTTGGAGCCCACAAAGCCCAAATAGGGATTTAGATGTTGAGATTTTGGTATTTGGGGTAGCATCATGTAATATCCCTGTTTAGGGCAGCCTCCCTGTTGAGGGTCCAGTGGGCCCTGACACGCTGCCGGGGTCTGCGTAATTGGGGGACTGCGCAAGGGTCCCCGTCCCGAGATGCTCCGGTGGGCCTTAAGACCCCACCCTTAACACCCTGGGATGCCGCCCTCACTAACAGTTCGAGCTTTTGGTGTAGTGGTTGGATCAACGTGGTATCAGAGCCGAGGTCTCGAGGTCGAGACTCGCGGAGCGTGGGTCAGACATCCCCGTTTAGGCGTCCCTCCCCGTCGAGGGTCCCAGGCTGCGCACACGCCTCGGCTTGGGTTCAAGCGACCAGATCGCAAGGGTCCCCGTCCCGAGATGCTCCGTGCCTTAAGACCCCACCCTTAACACCTCGATGTCGCCTCACTGCTGGGGCCGAGCTTTTGGTGTAGTGGTTGTCTTTCGTAATATTCCTAATTAGCAATGGCTAATTGGAATATTTGATTTTTGTATAGTTTTGCCAACTATAGTTTATTAATAAATAAAAGTGAGAAGAGGGGTCTAACTCACTTAAGTAAAATAAATTACCTCCCTAGTAGCACAACGTTATAACTTATGGGGAGCCATGGGGGTCCAACACCATGTAGAGGAGGGGGCCCACGTAGCCTCTAGGAGCTTCTGCGTAGATTGAGGAGGAGCACGTGGAGGAGAGGGAGACAACGTTAGGGTTTTGGAGAGAGGCTAGAGTTATAAAAGGTGGGAGAGCCTTCTCATTTGGCATTCTTGTTGTTGATGATATTTGAGCTAGACTTTTGTCTTCTTGAGCACGCTGGCTGTTTAGCCTGTCTGTAGCACTGTTTAGTGCGTTGAGTGTCTCCGGTCGAAGATCTCACCCTTAGCCCCGGGGGACTTCGAGTGCCTGCTCGGGTAAGGTCATTTCTTCAGTCTTCAGTGGGAGGTTTGGTTGTTTTTTTTACTGAGGAGCTGGGCTTCTCTTATGACTGCGCAGTCCCTGGGAGAGAGGATGCAGTTCTACTTGGAGGTGTTCCGTTGTGGAGTTTCTGCAAAAGTTTCAGTTGATATCTAAAGTGGAGGATCATTCTTTGCTAGTAGGAGGTTTCCCGAGGAGTTTGTGGCACTGTTTCAGCTATTATCATTGGGCATCTGCGCTGAGCTTTGGAGGGCAGTGTAATTCCTTGAGGAGGGACTTTCTGGTGATTTTCGGAGGCTAACCATTTTTTATATGGTTTCTGGGTTTTGTCTGGGTTGGTGAGTACAGGTGGTCCGCAGATTTTCAGCTCATTCCAGCAAGGGGATCAGCCCCTAGTTTTCATTCTATTCCAGCAACAGCAGTTTTACGATAGATTTCTAGCAGCTGGGACACAGTTTCTTAAAGCAGCCATTTTCTGTCTTTCTGAGAGAGTTCTCCACTTGCCTTGAGCAAGAATAGGTGCTATCATTTTGATCATCTATTGTATTTCTTTATATTCTCAGATTAATAAAATGGCTTAGCGTTCCTGACATTTTTATGAGTATTTGCTTTATGTTCTATTTCTGGAATTTTCTATATTGCCGTATGCTTGTATTGTTGTCTATTTCCCTTTCGGGATATTACAAATATATCAAAGCATGGTGCCTGCCTGTACTGTGGTCTACACATCGAGGCAGATCATATAGAGACTATTGAATTTTCGAGAGCAATTGCAACAGCATCGAAAACGAAATTGGAAAAAGGGCCAAAATACAAAGGGTCAAATTTTGAAGTTTGGACTGTGGTGAAACTCCTTTTGAGGTTTTTTCTGGGTTTTGGGCAAGGATCACCTTCCCAAATTCCTAGAATTTTCTGAGTAGTTTTCAGTGGGTAAATCAGAGGCCGAATACAAGCCGCAGTATAGTTTTGGAGCAACAGTGCCATTTCATGAGGAGCCGATGGCAGGTGATGATGGTGCAAAGAGATTTTGGGAGATGCTCCTCAAATCAAGACAAGATCCGTTGAGGCAAGATTGGAGATGGGACAGAGATTCAGCACTGTGCCGTGGAGGCTGGGGACAAGTGTGAAACCCCAAGGGGTTTCCAGATTGGCGAGGGATCAGGCACATCCCACCATTTGTCGGAGCATGATGCCACTCAGCATATGGCATCACATACACCCACACGTTCCACTATGCCCACTTTTCTGGGTGCAGACACAGGGGCAGGAGCACAATAGGAGCCAGAGCCTGGCCACATGAGTGATTATTTCACCGAGTATCAGGCATATGGGCAGGAGTTCAGGGATGCCCTTCCATTCAGAGATTTTGTTCAGCTCCAGCGGGATAGTAGACCCCGCAACTTTCATAGAGGGAACAGGCACTCACATGACGGGGGCTTACAGCGCACAGTGGGCAGATTCCATTTACCGACATTTGATGGGTCATCCAAGCATTCGGAAAAAGCTTGGGTGGAGAAGTTGGATACCTCTTTCCAGCTTGACAGAGTATCGGAGGGGGAAACCATCAAAATGGTTACCTCGCACTTGGAGGATGAGGGCACACAGGATTGCAGGAAGTTCGAGGATACACCTAGTGTGACAAAGGACTCACCCTCATTAGAGACCTCCTTGACCGTGTCGGTTGATATCATAGTGGAGAATGTAGAGCCTACCCCAGTAGAGCTATCCATTGAGGTGATGGCTGTAGTCGTGTCCGAGTCTTCAGGTGGTAGTAGCACAAAAAAGATGGGTGATGTGTTAGGAGATGTATCCACCTTCGATGAGGCACTAGGAGATACAGAGGTATTGGATGATGGTCGTAGACAACGGTATCATTGGCTTCGGGAAGACCTTCTAGTTTTGAAAGGGAAGGCCACGTCAGTACGGGAGGCCATTTTTTTGCAGGACAAGGAGTTGGAGGGCATGAGAGTGGCTTGTGCCGAGTCGGCGACCAAGTTTTCCTGCATTGGGGAACGACTGGATTCCTTGACGGTACAACCAGAGCGCACGTTGGAGCACCAGATTATTCCCCTTCAGGCATGCATGGACGGGACTAGCAACATTGTTGGGCCACCTCTTCCCATTGGAGAGAGCGAGGCGGAACCACCTAGTCAGATCTCATATCATGACTTGGATATGTATGAGACGACCGTAGTTGTACGTGGTACAAACATCCACATGTTGAGATTAGATGCATAGAGATTTGAGTTGGTACCTTGGAGTGGGTTAGAGATGGTGGTGGACCCAAGTATAGCTCAAAGAGGGAGTTTCGGGTGCCGGGAGTACAGGAACCCCGCATTGCGTTTGGGATCTGTGGGATCACCTAGTATCATTTAGCAGGTCAACGGTAGATATTTCGGGAGGGGTACAATTGGCTCAGCAGTTGAGAATGCACATTTGCTAGGGAGTTTTGGTTAGCCCTGCACAACCGCCTTATGGGAAGACTTCCTGTGTTGTCTTCAAAGTATGACACTTATACACGGGATCATTTCGGGTGGTCAACACACCTGGCAGAGCTCGCTTCTGGAGGAGGTGCAGCATCGTTGTGCCACCGTGGCGTTTCTGTGGCGGGGGGCTCCACCTTCTCTACCTTGTGTGGGGCATAGAGGACGCAGCGGAGCCGAGCATTGGTGGTAACACTACTGACACATAGAGAGATTTACTTCTCTGACCACTCGAGGAGGATTTGGAGTGATGATCCATTTGTCGGCGGGTATAGTGATGCGACGGTGGAGATGATGATACCGATTGGAGGAAGTCCAACATGTAGAGGCACAACTCTAAGACACTACATCCAGGGATGTGTGGGAGCCTCTAGCATTGAACAGTGGACTTCCGGTGGACACGGAGTTGCATGGTGTTGTACCGTAGTGTGTGGGATTGCATTGTGGAGTAGGAGTGTCCTACATCACATCGAGAGCATGCGAGGAGTGACCGGCGTCCGGACACAACAAGCGGCACGAGACTCGCACAGGTGGTGCAACAAAGAGCTTGGGGTATCCAACAGTATACAGGGGTATGCCTCAATGTGCAGTGGCATGTCGAAGAGTACATGGATGATCGGTGGTATGCGAGGGCGTATGGTGCTGCACAGCAGGGTCTGAGAGTATTGCATCCAGGGAGACTCACGGACAGGGACACCAGGCTTACCTTTGGGGGCTTACCTTTGGGAGTAGTTCACCCAGGATCGATGGAGAGACAAAGGAGCGATACTTGGCGGTATCTGTGGGGACTCACACACCTGACTCGCTTCGACATCACTCACAGGTACAGTTGATTATGTTTTTGACCTTTGGTACTTTGGGCATGAGCAGCAGGGTACGCGAGGCTCACCCAAGATATTTGGATGACACTCAGCACACTAGGCGAGAGACCTCTCATCGGTGGCACTGGGTTGTTTTGCTAGTTGACAGCCACAGGTCGAGGGATGAGATGATCCTCTACAGGGGTGGCACATCGGTCATCGCTGAGCCTACACCCGGGGAGCGGGTCATGAGGGAGACATGCATCATTTTTCCCTCTGGGCATGTTGAGATCATGCATGAGCGGAGGATACTGGGTTCAGCAAAGGTAGCATTCCAGCATACGTCTAGACTCCAGACATTGTATCTACACTTCATTGAGAGGGTGGATGGCATATTCAGTGCAGATGAGGTGGCGGAGGTAAAACAGGAGGGCATTCCTTCTATATGCCAGGGTGAGGACTCTTCTTCATATGAGTCCATAGTATCAGTTGAGGTCGCTTCTGGGGAGCGAGAGAAATCACGCAGAGATGGAGACAGTAGATTAGAGCTGCATTCCAGTATACAGGGTGAGCAGTCAGGGAACTCTATGGGAGATGCCCTAGGCGATGAGACACTTGTGACGATCCGGCCGTACGCATCGACACCAAGTACAATGATGGCGCTCGCGCATCCATATCCTCCCTTCTAGAGATGCTGGAGGTTGATGGGATTGTTATGCAGGGCTAGTAGACAACAGAGTCGTTGAGGCAGGGACATTCATTTTTGGCCGACACATCGATGAGACATGGGAGTGATGCGGCCATGTCACCAATAGCCACAAAGATACTTTAGGTGAGTAGTACTCTCCAAGAGTACATCGATGGAGCTTGGTAGCATATCTTGCCCACCTTGCCCATTATAGGAGAGAGGTTCCTTTCACAGCAACTCTCATTGCGTAATAAAAAGGGTAGCAAAGTGAGTTGACACGGGTTGGCCGCAACACTTCAGGCGTGTCTTCAGGCATGTTTCATATGCCGTTGTTATTGCTACATCAGATTCTTATTCCAGGATGGACTGGCAGGAGATCATGAGTTGGTACCCTCTAGATGGTACGGTATTATTCGTAGGGAGCACAGTCGAGCAGGGGACCTTGGACATAATAGAGGTTATAGATTCCAGTTGGCAAGGTGGCACAGGACATCATTTCTTCAGCACTCCATCCCGATTTTAGGAGAGTAGGATCAGCATGGGATTGAGTCACAACTTGGATTGGAGAGAGGTGATGAGTTGGTATGCAGTTGGAGGGGTAGCATATGCAGCTACAGGTACAGCGCAGTAGGAGCCCAGGAGCATTGATGCTTGTTGGTGGTCTTCACCTCTTAGAGCATTGTTCATAGCCAGAGGCAATGCACAGTCCGAGCCGTGGGACTTGTGCGATTATTGGCCGCGGTGGCGATGGGATCCAGGAAGATTATTGGTTGGATGGTACTGTGAGAGGTCACTTTGGGATCCTGGCATCGAGATATCCCTTCGTATCAGGGTGATGCAGAGGTCAGAGAGGTTTCAGTGGGACCCAAGCACATTTTGCAGTATCGGTGGGGACATCAGCTAGAGAGGAGGCTTGTTCAAGCATTGCTTGAGGAAAAGAAACTTTTTCTGGATGAGGATGCCACTTAGGAGAATGAGAAGATTTTGCACCATCCATCACTTCAGTTTCTTGAGGTCAAGCAACATTTTTCCGGGGGAGACTGTAATATTCATAATTAGCAACAACTAATTGGAATATTTGATTTTTGTATAGTTTTGCCGACTATAGTTTATTAATAAATAAAAGTGAGAAGAGGCGTCTAACTCACTTAAGTAAAATAAAGTATCTCCCTAGTAGCACAACGTTATAACTTATGGGGAGCCATGGGGGTCCAACACCACGTAGAGGAGGGGGCCCACGTAGCCTCTAGGAGCTTCTGCGCAGATTGAGGAGGATCATGTGGAGGAGAGGGAGACCACGTTAGGGTTTTGGAGAGAGGCCAGCGTTATAAAAGGTGGGAGAGCCTTCTCATTTGGTATTCTTGTTGTTGATGATATTTGAGCTAGACTATTGTCTTCTTGAGCACGCTGGCTGTTTAGCCTGTCTGCAGCACTGTTTAGTGCGTTGAGTGTCTCCGGTCGGAGATCTCACCCTTAGCCCCGGGGGACTTCGAGTGCCTGCTCGGGTAAGGTCATTTCTTCAGTCTTTAGCGGGAGGTTTGGTTGGTTGTTTTGCTGAGGAGCTAGGCTTCTCTTGTGACTACGCAGTCCCTGGGAGAGAGGACGCAGTTCTACTTGGAGGTGTTCCGGTGCGAGGTTTTTTGCAAGAGTTTCAATTGATATCCAGAGGAGAGGATCAGTCTTTGCCAGTAGGAGGTTTCCTGAGGAGTTTGTGGCACAGTTTCAGCTATTATCATTTGGCATCTGCGCTGAGCCTTGCAGAGGCAGCGTAATTCCTTGAGGAGGGTTTCTTTGGTGATTTTCGGACGCTGACCATTTTTGATATGGTTTCTGGGTTTTGTCCGAGGTGGTGAGTACAGGTGGTCTGCAGATTTTCAGCTCATTCCAGCAAGGGGATCAGCCCCTAGTTTCAGTCCAATCCAGCAACAGCAGTTTTCCAAGAGTTGGGACGCAGTTTCTTATAACAGCGATTTCCTGTCTTTCTGAGAGAGTTCTTCACTTGCCTTGAGCAAGAATAGGTGCTATCATTCTGATCATCTATTGTCTTTCATTATATTCTCAGATTAATAAAATGGCTTAGCATTCCAGGCATTTTTATGAGTATTTGCTTTATGTTTTATTTCTGGCATTTTCTATATTGTCGTATGCTTGTATTGCTGTCTATTTCCCTTTCGGGATATTACACATCATTTGTGCTCTAGCTCCCAAATTTTGTGGAGGGACTAGAGTACACTTGATCTACAAGACCCAGAAATGGATTTGAGAAAGTTCATTGGTGTTCAAGTTATTCAAATAATTAATTATTTTTAATGGATTTCCTAAAGTCTAACTTAGGAAAATAAAATAATTAAAGTGAATTAATTAACACATGTGCTGAAATTGTCTCAAGTCACATGGATCATGCAGTGTTTTAATCTCAGCCATTGATGAGTGTTTTAATCTCGGTCGTTGAAGTGTTCAACGAAAAAGTATAAGAGAAAGGCTTGAGGGTCAGTTGAGTACACAAAATTTTTGTAGAACTGAGGAATAGATCTGGAATTATAGGGTGGGTTTGCTAAGAATTTCTGGTGGAATTTCCTGCAGTGAGGGGTAGTATTGGCTGAGGGAATGATCTGATTCCAAGAGCCAAGAGTCAGTAAGAGGCAGAGGAGCAGCAACAAGGATAGCGCAGAGAAGCAGAGCAGTAGCTACACAGGTGTTGCGCAGTCGCTATGCAGGTGCTATGCAGGACAGTGTAGAGGCATTGGGAGGCTTCAGAAATCACGTAGAAGGTCTTTTAGGACCAGCGTTAGACTGTGGGACCCATCTAAGGGTTACGCAGTCCCTTCTGGTGCAGCACAATGGCATTTTAGGCTAGCAAGGCTGACGCTGGGGCTTCAGGGGCAGCGCTGAGGGTTTCTAGGGTCAGATCTGGGCTGAGTCCTGTAAATCCTGTTTGAGGGTGTGGATCAGTCAGATATTTGGCACTAGATCTTCAGGTTAGCTACAGATTTGATATCTTTTATTCTCTATCGGGTTTTCCAGATCTAGAACCCAGATTTACTGTACTCAGAACTACTTAATAATAAACCCTCATACCTGCTGCACCGGTTTTCCCACTTTGGATTTTTCCGGGGACTTATGTCCAAAAATCCATCTGTCACTTTGTTGCATGAGTGTATTATTCAGTAAATAATCTGCATGTGTAGGCTGTAGTTGTGTTTATTTTCGGTATTTTCT
Organism: Pinus albicaulis; assembly: GCA_034641835.2. Classification (NCBI taxonomy): domain Eukaryota; kingdom Viridiplantae; phylum Streptophyta; class Pinopsida; order Pinales; family Pinaceae; genus Pinus; species Pinus albicaulis. The sequence continues at coordinate 568,905,227 of CM076576.1, forward strand.
TAATCTAATTTCTGGAAATAACTTGTATTAATCAAATCAAGTAGGAAGAAATAAACCAATACACTGCAATAGAATTTTCACATTAGAGATGTTTTGCATCGTAAGGTGGGTATCACCCTCTTCATCTTAATTTTTAAGGCCCTCTCCCTGTTAATTTTTCTTACGGCTATATTGTTCTTTTCTTTAGGTAATTGCATTTCTTTATTTGCATATTAAATTCGCCCCATAGCATCATATCATTATTCAGTTTTACAACATTATGCAATTATATAGAAAGAACAATATCATCATCAATGCAATGAAATATAAAGGAACAATAGAAGAAAAGCATTCACTCATAGAGACACCAAGATTGGTCGAAGACCAAGGCAAAACCCACTATGGGGAAAACCCTTTCAAATTCTTCTTCTTATTAGATTTTCATTGAATGATTAAGCAAAGAGGGAGTACAATGATCCATGTCTTCAACCACAAACATATCCAACAAAATCAATTAAACATCCATGAGGTGAACCCAACAATGCTAATAATCAAAACCCTAATTCAAAAGCCTACGATCAATTGTCACTGTCTACGATCAACTTCCAAACTCTACGGTCAACTGATGAAAATTGCGGTCTACTGAAAAACTCAAACCCTAGGTTCCAACTGCACAGATAAAGTGACGTGCGTACAGCTGAAACCTTTCAACCACATGCATAGGCTTACATCCTTGCAGTTACAACTGAAATTTCCTTGTAGCATGCCTACGGCTGGAAACCAAAACCCTAGATCTCCAATGCGAGCTTTGGACCCTCTAATTTCGGACACGTGTGAACCAATCTCCACGAACTGCCTCAAACTCGTGCGAGTCAAACCAAAGAAAGAAGAATGATAATGATGTCTAAATGAACTTGAGGTAACTTGTATTTATATGCTTCCAAGGGTGTCCAATTTTCTTTAGGGCTGACCTATCCTTTTATGCACATGTGGGCTTTAATTAAAAAATACACTTTCCTTATCCAAATTGAGCGCTAAAATAGTCAAAATTCGTCCTCTTGAAAAGAGGAATCTATTCCCATGATTGGAATTTCTCACTGAGCTGTCAAATTAACACCCATGTTTCAAGCATAATAGGCCTCGACGTTGCCCCTCTAGGCCTCCACACATGCATGATGTCTGCTTAACGTGGGCTTAGAGGAGAGATAAAATAATTTTAAAGCTATTATGGTTGGCTTGTAACCATGGGTGGGTTACTTAGCACATCAGGCATGTAAATGGCCTTTATCATTAGTAATTTGAACTCATAACATTTGTATAAATAGATGAGACCTATTCTCATCTCACATCATCACACTTGGGATTTCCGGATCGCTAATTAGAGAATCCAGACCTGCAATTGGAGGAGAATTTTGGATTTTTAGTGATGCACTTTGATGTTTGGATCTCTATTGCTATCCTTTTCAAGCCCCTAATGTGTTGTTGATGGATGGATATATTCTACATTGTATTGTAAGTGTTTCTTTCTGGTGAAATTATCTTGCAAATAACATCTAATTCATGGAATTTGTTCTGATGATAAGAATTTGCACTTTCTTTTATTGAATATCTTTCAAAATTTAAATATTGGCTATTTTTGCATGTGTTACTCATTGATAATGTGGAAAGAATGTTCCTAGTGGATAATGGTTACATTTATTGCATGAAACTCCATTAACTAATGCTAAAGAGGGCAATATTTGAAAGCGGTAACTAGGGCTTCCTCTTTTATCCCCCTTGAAGGTCAATTGATCCCATTATAAGCACCCATGAATCCATACTCCCAATGGTCTAGGAACTAGTCAAGTCCCTTGTTGGTCAAATTTGGATTTAATCCATAAATTTTCCTTCTTGTCTCTTCTTAAATTTCATCCCTTTAGGGATAGAGAGGCTCCCCTAGGGCTTGGTGTGAAATCTTTTGGAGGGAGGCATTTCGAATTTTGCCTGGATAGAATTCTTCCTTAATGTCTCCTCTTGGAATTCCCAAGTTTTGGTGGAATTCTAATGGTTGATTATTCGTAAATTTGATGCCCTAGTAGTCACATCAAGAAGGAACCCTAGAAGCTAATCCTTCAACTGGGGGATTCTTTGAAGGGATTTGATTTAGTACTTGTTAAAGTAAATCATGTATTTCTTTTTCTCTTATCTACCTTGACCTTGGATGCACTCATATCTCATTATATATATCAACCCTAGGTCTCGTGTAGTTGTCTTTCAAAGGGGTTTTTCATAAAAAATCTTACTAGCTTCTCCCAAAGATCATACCTTTGTTGAGCCTTTCCATTGAATGAGCCACCTTTCCTCACTTCAAACCTCCCAAGGGAATATTTTATCACAAGTGAGTATTATTGGGACTCCTCCCATCAGTGAAAATTCGAGAAGAGTAGGGGACTTAGGTTGTTGTGAAAGTGGGCCTCTGTCCCAACTCCCAAGTGTTGTTGTGCCCTCTAGCTTTTTCCCCTCTACAAGGCATGCTAGTTTGTGCAGCAATATTCTTGGCATCGTTGTCGAGGAACATGAAGTGTGTGTCTCTAACGACAATATAAATTAATATTTGGTAACTCCATTGGAGAAACAAAGCCCTTGTTCCTCATTGAACCTCAATGTCAATGCCTATAGGGTGAAACAAGCATCTCTGAAGGTATTTTGAATTCACCTTGGCGACTCCCCTTTTGGTTGTTATGCAAAACTTGAGGAAATCGTTGCTTGGAATCTGCATGATGTTGACATTTATGAATTCTTACATATAGAAGAAGGAAAATGGGACATTGGCCATCGTTTTGACAAAGATCGAATATATGATATTGATTATGACCTTATCCTTCCCTCATCTTCCTCACCATATCACTCCCTAGATGTGTTTATGGACAATCATGAGAATGATATGCTTGAGATTGCTCTTCATCGCAAGTCCATGAGCCTGATTGTTGATATCTCCATTGTTTGGTTAAAATAAAGGATCAAATGGTGCAAGTTGCATCCCCCTTTACTTTCTTCATCTATGATCTTTCACATATGATCACTTCATTTCTCCACCTCCCACCCTTGTGACCTAGCACATGAGTATCATGATTGTCATGTTTTCTCTCAAGTATATATCATAATAAATCACGGAGGTAGTGTTGACCACTGGAGTGGCACCTGATGATAATGAGAAGACTCCATGCCCAAGGATGAACCAGAGGACACATGTACCATCAGATATCATCAGTTCAACAGAGTTTTTAAGCTCTACTTCTACTTCTCATCATCTTTCTCTTGTACCTAGATTCGACGCCCTATTTGTAATAAGTGATGCTAGTAATGATGAGTTTTGAGTCAGTATTGAGTCTGTAACAGGCCTAGGTAGCCTGGGACCTTGCCAACAAGTGAGTATTACTCTAGGAGGTTTTTTTTACTTGGTTAATTATCATCTCCCTACCAGGAGTTAATAATTAATTGAGTTTTTTCCTCCAATTTTACCCCAAAGCCAGAGTACAGCTTGATGGTGTCTAGAGTCAATGTATATTACCATACTAGATCACACAAAAAATTTCGTGGAATTTGGTTAGGTCTAGGTAGAGATTTTTTTAATTTTTTAGATTTCCTGCAAGTCGAAAATTGCAATAAAAATTGTAATTGAATTGTAATAAGTGTTGTCTAGAGAAGTTGTATGAGGTATGAGTAACCAAAATTACACCTCTCACGCTCAACTTTCTACTATAACACACTTTGAGGGATTAAAAATGTGTTTTGAACCCTCAAGAATCAAAACCCACTTTTCCTATGTTTAGTGGGAAATCTGGAATTAATTAAGCCATAAATTAAATAAATGGAGAAAAATAAATATCCATACATGCTAAATGAGGTGGAAATGAGGTGGAAAATTATGGAGTTAAAATGAAGTTCCAAGGTGATGTGGACTCATAAAATCAAGGAAAATACATGTGCTCAAATAAAATTGAATTTTCGGCATTAAATGAGAGTTGCTTACTTGGAAATTCGAATTTGTGAACTTAGTGCATATTTGAGAGGATTTGGAAGAATATTTGGTGGAGATTTTTGTGGAAAATTGTCCCCACATGGGTTACCAACCATATACACATGTCATTCCATCATAAAATTCGAATTTAGCACATAAGGGAAGAAAAAAATGATGTCCACTTGCCAGAATTCGATTTTTACACTTGGCATTGGAGCTCCACTTACCAAATTCGAATTTTCCTTGTAATCTCCTGCCTCTCACCACTTGGCATATGGTTCTTCATTGAGATTTTTCTCCCAACTTTCTATATAAAGGAGCCATGGGCTCTCATATTGTATCATTGGATACGAGCTATTGTGTTTGCGGAAGAGTTGCTACTTTGTACACTTTTCAAGAATATCAATAAAAAGACTTTTGGGGGTCCATTAATGGGTGTTCTTCCTTTGGAGCATGGTGCATTTGGAGCTATTGGTATAATATTTTCTATGCTTTGAGTTATTTCATTGTCCATGTATTCCTGTGAATTTGCTAGTGCATAGCTATCTTGCATTAGCATTTGATTTGAAAGTAGGCTCTAGAGGTTAAAAGTTCTAGTTTATTTTCAAATAAATTTCTAGAAGTTTCAATTCATTGTTTGCTTATCTAAATCTATATGGACTAATGTGTGACTCGAGTATTGTAGAAGAATTCTTTTTGGATCAAGCGTGAGGGGAAGTCTTTGGGAAACCAACCCACTCTTGAAGCACCTTCAAAGGAACTCTCATTTGTTATTTTGATTTTCATAGTTTATCTTACGAAAAAGTGTCTTGCAGGGATTCGTTTGGACATAGTTTTTATGCATGCAATCATTTAAAAATATTTTACTTTTCATTGTTCTTCATTGGATCATATTTTTCTATTTAAAGAGCTTAAGCATGGCTAGACAAAGAGGAGAGTTTACTCATCCTTTTTGGCTTAGCCCTTTGTAGATTATTGTGCAATATTTTGTGATTTTCTTTGTCTAACACTTGATTGGTTTTTTGTAGTCCTCTTTTTCTAACTTGTTTTCTTGTAGCAACTTGTGGGATTCACCTTCACGAAACTACTAACAATTGTTGCAGGACCTTTGAGCTCTAATGTCAAACGAGGAGGACTCTCTCTTTTTCCTTTGGTCGTGGGCAGTTAAGGAGCTTCCTTGAGGAAGTCCGAGTTCTTTGTGTGGCATCTTCTCTCTCTCTCTCTTGGCCGTGAGCATTGAGGAGGCTTAGTCTCTCTTCTTGACTTGTAAAAATCTGATTTCTACTGAGTCTTTATATTGAAGAAATTTCTCATCAAGGATAAGTCTAAGACCTCAAGTTTCATTTGTAAAGGCTTTCCTTGAGCTTGTAGGAGGCTTCATAGTCTCTTACCTCTAACAACCAATAACATTTGTGATTTTGGGAGTGCGGGTTTTACCCATTGGCATCCCAATCTCTCCACTTTTGGAGAGGACTTGTGGCGTGATTTGTTGATCTCTTTAAATTGCATGCATATCATTTAATTGGTCAATTAACACAACCATGCATTTCATTCATTTCACTAGCTATTCACTTTGATTTGCTACAAGTTGTATGAGCATTTACTTCAAATTTGCTTATGCTTCACCACTGAGCACACTCTACAATCTTAAGTTTGATGCATCAAGTAAAACTACATTTTATTTCATGACAAGCAAATATATGTCAAGTTGAAGTAGAATTTTCATTTTCATGTTAATTTACTTTTAGATCTTACATGCTCCAAGCATCACTAAAATTTACCTCCAACTTAAGTTGGTTGAATAGACGTTTTAGGGACCCTCTACCTCTATGGACTCCTCACTGTGAGATCCAAATATTTGGGCGAGGGTGAGGTCTGAGGATTAGAGTTCAATTGTAACCTTACCTTAGAACTAATTAATAAAATAAACCAAGAGCATTTTTTCATCACATTTACCTTACTTGCAAGATCTAAATTTTTGCTTTCTTGATGGTTTAGAGTCTCACATGCAACATCATTTCCTATTTTCAAGAAACATTTTTTGCAACAAGTTTAGTGTAGTTTTCTTGTACTTGGAACATTGTCTACTTTAAAAGCTCCATTTCATATTTACTGATCATCATGTTCATGAATGGTTTATGAGTCTCATTTCCTTCCCAGTACTCTTATTTTGGGTTGCAAACTTAATTGCATGTTGTTATCTTGGTCTAACAATTGAGTTTTTTCTATTATCTCATTTGCATTCTCATAAGTAGATCACTAATTGTTTCCTTTTGAGCAAGCTAGCTTCTCATGCTTTGATTCATAAATCTATTTATCTTGAAAGCATATACAATATCTTGTGCTAACATTTTCTTGTTTCACTTTTCAGGATTACTTTTGCTTTCCATTTGAAAGCATTTTACTTTATTTAAGCAAATACATTTTCATTTTAAAGAACAATACTTTGACGGCACTGGTTTTCATATGCTTTATGCTTATTTAAATTATGTATTGATGGTTATTGCTCATATCACGTTTTGCTTATAAATCTTAAGAAATAATCTATTGAACTCTGACAACTCTCCTAGAAACTCACATATTTTAACTTAGTTTTCCATTTAGGGGCCACCCCCCATAGTTAACCTAGGAGATAGCTTAAACGGAGAGAGTCCAGATTAGTGTGACAACCCCTTCTCTGAGTTCCTTGCCACCAACCACACCTTGTGGGGTTAAAGACTTTTCCCGCTAACTGTAGATAGGTGTAGGCGGCAAGCGATAACAGGTAGGAAGACTAATGTTGATTGAATGATATGTTAGTTGTATTGGCTTTATGACTACACTTAGAATTTGCATAGTGCAGCCATGCATATTAGAGCAGGATGCATTGCATGTTGATTGTTGCATTAGAATTTAATTTCATATTATGTTCTCATTCTAGGTTAAATGCATTTAACTTGCATTTAAAGTAGATTTTATTTCCTTTTTTGTTTTATTATGTGATGAAAACATGGGCGATCAAAGTACGCCCAGGACACATGCGTCCTTTACTTGCTTGTTTGTGATGTGTAAGTAACAGGTCTAAGGTCCTAGAGGATTGTTGTTGTTCTCATGCCCTGCTCGTTCGAGTACATGGTCCATGCAGTACACTGGGAGCTCATGTCTCAATTGGAGCCAGATGTTACCCACCATAATGGGAGACCCCTATAGGACAAATTTTATCCTAGATTTGTCTTCAATCGGCAGCCAGCAACCCCTCAACATCCCACTGATAGCTTTGATGTGACACTTTTCTCTGCCACCTGAGTCAACCATTGTGTATCCTTGCTCATCTGTCATGATCGTATGTTTGAAATCAAGTCATCCAATCCCAAAGGTATGATCTTTCATTATGTAATTGGGTGTTTATGCTTGTTTTTCTTGGGAACACTTGGGCATGGATTATTGGGTGACATGGAAGAAGGAAGGGCTTCCACTGTACTCTTGTTTCCTTACCTCATCTACGGGGTTAATCCTAAATCATAGTCCCATGGGATCTCCTTTATTGGCTATTAGCTTTAGGAGTGGCACTACATGAAAAACCCTGATTTTGGTTGTATGGTCCCGCTTCCCGATACCATGACGTGGGGTGCGACCTTGATGAGTGCAAAAGAAACATTTTCCCTATTTGAAAAATCATGGACCGAAAAATATCCTTCTAGCATATTCAACCATTTATCAACGACATCTACATCTATCTGGCCTTCAAATATAGGAATATCAAAGTTAACTTGTACCTTGAAGGGCCTAGCACCCCAGAGGTGGTTGTGTTTGCTTCACCTGCTGATACCCGCAGAAGGATCTAGGAAAAGTTATCCATCATCTCGTTCCTTTGTTGCTAGAGGGCTTCTTCTTCTGCTATAGGAGGTCATCGGGGTCGGTGAGGCCAATCTTGCAAGAGTTCAACCAGTTCAAGTCCTAACTCCTTATACCCTGACCTCATTGCGAACATGCACAAAAAAATAGAGAAAGAGCAGACCGCTCTAATACCACTGATCCAGATTTATTTAGGAATGAAATGAAATAAAAATTCGAAATAGAAACACAGAGCTAAAGTGAAAAATAAACTTCAATTCATTAATAACAAAATATTGAAATTTGTTTACATGCATAATGGAAAAAAACTAGCTCGGGCAATGGTAGCTTATCTTTGAGAAGAGATGAGATGGCTATATGCCTCTGAACTATGTTACAATGAGGCTCCAAAGCCTTTTTATTATTGAGAAACAAGGGAAAACCTTAAACATCCAAAAACCTAACCCTAGGAGATGAAGCGGAAAAAGTTTGTGGGCCCCATTGGGGTTAGTTGATACATCAACTTCCTAGGCTCGTAACTTTGGCATATGAAGACTACAACTTTCGACTGCAAACCCCTACTGCAGCCTACGGGTTTGCTCGTTTTCCAAAAAAAGTCATTTGGGCCTCAAAACGGCTACGAAATTTTAGGATCCGAAAAATTGCCAAAAATAGTAAATTGTGCTACAATTAAGGAAACTGAAAGAAACAGTGTTGGGGGTCCAAGTGGAATAGGCGAGTAGCCACCAATATCCACTTGGATCAAGAAGATAAGTTGAAGTATATGGGAAGCTAGTCTATTTTTGGTAAACTCATAAGCATGTGAATTGACTTGATTGATTCATAGCTAATTGTTGAATGATAGGTCAATTATGTGTAGGTAGGCTCTCAATTTGTAATTCAGATCATTGCTTTCCTTTTCAAAGGCAGAGTAAATGGTCAAGTAGAGTCATCTACATTTTTTGTGTGTTCCCTCCCCTTTTGTATGTATGTATGTTTCCTCCGCTTTTGATCCCATGTTATCTCTGAGAAATGTGACTCTATAGTAAGATCTTGTTTCTTTATAGTGAGATCTATAGTGAGGTCTTGTAAGATAGAAATAGTTGATTCATCCCTAGTTATTGATCTCCTGGTTAACCATTGTTTCTAATAGATAATGACTAGGATAAGTTAGGAAGGGTACTTTTGGCTTTTCAATTCCTTTGTTTTATGGATTTGATGGGTATCCACATGTGTTATGTCACCGGGCTCATGTTTTCGTTTCATTTTGTTAGTGGTTTTCTTAATAAAATTCCATTTGCTTAGATATTTCTTCTAGTTAGAGTGTTGTTTCTTGATAGATCTTCATGTTGCTTGAGCTAGGTTTAGTTAGAGGATTAGAGTTTAGTTCTAGTTATTAGAGGTTAGTTATAGGAATCAATTCTAGCTACAGTTATAGTTCAGTCTAATCTTCTTGGGACAGTAGGGTAGGTATAGTAGTGGAAGTAATGTGTTTTCCTGTGCATTTTCCTCTATTGTCATTGCCTTTCGAAATTGAAGCACCTAACTTTGTAAATTGAACAGTATTCATAGTGAAATAAAGAGGATGGTGGTAGATTCGGTGGGGAGAATGTTTTATAGGTTTTGGGGGCTTAAAAGTGGGTACGAGCTTTCCTTGAGTGGATGTGTATGTTTATATTATTGATGGGGTATGTAGTGGATTATGTCAATGTGTATTAATTGTATGAAGGAGCAAGTGGTGTTCTATGCAAAGTCTAAGAAAGGGTACATGATGATGAGTAGTTGCAATGGATCCTATGGATTTCATAAGAGATGTATAAGTGTTTGATCTAATAGGGTGACTAATATGAGTAGTGTCAAAGGAGTGCTAGAAGTTGTTCCTGTTGTAGCTGAGCCCGAACTATGTTAGTGTGAGTCATTTTCATTACGTATCGTGTTATAGGAAGTGAGTTCCCTCACTATATCAAGTTGTGGGGGTTGGGCACGTGCATATTGGTTAGGATGATCCCTTGCAGTTGTAGATCAATGCAAATCATAAGTAGGAGTACTAGCGAAGGCATAGGTCAAGGGTGGTATCTTTTAGTTCGAGGTGTGAAAGACCAATAATAATAGTACGCTGTCAGTGAAACATATACTGCTTATAAGGGAAAAACCACAAGTGACTGCCCATGCATGATTTATAGTGTTTTCACACTGTCTAATGACTAGTGACTTTCTCTCAGACATCGGTTTGTCTTTACTGGTTACTAGAAATTGATTGTCTGTCATAAGTTTTGCACTTTGATGGTTCTCAAGTGCATTATATTCATGTTGGTGGGAGCTTGCTCCTCCAGCCTAGCCTTGTGACTATGATTTAAGGTACCTTGGGGGAGGATGCCTTATCTTAGTGTAGTTATTTCCTCGATCTTCATATTTTGTGTCCCGGGCTTAACTAACTAAATAGATAGTGATTGATCCAAATGAAAAATCCATCTCTAGGACCCAAATCTGTCATTTCTCTTTACTAAAACTAGCTAATCACGATGGAATCCCACCCTGTTATTAGGCTCAAGAAAGGTGCTCCGGTAAGAGAAGTCATTCTATGAGGCTTTCCTTCCCATCGAAATCAGGCAAGTTGATAGAAAAATTATAGATAAGTACGATAGAACAGATAAGGAGAGGAATGATCAGCATAGGACAACCCACGAGTTTCAAGTTGGGGAAGGAGGGAATGAAGCATGTAAGTAAGAAAATCAAGTTCTTTTAGTGATTTCAGAGCACTACACTAACCAATATATTCAACCATTCATTCCTTCCTTCACATTTCGGTAAGTAAAGTCCAGGGTTTGCAACCACAGAACTAAGTTGGATATGTTTGGTCTTTGATTCGCCTTTTATAATGAGATATCACTTTTTATATGATATTACGGTTAGTCTACAACTCTGCATGAATCTCGAACTTGGATTAGTAAATGTTAGAATGGAACATGGAAGCGAGGATATGAGCTTGCTCTATCCCCCACTATTTATCTATTCCCACCCACAATGAGGCAAATATAAGATAGAGGATGCGGTTATTTAATTGATCTAATGAATCTGGCATTGTAGTTGTTTCATTCCCCCGTGATTTTAAGTGGAAAATTCCCCATAAGCCAAGTTATCACTCTCAAATTTTCTTGATAGGCTCCCATTTCCCCCTTTTGTCGGCCCATCCACACAAGTCAAGGAACCCCTACCCCTTCCATGAAGGAACCTACCCCAACACAACCACACGACACTAGGGTATGGACTAATCACCCTTATGCAATGTGTAAGGAATTTGACCACTATATCCACCATTGTCTGAAACTCCTTGCATTTAGGCACTCCCTTACTACCTTACGATGGCGACCCCCACCTTTGAATCATCATGTTCATTCCTCATGTAGTCGTAGCTGCAAATTAACTAATATACGTGGACTTCTGGGTTAGGACCCACACAAACTCCCTTTCTTTTAACACAGCAGAATACAAAATACATCGGAGGTGATTTAACATACATACATGCGTGAATCAACAACGATCTCCTTAACCACTTAACACTTACCCATATCATTTTATATTTACGCGGAACTGGAGCTCTCATGGTCCCACAATATATCATCCAACATACATACATATGCGAAACGACACTACTTCACTTTATAAACAAATCAACCATATAACTCAACCCATTACCTTCACATACGCGGAGCAGGAGTCTCAGGTCCCACAATATGTTATCCAATCACATTTCATCGCATTTCGCAAGTCTACCCAGCGACCTGAATCAGCAACCTTGTGATTTCGCTGATGCGAAATGGCGATGCAAACCATACTGTAGATCTTCGCTGGATCCAATGGCCCTCGTCTCCTCGCAAATCATCTGCCCGCAACTTTAAAGTTATACCGATAAGAGTTAAACCTTATCATATGCGATGTGCGCTTGTGCGCCAAGACGACATGTGGTTGCTTCGTTGCATCGCACCCTTCACCTTTTTCGCTTCGCAAACTAAATAACTTAACCTGCGAAAACGCTTAACGGTATCTGTTAAATTCTGTGATTTGCGAAATCACAAATCATTTTCCGTCGTTGATCTGCCCTTCTTTCAAATCTGCGATCTAATCGCATCCGTCCTTCTCATGGCTCTTCTCACCCCTTCTCCCCACACAGATCTCCATCGTCGAACCTTAAATTTTTGAATCTGCGATTCAATCCCCACCATTGATTCCTCCTTAGGAACTCCTTCTAAGTATTATGTTCTTTGTTCAATCTTTCCTCTTCAGTTGTTGCCGCTCTGCAACACTTTTTCCTCCACGCCACTCCTCCGCTATTCCTTCCGACTTTGTTCGAAATTGTTCGTCGTTACCACTCCTGAACTTGTTCTTGCTCAACCTCGTTGCGCCTGCAATCTGATTAGGTTTCTTCGTCTCTCATCCCAGCTTTGCCTGTGCGAAGTTCACAGGAACTGCTTCCTCACGCTCAATCTATCTATGCATTAACAGAAATACAATACGCGTATAAAATAACACATTAATGCAATACTCAACTTCGACAGGGAAATAAAATCCACGAGTTGAAACAGAGAGCCTGATCACAATCCAAAACACTTGGAATTTATTTATAAATAAAAATACACAGAACCGAGCCCTAGGATGGCTGGTTTTTACATTTGTTCCTACTCTCTGTTTAACCCTCTCGCACCTATTTCCCTCTCGTTCTCTCTTTCTCTCGACGGAAGGCAGAACCCCAAAATGGTGGATTTGGTTTTGTTTTATTCCTTTTCCCAAACTCCCCATATGGTTGAGAAACTGTTATTCAATTTCAGAACAGTTTATTCAACTAAATGTCTAACTAATCCTAATCTAACTATTCTTTTAACCTACAGATTACAATGGCTATGATAGCCCAAACTAACTTTTAAACAAAATGCTTTAAAATAAAGTCTTCAATTTATTAGGACTACTAGTCCTCTTCCCAAGCCACAACATGTGACCAGCTTGTCACATTGCTGACTCTGCCTTAATGCTCCTGCGTCAGACTCCCGAGGTAGAAGAATTCATGACCTCCTGGTCATGTGTCTTCAATGCTTGAATCTTCCAGGATTCTAAACTCTGTTTTGCTCCTGTCCATAAGCTGCATTGTCTTCACCATTCTTTAGCTGCAATCTTCCAGGCTTCCATACTTTGTACTGTAGTGCTCCACTGCTTCTACCTTCATTGTTCTTCACTTTCTAAACAGTTCCACAATGGACTGCTTTCTTCACTTTGTTGTAACTCTCTTAGGTAGTTGCATTAAATCCCATAGTTCATCTATGGTTTCTTGCAATTCAATCTTCTGATATAATCTAATCTTTTTTCCAGTCCTCTGCCAACAAATTCTACTACACTTTGTCCTAGAAATTGCCGCAAATATTACTCCGGACATTGTTGCCACCCAAACTTCCTGAATATCTCTGAAGATATCTCCCTCTGCAACATCCCTATTCTTTTCCTTGTTTGCAAATTTACTGTCAAAAGGTAAATTTCCTTCTAATTGTCTGACTGCAGTAATATATTTATTCACTATTTCCTGTACACTAGTTAATATAATTAAGTTTTGGAAACTAGTATCTATCTCTGTTTCAACTACAGTTTGAAACGGTTCCATCTTTTTGTCTGCAATCTCTTTCTCTTGCTCAAATGCTTTCAGCAAGCAACTCAGTGATTCACTAATTACTTGATTCCCTTCAAGTACCTCTTCAGTATGCCGTATTATAGTTTCAACATAACTCTCTTCCTCTTCCTTGACAACATTCCATTGGTGTCCTTCTGCTTCTTGACTAGTCCTAATAGTCAGTTCAGTCTTTTCCACTTCTAGGACTGACTTTCCTTTAGCCTGAGAGATAACTGCCTCACTTTCATCTTTATGGCTTTCTTCTTCCTTGTTACTAAGCAAACCTCTTTGTGACACTGCTTCTTCATCTTTAATCAGAATAAAATTCCGATTCTCTATTTCTATGACAATCCTAAATGTCCATCCAACAATCTTCCTTTGGATATTTAAGCAAGCCAATTCCTCTTTGTCCATGAGGCATTACTACTTCATCTCCATTAAAGTTGTTGCCTTCATTAAATAAGGAACTTATGAATTCCTTCTACTACAACAACTCAACTTGGTCTTCATCAGAAAGACACTCTTCATCATACCTTGCTTGACAATTTTCTTCCTCATTATACTTTGCTAGATAAACTTCAGCTTTACTTGAGATAATTCCAAGGGATGGATTGTCTTCTACACAACCTGCAAACACATTCAAATTGTCAGCATTAAACTCACAAGACCCAGTGGTCTTATTTGATGACTCAATCACCAAATCTTTCTCTTGTTGTTCTAAGTCTCTTTCAGGACACAGAAAGTCTTCACTAGTCTTCTTTTCGGCTTTCTCAAGCATAACATACGAATGCTTGATATCATCTTTTGCCTCTTTCTATTCTTGGCCATCATCATAAGTCAAGACCTCCTTGTTTTTAGCTTTCACAGTAGGCTGGAAATCATTGCTTTCACTCAACTGTACATGTGCATGTACATGAGACTCAATTGTCTCATTTTCTTGTTGAACAGAATTCAAATTTTGTCCTCCTCCTCCATCCTTTATGACAACATCAACAAATTGTCTTTCTTTACCTATTTCACCTGCATACATACAATAGTCATTTGTTTCAAAACCATAAGGATCCATAGCCTCTCTTGTTGTCTCAAACATCAGCTCTTTCTACTGGTTCTCATCCTTCCAAGGATCCATGAAACCATCAGCTGGTCTCATACCTTCATCCTTATTACTACTATCACCAAGAATAGACCCTTGCTCAAGCTCACATAAGTAAACCTTTTCCCTTGTATACATCCTATGTTGCAACTCAGCTCTTCTGAGTTCTTCTTCTAGCTGAATTCTTGTATTAGATCTCAGCCTACTCTGTAAGTGACTCCAGTTGAATATTTTCTTCCGAAGAACCCAACCATACCTTTGGTGTTCCACATTCCCCTGTATGAATTCTCTCAACACTTCTAGCTGCATTTTTATCTCATCTAATTCCCTATCAAGTTTATCCTTTCTTGATCTTTCATAATCTCCCTTAGAACCCTTACTATGACAATCAATAGCCATAGTCTTCTTTCCTTTATGAACTCCTCTTTGTTCATCATGGACTATCAACAATTCATCTCTACAAGTTGACTCCATCAACCTGTCTGTAGATACCACACCAAGCTTTTCCATGCTTAGTATTTTACTAGCATCTCCGCTGATTTCCTTCTTTTGATTGTGACTCCTTGAGCCTTTCGGGTAACCATCAGTGGTCATCTCTTCTTCTTCCCTATGTGGAGTCATTCTGATCCACCTTGTGAGCTGCAACAAACCTCTTTCATCTTGAAACAAGTGTAGTACTTGTCTCCAGTTCATATGCAAGAACTTTCTTTTCATACTCTGCTGCTATGAGTAATGCTTTTTTTTCTTGAGCATTCAACCTATGCTCCCTCTTCATCCATAGCCCATGCCATTTCAATTTCTTCCTCGTAAACCATCCACACCTCTGGTCTTCTTCACTCCTCTGTAGCAACTCCATCTATAGATCAAGATGGGTTCTCATCTCAGTTATTTCTCTCTTATATTCTTCATCAGTCATCTGCTTCCATATGCCATTTGTCTTGGCATCTTCCTTCTTCACTTTGTGGTTGCCTCCTGAACCTTTTCTATGACTTTCAATGGTCATCTTCTTGATTTCTTTCACCCTCTATGAGCTGCACTAGCCTCTGCAGTAACAGTCCCTCCTGCTACAACTTACCTCACCAAACTTCCTTTGTGCTTGGTCTTTTGGCAAGCACTGGTTCTCAATCTAGAACCCTCCTTGAGCACTCCTCTATGCTCCTTCTAGGCTTACCCTCACAACTCATCTGCACTTGAGAACACTACTGTCCTCTTATATTTCAACCTTAGCTGAAATACTAGGTTTTGACCACACTTCTTCTTACTCCTAGAAAACTATTGTTAGCTTCCTTCATCACTGCCCTTAAAAGTTGTAATCTTCTTGATGAGATGTTTTCACTCCTGCTTCTACCTCTATTAAACTCTTATTCTCTTCTTCTGAGTGTGAGCATTTAATTGTCAATTCCATAATCCAAAATAAAACTGAAACAAAACATTCTTACCTTATTTTCTGTGCTACTACTTCATTCATGTTGTTGTAGCTCTTATGCTTTTTCATAAGCCTTCAATCCACAATCTTACCTCTTAAGGTTCACTCGATTAGAATCAATGAGCAATCTTTCTCAATTTTGCTTAGTTCAAATTCCTTCACACCGCCTCTCAGATCTTGTTGCTCTGATACCAATTGATGCAGCCGTAGCTGCAAATTAACTTATATACATGGATTTGTGGGTTAGGACCCACACAAACTCCATTTCTTTTAACACAACAGAATACAAAATACATCGGAGGTGATTTAACATACATACATGTGCGAATCAACAACGATCTCCTTAACCACTTAACACTTACCCATATCATTTTATATTTACGCAGAACCGGAGCTCTCGAGGTTCCACAATATATCAGCCAACATACATACATATGCGAAACAACAACGCTTCACTTTATAAACAAATCAACCGTATAACTCAACCCATTACCTTCACATACGCGGAGCAGGAGTCTCGGGTCCCACAATATGTCAGTGAATCACATTTCATCGCATTTCTCAAGTCTACCCAGCAACCTTAATCAACAACCTTGTGATTCCGCCGATGCGAAATGGCGATGCAAACCCTACCGTTGATCTTCGCCGAATCCAACGGCCCTCATCTCGTCGCAAATCATCTGCCCACAACTTTAAAGTTATACCGATAAGAGTTAAACCTTATCATATGTGATGTGTGCTCATGCACCAAGCGGACACATGGCTGCTCTGTCGCATCGTACCCTTCACCCTTTTCGCTTCGCAAACTAAATAACTTAACCTGCGAAAAAGCTTAACGGTATCTGTTAACTTTTGTGATTTGCGAAATCGCAAATCGTTTTCCACCATTGATCTGTTGTTCTTTCAAATCTGCGATCTAATCGCATCTGTCCTTCTCACGGCTCTTCTCGCCCCTTCTCCCCGCACGGATCTCCGCCATCGAACCTTAAACTTTCGAATCTGCGATTCAATCCCCACCATTGATTCCTCCTTAAGAACTCCTTCTGAATATTTTGTTCTTTGTTCGATCTTTCCTCTTCAGTGGTTGCTGCTTTGCAACACTTTTTCCTCTGCGCCACTCCTCCGCTATTCCTTCCGACTTTGTTCGGAATTTTTCATCGTTACCACTCCTGAACTTGTTCTCGCTCAGCCTCGCTGTGCCTGCAATCTGATTAGGTTTCTTCGTCTCTCATCCCAGCTTTTCCTGTGTGAAGTTCACAGGAAATGCTTCCTCATGCTCAATCTATCTATGCATTAACAGAAATACAATACGCATATAAAATAACACACGAAT
The DNA here is from genome assembly GCA_034641835.2 of Pinus albicaulis. Taxonomy (NCBI): domain Eukaryota; kingdom Viridiplantae; phylum Streptophyta; class Pinopsida; order Pinales; family Pinaceae; genus Pinus; species Pinus albicaulis. Next base: position 568,922,524 of record CM076576.1, read on the forward strand.
GCAATACTCAACTTCGACAAGGAAATAAAATTCACGGGTTGAAAGCGAGCCCGATCACAATCCAAAACACTTGGAATTTATTTATAAAGAAAAATACACAAAAACGAGCCCTGGGATGGTTGGTTTTTACATTTGTTCCTACTCTCGGTTCAACCCTCTCTCACACCTATTTTCCTCTCGTTCTCTCTTTCTCTCTATGGAAGGCAGAACCCCAAAATGGTGGATTTGGTTTTGTTTTATGCCTTTTCCCAAAATCCCCATATGGTTGAGAAACTGTTATTCAGTTTCAGAATAGTTTATTCAACTAAATGTCTAACTAATCCTAATCTAACTATTCTTTTAACCTAAAGATTATAATGGCTATGTTAGCCCAAACTAACTTTTAAACAAAATACTTTAAAATAAAGTCTTCAATTTATTAGGACTATTAGTCCTCTTCCCAAGCCACAACATGTGACCATCTTATCACATTGCTGACTCTGCCTTAATGCTCCTGCATCAATTCTATTCCCCAAGTTATGGAATTCGCCTTCGTTTCTCACATTTTAACCTACATTAGTTCCATTTCAACTCAAATTCTTTCTCTTTCTTATGGAATCACCACTAGTCCAACACCACACATGCATTTGTATACTATATATATTTGATATCTCATAATATGAAGTTCTATTTCTAGATACATAAGGCAAAGAGATAGATTGACAATCTCTATATTCCCTCTGATACCAAATGGTTACTAAATTCTAGTTCACCATCTCTTTGTTGGGGACTACTCTACTATGTGTTGGAGAATCTAGTACAACAGTTGTTCAAACAATTCTCCTTATTCTTGATAAAAGCTTGTGAACTTATGTTAATTTCTTGTTATTCTTAGTTAGATTCTTTTGATTAAACACTTATCAAGAGCATAAACCATGAAGATCATAAAAGACAAGGGACACAAAATATAGGCTCCAAGCCAGGGAAAAACCCCTCCAAAGGGGAAAACCCAAAAAGAATCTCTTCTCTTTTTATAGAATCAAATCAAATGAGAAATTCAATACCCAAAGACAAAATTCAAGACCTCCTTCAAGCACCAAGTCATCCCTCCAACATTTTCTTCCACAAACAAGCTCAAGTCAACAAGGTCAATGAAAGTCAAACCTCCTTCAATATGCTCCAAATCACAGTGTCGACCCTCTACTTCAGACCTACATTTTGGAACTACAATTTTCGGCCTCCTAGCAATCTGAAAAAACCCTAATTTCCACACGTGTGAGAGAAATCAAGCCCAAAATCATATTTTCTTCTTCTTCTTTGACTTTCTCTTGCTTCTTTGACCTTCGCTCTCCTTGCTTCTTCTTTCTTTCTTTTTTATCGAACTTTTGAAGTGTGTATTGATGAGGTCGAATTCCTTCTATATATGTGTGTGTGTGTGTGTGTGTGTGTGTGTGTTTCTCATAAGGTCGAATTATCCCCCTTATAGGTCGACTTCCTTTGGCAGGGCCGACTTGGTCTTGGAGGTTGCAAATCACTTTCTAGACATAAAAATAATATCTTTTACATGTTACAACTTTCATAAAAGGGTCTTATACAAATGATAAGGACTCTCTTGATTCTTAACAAATATTCTTTTGACTTGACAAGTCGTAGGAGCATGAAATGCATGCTTGACCTAGTTGACCAATCAAATAGAGCATGAAACCCATGTTTGAAAAATAATATTTTTCTTTCTTCTTTTGCTTGTAACATAAGATATACAAAATGACATAAGTATAATGACAATTATTAAGATTGAAATTAGTTACATTTTACAACATTTTGTGGGTTGACTAACTAAGATATGAGGAGAAAAAAGGTTGGATTTCTGACCCACAACAATGAAACAACCCAGTGGTTGTAACGATAAGGGATCTAGTCTAGCAAATATGGTTGCCTATGGCCACCATTAGATAGTAGTAAACCTTTGTTGTCGGTAACCACATGCAATATGTATACTAGATAGAGGATCCTTCTAAGGTAGACCTTGTGATTCTAATGAGCCCATTCTTGTAGTACCTCGTAAAATTCTTCACCATAGGATGCAAGAATGTACAAAAAGCCTTCTTCATCAGGTTGGTACTGACTTCTCTCATGCTTTCCATATAAAGGTGGCCCCTATCAGGTGTTGGTCCCAATGGCTCAATTCCATCTGTGCCATTGGTATAAGTTTCCGCCATTCATTTTCTCTTATTAAGTAGGATTTTCTCTTTCTTTATATTTTTCTTTTACACTAAGTCCATCTTGTCAAATCAGATTGCACCCTTCATGGAGTATATCCAAGGCCTCTAAAATAGTACTTTGTATTCATCCCAAAAAGTGACAACACTTGAAATTTAGCATAGATCTTGATTCCATAGGAGTCGGTCTTCACTGTGACCAATCTCCCAATAGGTTTTCAAATTTTATGATGGGTCACCTAAATGGAAATGCACTATGTATGGATTGAATATGGATGGCCTTATTACCCACCACCATTGGGTGACCCCTATAGGAGAATTTTTTTCCTAGATATGTCTTTAGCTGGTAGCCACCAGCGCCTTGTAGCCACCAAATAGCTTGATGTGCCACCATTCTCTGCCACTTGAGCCAACCATTATGTTCCCTCGCCAATCTGTTATGATCGTATGTTTGAAGGTGGGCCTTCCATCCTGAAGGTATGGCATTTCATTATGTAATTGGGTGTTTATGCTTGCTTTTATTGGGCACAATTGGACATGGATTAGTGGGGGGATTCAATGGAAAGAATAAGCTCGCATTGTACTCTTGTTCCCTTGTCCAACTTGGTGGTTAATCTTGTATCCTAGTTCCATCGGATCTCCTCTATTGGCTACTAGCTTTAGGAATGGCACTACACTCGAAACCCTGATTTTGGTTGTGCTCCTGCTTCCTGATACCATATACTCCCCTCCGCTCATTATAACCGCTTTTCACACTTTTCCCATACGGGTCCACATTTGTCCATTGGGTCCACAAGGTGTTAGCCTCCCCCTCCCCTTGTCCACACTTTGGGTCGAGCCTGGAACGATGCCCCAAAGGTTGATGCAACTAAAAAGAATGTTAAAAGCATAATTTGACCACTTACAACAGGAAATGTACCACAAAACACAAAAGATGGTCAGGACATAAAAATTTAGCGGGTGGGAAAAATCCAAACATTATGGCCATCACCCTGGTTCTTAGGGCCCCTATGAATGTTCCCTGCATCATTAAGGAACCCATGATTGTACCAACCCCTGGTGGGCGATGAACTGTCCAACCTTAAGGAGGGTAATCACTACTTCATCATACACATCATGCTTTCATTCCTTGGAGCCCCAAGCAGTTAAAAGAAAAATCAATAAAAGGCAAAAGGCATATGAAGAAGGGTGGAAAAACAATGTTTGAGTTAACTCGTACCATGATTTATCCCCTCTTGCATCTGTAAACCCAATATGTGGGCTTCCCTCATTTTAGCTACCCTGGTACCATGGCATGTGGCTTGGAGCCTTCCCTGTTGCCCCACTCCATTCCACCATCATTTCACATGACACCTACCATTTGACAGATGTACAATGGACCTGTGACTCCCTTAGAGATTGAAATCACCTAATAGGATCCTTTATTAACCTCTCTTGTTGAGCTTGGTAACACCTGTACATTCTAAAGTCCATTTGGAAGGGCATGCCACTATGAAGTGTTCACTTTTTCCCTTGGTTAGCAAGCTTATTTACTCAATTGCACTAATGGATTGTTTTACTGGAAGGTAAGGAGACGCACTGGATCTTATACAGGATTGCAGGTGGATCTTCATCTGGACTTGGTCTCCCTATATGGGGTCCAAGCCCTCCAGAAGGTCATAATGGCACTGGTAAGGTGAACGTTTTCATAATGGCACTTGTAAGGTAAGCGTTGTGAGCCATGAGCCTTGACCACAACAAAGCATTGATTGCCATGCCATGGGCTTCTTCAACACCACACATTGCATGTTCGTGCCCCAGTCATATAGAGATGATGATGCACTTGGACCGCATTGCCCAACCGGCCACACGTTGCACCTGACACTTGGCAGCTAATCCAGGGCCCAGATGGGGTTTTGTCTCATCTGAAGAGACATCGAAGAGCACGTGTCATCATTCTAGCCCTATTGATGAAGCATAGACATGTTTGATCCAGTTGGAGACCCATGAGGCCATCGATTGTGCCCCACAGCCATTTGGGAGCACCACAGAATGTTTTTCTTAGAAATCAAGGGGCCACCCCCTTGATCATAATTTTGGGAGCCCTCCTCTTCATCATGGCACCTATAGGACTCATTTTGACCTTCCAACGACCCTCTCGGCTATTATTTTATCATTTTGGCTTGCGTTGGATGGCTTATTTTTCGCTTATTGAGCTATTTGGTGGACTTGTCACCAATAGGATTGTTATTTTCACATTAAAATATTTTTAGGAGCTTTATTAGGCTAATTAGACCATTTGAACTTATGAGAGGCTCGTATAAATTGAAGAGAGCCTCATTTTGTAAATCATCACCATTTGGATTGGAATTTCTCTTGTAAAAAGAATTAAAACCTGCAATTGAAAGACAAAATTGGATGTTATTGATGCATTTTCATGTTTGGGATTTTCAATATCTTGTGTTGGAGCTTCTAATTGCAAAATAGATGGATGGATCTACTTGAATTATCTTGTAAGTGTCATTTTGATGCAATATCTTTACATTGTTACATGTCTAATAAATGGTATACCCTATGATAATCTTGCATGTTCCCTAACTTGATGGGAATTCATGAAATCACTAGGATTATTGAAGTGTTGCATGCATTACTCATAGATAATGTGAATGAATGTTCCTAGAGGATTGTTTGCTTATTGCATCCTCGAATCTCCATCAAACTTTGTCAAAAGAAGTATAAAAATCTATTGTAGTTGAGTTGTTTCCTCTTAGTATTAGTGAATGTTGCATAGGTATCCTTGATAGAGCGCAATTCGTTCATCAAAGGAAATCTTGACTCCATCTCTCCCAATTGTTAAGGAACTAGTCTTAATCCTAGGTGATCAACCTAAAACATTTTCCTTTCATCCTCTAACAAAATTATGCCATAAACCTAGAAGGTCAACTAGGGCCTAGTGTGAATTGCTTTAGGAGCGGTCTTTTTAAGCGCGAATGGATAGCCTACTGTGCTATAGTGTCCTCTACTGACCCTCCAAATTTGAGGCTATTCCTGTGGCTAATTTGAGAGAAATCCCAAGCGCTAGCTCCAAAATTGATTCTACATTTAAACTTTTTTGGTTAGTGGCATTCCAAAGGTCATTTGCTCTTGAAAACTCAAAGGAAGTTAATCATTCATTAACCTTTCTCATCCTTGCTTGACCTAGCAATCATATTGAAGATCATCCTCTTTACAACCCCTAAGCCTTGCTTGGATTCTCCCTACGTCTCTCTAGTGGTATCAAATCTTCATACAATGATCATCTCACAAAACCCTAAGAGATATATTGCCCTCCTTAGGAAGCATTTAGTCTAAAAATATCTCTTTTAATTGAATAACCTTCCCTCCTAGGTCTAGGTCTCCTCATAAGCCTTTCTTGTAGAGCCATTAGCTTCCCTTTGAAGCAATTGAGCTATTATTGAGCCTCTCCTTTGAATGGGCTTCAGAAATCACATCATGCCTTTCCATTGATCCTATCATTCAAGTGATTTTCCCTATACCGAGACTCCTCCCATCTGTGAAAGTCCATAAAGAGCAGAGGACACTCACTAAGGTGATAGTGGGTCTTTGTCCCATTTCTATCATTTGGTCTAGTAATTGTCCCTTAGGTACCCCTCCTAGAACCCCTGCTAGATTGAGTGGTAACATCTTTGGTGTCGTTGTCGAGGAGGAAGCAGGTCTACATTTCTTATTAATCATTGAGGAATTGATTCATTAACGACATTATAAAGATTCCTCTAGCGACTCCACAATCCTCCCATGGAAATTGAAAACCCTTCCATTCTAACTTGAGGTGATGAACCTCCTCATACTCCTTGTTTTAATAGGGATGATAAGAAAACATGCTTGATAAATACAAGGAAGAGTTGCTCCATCCACTAAACCCTGATAATATAATAGGAGCATTCCAACATCTTCTCCCTTACCATCCGGAGTTACCAAAATTTTGTGGAAAGGAAGAAGCCCAAGAGAATCTCACTCAATTTGCATTCCTCATTAGTAACCCAAAGTATAAAGAAGACGAACACATGATCATGTTTGCCCTAACATTTCGATGTGATGCTCGTATATGGTACAAATCCTTAGGTGCTTCCTCTATCTCATCTTGGACTGACTAGGTCACTAAGTTCAAAAGAAGATGGTTCAAAGAAAAGGATGTTGTTGAGTTGTACAAAAGCTTCCTCTCTATTAAAAGAGAAGAAGAAGAACCTATTAAAGAATTCAACCAGAGATTTAACACCCATGTGCACCTAATTCCCAAAGAACTTAGACCCCCAAACGAGGTAGTCCTCGTAGCATGCTTTAATGCCTTTATTGGGAAGTTAGCATTTGATGTTAGGAACCAGAAGCCGACTAATCTCTTTCAAGTCCAACACATCACTTTTGATCTTGATCAAGCCATGAGGAAACATCCATTAATATTGTGCAATTAAATGATCAAGATACTCCTATAAAAGAAAACGAACAATCCCCTGATGAAGACTTGGTGTTGTCAAAAACCAAAAAGATGAAAAAGAAAATGCACAAGGAGGAACCTCCCAAGATTGTGGAAGTAGATCCTCCCATCATGCTGAACTTGGGTGTGAATAATCATTTCTATATTGCTCTAAAAATTGATGATTGTGTCTTGAGGAATTGTATCCTTGATTCCGGAGCTCCGGCTTACATTATGCCCTTAAGAATAATGCAAGAGCTAGGACTCGAGATATCCAAGGGGTATTCGGCTAAATATACCATTAATTCTAAAGAAGTTGAATTTCATGGAGCAATAGAAGGAAAGAGGGTATGTTTCCAAGGTCATCTTGAAAATGAAATAATCATGAATATACTCGTTGTATAGGTCACGGATGACAGATACAGGGTGACGGATGAGGTGATATATTTCAGGGATCGGAGCTTCTTGACCGAGAGTTCTCAGCTCAAGGAGAAGGTGCTATGTGCCTCACATGACTCACCATTATCAGGCCACCAGGGGTTCACCAAAACCTACAGGGCCATCAAGGAGAGGTTTTCTCTTGGAAGGGCCTCAAGGAGGACATACTCTGGCATGTCAGGGAGTGCGAAGTATGTCAGCGGAACAAGGGGGAGATGAGCCATCCAGCAGGATTACTACAGCCACTTTCCATTCCAAAGGGGAAATGGGAGAGCATTTCGATGGATTTCATCACAAGGTTGCCCACGGTGCAGGGCAAGGATTGTATCTTTGTAGTCGTTGATCGGCTAAAAAAGTATGCACACTTCTTCGCTATATCAACACGATACACAGCAGCACAGGTGGTGGAGTTGTTTTTCCGAGATGTTTTCAGGTTGCATGGTCTCCCAAAGACCATTGTTCGTGATCGGGACAGTCGTTTCATGGGCGGCTTTTGGCAGGAGCTCTTCCGTTTGGTGGGTACAGAGTTGACTCCGAACACCAGTTATCACCCTCAGACGAATGGGCAGACCGAGATAGTGAACAAGTGGCTAGAAGGCTACTTGCGAAACTATGTCACAGGGCAGCAAAAGGCATGGTCACGATGGCTGCACTTGGGGGAGTACTGTTACAACACCACTTTCCATATGTCCATTGGTATGTCCCCGTTTTACGCTTTATATGGATATCATGCTTTGTCTTTTGCTGACGTGATGTTTGGTGCTAGCAAGGCCCCCAGGGCCAAGGACTGGATCCAAGAGAGTCAGGATATACTCCGGGCTCTTAAGGACAACTTAGCTACAACACAGAATCAGCAAAAGTTGTATGCTGATAGAGGACGGGTTGAGAGGCAGTTTGAGGTAGGGGACTTGATCTACCTACGACTTCAGCGATATCGGCAATCCACACTGAAGCAAAAGGGGGACGAGATGCTCAAGCCCTGCTTCTATGGACCATACAGGGTGATACGCAGGATTGGGGAGGTTGCATATGAGCTAGAGTTACCCACAGGTAGCAGGATCCATAACATATTCCATGTATCCTGCCTGAAGAAGGCATGGGACAGCAAGTGACGGCAACAGAGGAGCTTCCACCAACAGATGATGAGGGGAATTTAGTGTTACATCCAGAAGCTATCATTGATACCAAGGAGAGGCAGCTGCGGAGCAGGACAATCAGGGAATATTTGGTGAGATGGAGGAACTTGTCAAATGAGGATGCCACTTGGGAGAGTGAGAAGATTTTGCAGCATCCATCATTACAGTTGCTTCAGGACAAGCAATGTTTTGGTGGGGAGAACAATAATAATCCCAATTAGCAGCAGTTAATTGGTGATATTAATTTTTGCCAGTTTACTTTTTATATAGTAAGTCAGTTAATAAAGTGGGTGAGAAGATACTTAGCCTACACTTAGGAAATAAAAAATTCCTAAAGTCACTTGAGCACATTATTATTTGGCAGCGTGGGGCCCAGAGGTCGAAGTGGCAACATGAGGGAAGTGGAAGCGTGGGCAGCATGGGTCCATGACAGCGTAGAGACAGAGGGACAACGTGGGCCAAGAGGGGCAGCGCAGTTGTGGTGGGGCCTAGGTGAGAGCAAGGCTCTCCAAGCATAAAGAGAGGAAGAGACTCCTCATTCATTTATTCGATTATGCATCTATGTTTTGTCTCTTGACATTGAGCATGCTTTTGCTGTTGAGCGAAGTCTGCAAGTGTTGTTCAGTACACCAGGTGTCTCCGAGCAGAGATCCCAACCTCAGCCCCGGGGGACTTCGAGTGCTTGCTCAGGTGAGGAGTTCTATCTATTTATTTTCAGGTGGGAGCCATAGTATCTTCAGCCAGGGATTACGCACTTGCTTGGACAGCGCAGTCTTGAGAAGGGATCACGCATTTCTTGGAGGAGGTAGTGCCAGAGGTGGAGATTAATCAGGGGATTCAGCCCGGGATAGTGAGAAGGGATCAACCCTTAGCTATTCCATCATTTTGGTAGAGGAGGAGGCCATTATTTGCAAGGATTAATTCAGGGCCAGCGTTATTCCTCAAGGGAGGTGATTTTCCGGGGTCATCCATTCCAGAATCCCTTTCTGGGCTTTTCTGGGTATTTGGAGGAGAGCTCGTTCTCAGAGTTTCGCATTTTTCTGAGCAGGGGAATAGCCCCAAAGAGCCATCCCATTCCAGCAGTAGCAACAATCCAGTAGCAGTGGCAGTAGTATTTTGGAGACAGCGCAGTCACTGATAGAGCAACCATTCCTTGAGTATTTCTGAGAGTATCTCCAGCTGGCCTTGTGCAAGCCAAGGTGCCATCATTTTGATCACCTTTGTACCTATTGTATCTTTCAGTTATATAATAAAATGGCTTAGCGCTCTCCATATTTTGCATTATGTATGTGATGTCTCTCTAGTTGTTGTAGTTTCTTGTTTATGATTACTGTTTATTTCTACTCGGAATATTACACCTTCCTATGGGAGAAAATTCTTACGCCATAGTATATAAACATGACTTTACTATCCCTATGATCACTTTCTCATGGGAATCTGATGAGGAGTTGAGGGAGGAGGATTATGAGTTAGATGAATGAAGGAGATTCAAGAATGAGCCTTTTGAAACACTTGTGGCCCATGGGGATGCCACTTGGTAGAGTGAGAAGATTTTGCAGCATCCATCATTACAGTTGCTTCAGGACAAGCAATGTTTTGGCGGGGAGGACAGTAATAATCCCAATTAGCAGCAGCTAATTGGTAATATTAATTTTGGCCAGTTTACTTTTTATATAGTAAGTCAATTAATAAAGTGGGTGAGAAGATACTTAGCCTACACTTAGGAAATAAAAATTTCCTAAAGTCACTTGAGCACATTATTATTTGGCAGCGTGGGGCCCAGAGGTCGAAGTGGCAGCATGAGGGAAGTGGAAGCATGGGCAGCATGGGTCCATGACAGCGCAGAGAGAGAGGGACATCATGGGCCAAGAGGGACAATGCAGTTGTGATGGGGCCTAGGTGAGAGCAAGGCTCTCCAAGCATAAAGAGAGGAAGAGACTCCTCATTCATTCGATTATGCATCTGTGTTTTGTCTCTTGACATTGAGCATGCTTTTGCTGTTAAGCGAAGTTTGCAAGTGTTGTTCAACACACCGGGTGTCTCCAAACAAAGATCCCAACCTCAGCCCCGGGGCACTTCGAGTGCCTACTCGAGTGAGGAGTTCTATCTATTGATTTTCAAGTGGGATCCATAGCATCTTCAGCCAGGGATTACGCACTTGCTTGGACAACGCAGTCTTGAGGAGGGATCACGCAGTTCTTGGAGGAGGTAGTGCTGGAGGTGGAGATTCATCAGGGGATTTAGCCCGAGATAGTGAGAAGGGTTCAACCCTTAGCTATTCCATCATTTTGGTAGAGGAGGAGGCCATTATTTGCAGGGATTAATTCAGGGCCAGCGTTATTCCTCAAGGGAGGTGATTTTTCGGGGTCATCCATTCCAGAATCCCTTTCTGGGCTTTTCTGGGTATTTGGAGGAGAGCTCAGTCCCAGAGTTTCGCATTTTTCTGAGCAGGGGAACAGCCCCAAAGAGCCATCCCATTCCAGCAGTAGCAGTAGCAGTAGTATTTTGGAGACAGCGCAATCACTGATAGAGCAACCATTCCTTAAGTATTTCTGAGAGTATCTCCAGCTGGCCTTGTGCAAGCCAAGGTGCCATCATTTTGATCACCTTTGTACCTATTGTATCTTTCGGTTATATAATAAAATGGCTTAGCGCTCTCCATATTTTGCATTATGTATGTGATGTCTCTCTAGTTGTTGTAGTTTCTTGTTTATGATTGTTGTTTATTTCTACTCGGAATATTACACCTTCCTATGGGAGAAAATTCTTACGCCTTAGTATATAAACATGACTTTACTATCCCTATGATCACTTTCTCATGGGAATCTGATGAGGAGTCGAGGGAGGAGGATTATGAGTTAGATGAATGAAGGAGATTCAAGAATGAGCCTTTTGAAACATTTGTGCCCCATGGGATTTTGATGGGGTTGTCTTGAAGGCTAGTTCTGGGGTCAGCATAGTTCTCATTTCCCCATCCGAAACCTATATATGTTTTCCTTAAAGCTCTACTTTTATTGTACTAACAACTTGGACAAATATGAAGCTCTCTTATTGGACATTCAGGCCGCTCAATCAAAGAAAATTCAATGATTGATCGTCATAAGTAAATCGCACCTAATTGTCTTGCAGGAAAGGGGGACCTTTAGTACCAAAAGGTTTCATTCTGATCTATCCCTCGATGCCTTAATTCCATTGTCAATGCCTTAGTCATGGCCACATCAAATTCCTAATGCATTGATGAAATATTTCTAAATTGGGAAGATTCGTTGTATACACCATATATCGACCTTCTATTCCTGATTACAATGAGCACTACTTGTAGTCAAAAGTGACAACAAGATAAATACCTTCCTCCAAAACCATGATGAGTCACATACCCATGAGGAGGATTTGGTCAATGAGCAACTCTTCAATACGGATAACCACAATATAGCCAAACCTGAAGATCACAATTCACCGGATATTGTGGACCTTAATCTAAGAACATCTTCCCCATAGATGATCAAGATTGGAAAAGGATTGGCAAAGGAAGAAAGGGATGATCTTGAAAGGTTGCTTAGGGAATTCAAAGATGTGTTTGATTGTCTTGTGATGATTTCAAAGCATATAGCCCAAATATTATACAACACACTATCCCTCTTAAGGAAGGGACCAAAACCTATGAAGCAAAATTTGAGACAAATGAATCCTAAGATTGCCCCCTCAATTAAAGAAGAGCTTCAAAAGATGGTTGATGCATGTATCATTGCCCATGTTCGTCATTCTTCCTAGATTTATAATCTCATGACTACCCAAAAGAAGACTGGAAACATTAGGATGTGTCTTGACTTTAGGGATCTTAACCAGGTGTGTCTAAAAGACAATTACCCGTTGCCAAATATGGAAAGCTTGCTGCAAAGAATAACAAGTTCCCAAATGATGTCATGTTTGGATGGTTTCTTCGGGTATAATCAGGTTGTTGTAAAAGAGGAAGATCATACAAAACTCCATGGGAGACTTTTATGTATCTTAGAATGCCATTTGGTTTACTCAATGTTGGTTCTACTTTCAAAGGGCCATTGATTTTTCTTTCAGAGACCTGATAGGGAAAAGCATGGAAATATACCAAGATGACTTAATTGTGGCTTCCAAAGAGACAAAAGATCATTGCATGCATCTGAGAAAAGTATTTGAGAAATGCAAGCAATATAACATTTCTCTCAACCCTAAGAAATACATTTTCAGGGTCGATCAAGACAAATTGTTGGGCCATGTGGTATCTAAAGAAGGAATTAGTATTGACCCAAAGAGAATTGAAGTAATTAAGAAAATACCTCACACTAAGGATAAAGGATCCTTAAGATCATTCTTTGGAAAGATCAATTTCATAAGAAGATTCATGCCAAACTTTGTAGAGATCATTAAACCAATGAATGACTTATAGAAAAAGGATGCTTCCTACACATGGGATACTATGAAAAATAGATCTTTCGAGGAATCATTAAACCAATGAATGACTTATTTTAAAAGGATGCTTCCTACACATGGTACTGTGAAAAATAGATCTTTCGAGGAAATCAAAGAAAGAATTGCATCTTCCCTTGTTCTGTCCAGTGTTGATTATGCTAAAGACTTCATCATCTATTCATTTGCTTCTAAAGATACTATTGCTAGTGTACTCATGCAAAAGGACGATGAAGGAAATGACTGACCAATATCCTTCTTGAGTCAACCACTTCGAGATGCCGAGTCAAGCTATATTATCACTGAGAAGCAAGTGTATTCCCTTGTTAAGTCTCAAAAGTACTTTAGAGCAAATGTGGGGTACAACAAAATATATGCCTACGTTCCTTACATTTAAATTTGGCAACGAGGGAAAAACTCCACTTTGCACTGCTCATATGATGGACATGATATTTTTGTTGGATTCCTCTTTAGGAGAGGTGCAAGATTGATCTAAGATCATCTTGTTTGGATGAGTAGAAGTTGGATTTTGAATTTATTTTCCACATGTGCAATTTGTCAAGGTCGGCCAGAATTGTAATGTAGGTTCACAAGCCCCAAAAGATGTGTCACAGAACCTCATTGATGGATATAAAAAGGAGAGACTCAAATCTCATTTGGACATCAACTCATCTCACACATTCTCTCTCCTTCTGATTGGTTCATACAGCCTTAGGAGACATTCTCTCTCCTTCGCACATGTGAAAGAGAAGCTGAAGTTTTCGGACTATTTCAAGGGTTTCTGTTGCAGCATTGACCTTGGGTCAACTCACATCATTTGATTTTGATTTTTGGGAAAGATTCCGATTTTGGGAGGCCGAATTTGGTGGCACAGAAATCGAGGAATTCTAAGATGATTTAACTTTTGCGTTGACCACAGCGTTGACTGCAGATTTGACCGAAGTTTGACCGCAGCGTTGACCAAGTTTGACTGAGGAATTGCACACTGTTTTGGGTTGACTTTGACAGTTTCATGAGGCTGAGTTTGATTGGCTTTGACCGAGCTCCATTGGGAGACATTTTGTTGGTTTGACCAGCGTTGACTTTGCTGGCTAGGGCATCCTGTTGACTACTAAAAAATTGTACTTGCTCTCTCTGCTAAATTAGAAGAATAATAAGAAGATTCGATCAAAGGGTTTTCCTCGCATTGGGGTTTTTCCCTGGCATCTGCCAAATTATTGTGTTCTCTTGTCTTGGCTTGTCTTCTGATTGTTTATTTATGTTCTATGTAATGTGATTACTAAACAGGAAATTGAATTGGGCTAATAAGAAAGATTGAAGTAAATTTCTTAAGCATAGAACATACCATCGTTAACTAAAATTAACATGGTATCAAAGCTAAGGTGAAGACAAAGCCCATGCAAGAGTGAGAAGAGCAATCACTGAAAGTTGAATAGACAAGGACCAGGGTCAATGGCTTCCTCATCATAATTCAAATCTGATGACAAGCTCAATGATAAGTCTGATTATCATTCTTGGAAAATGTCCTTGGACCTAACAATGGAGGAACAAGATGTTATGGATTATGTGCAGGGAAAGATCACTGAGCCTCCATCAAATGCACCGGCTGCCACTTAAACAAAGTACAAGAAAGGGGAAAACAAGGCGAAGAAGATCATCAGGGATTCTATTCATAAGCACTTGGTTGCTTATATCTCCGAGGTGGGCACATCTAAGGAGATGTATGATAAGTTGGTTGGCATGTTCATGGCTAGCAATGCTAATCAAATTCTCTTTTTGAAGAACAAGTTGAAGAACATCAAGATGGACAAGGGAGATTCCATCCAATCCTATTTCAAGAGGATCACCGAAATCAAGAATGATCTCTTAGCTATTGGAGAGGTCATATCTAACCGAAAGCTCACTCTCATTGATCTTGGAGGACATCCCCAGGCATGGTATGTATTCAATACCACTATTCTCAATAATAATATAATTCTTGATTTTGATGAATTGTTGACAAGATGCACTCAAGAGGAGACGGGATGATGGAGAGAAACCATCCCTCAAATTGAAATGGAAGTGAACCTACTGCCTTCATCGCTCATGCAAAGAAGAGGAATAATGTTGGTCTGAGAAATCAAAAATCGAGGATGAGTGGGTCCCAAGGGAAGGAAGGGTATATGTTACAATTGTAACAAGTTTGGTCACTATGCTAGAGAGTGCCCCAATAAAAGGGACTCTCCCTGAGATGATGACTACAACAACAACAACAACTTCAGGGGGAATAGAAATCAAAGGAACAACGGGTTCAAAGGAAAGAGGAAGGCTCCCTTTGATCGAAATGGAAATGGAAATGGTCAACCTTTCAAAAGGTCAAGGAACTCCAGGTATGATGAACCTAATGTTGTTGATAACAAGAGATATGAATATATTTTTATATCTTCCCTCTCTGTTGAATCTCCTCCCAACACACTGGATAACTGGTTGATTGATAGTGGTCTTTCAAGGCACTTCACTGGATATAAAGAGGCCCTCCTTGATTTGCTTGAAAATGATACAAATTTGGAAATTATCCTTGGAGACAATGCCACCTATCTCATGAAAGGGACAGGGACTGTGACCCTTCATCTAAATCAAGGTCAAGTCCTTAGTTTGCAAGATGTGTTGTATGTACCTGACTTGAAGAACAATCTAGTGTCTATCTCGGCGATGGAAGAAAGGATTCAAGGTGGCATTCATCGATGGAAAGGTACGCATTTGGAAGAGGAACTTCAAAGAAGCATTCACTCTTGGTTTCAGGGTTGATACACTCTATCAGGTTGGAGGAAGTTCGTTAGGAGCCATGACATGTAACACAACTCTTCAATCCGAGCTATGGCATCGGAGGTTTGCACACCTTCATTATAAAGCCCTTCCCGAAGCAAGGAAGTTGGTCACAGGTATGCCCGATTTCAAAGATTATCACGAGGGTCTATGTCAGGGTTGTGCCAAAGGAAAGCATATTCCCCTCAAGTGTCACCAAGACTTTTGATATTCTACAACTAATTCATTATGATCTATCTGGTATGTTGCCTGTAACATCCTTGGGAGGATGCCTATATTATGTAACTTTTATATATGACTTCTCTCGCAAGACATGGATATAATTCTTGAAGAAAAAGGACAAAGTATTCAAATGGTTTTGTATCTTCAAGGCCTTGGTTGAAAATCAAACAAGGAAGAAGATCAAAATTTTGAGGACCGATAATGGAACTGAATATGAGTCAAATGAATTCAATGACTATGGCACGGAAGATGCCATTAAGAGGGAGACAACTACTGCATATACTCCCGAACAAAGTGCCATTGCCGAAAGGAAGAATAGAACCATTCTAGAAGCTGCTCGTGCCATGATTTATAACCAAGGTCTTCCAAAGTTCCTATGGGGAGAAGCTGCCATTGTGTATGTTCAAAATAGATGCCCATATTCAACATTGGACTCCAAAACTCCCGAAGAAGTCTTCTATGGTAAGAAACCTGATGTTTCTCATTTTAGAATTTTTGGAAGTCTCGTATATTTTCATGTGTCGAAAGAAAAGAGAAGCAAATGGGATGCTTCTGTAAAGAAGGGAACATTTGTGGGCTACAGTGAAACCTCAAAGGCATATAGAATCTATGTGCCTGGTCAAAGAGAAGTGGAGATATGTCATGATGTCACCTTCGACGAAGATGTTGCCCTCGGGGCGGTTAGAGATCTTCCTATCTCAAAGGAAGACAAAGAAGAAGCAGCAGGAAAGCAGGAAGAACCGAAGGATGAATTGATGTCTGATGTTGAAGGTCTGATGGATCCTATAGATCCACCTTCTTCAAATAAAAGAAGACCCTCATGGTTTAGAGACACTCTCGAAGATGTCGAGAGACATATTGCTCCAAGGGGAACATTCCATGAAAGTAAGAAGTTGAATAGATACCAAGGGTACTTAGTAGCCATGAGAACCATTATACAATCTGAGCCTGGAACGTTTGAAGAAGTCGTGAAGCATCAAGTTTGAAAAGATGCTATGAACGAGGTATATGAGTCAATCATGAAAAATAATGTCTGGGATGTGGTCAATAGACCGAAGGACAAATATGTTGTCACCTCGAAATGGCTCTACAAGATCAAGCATGGAGCCAATGGAAGTGCTGAAAAATTCAAGGCAAGATTTGTTGCCCGAGGCTTCTCTCAAAAGGAAGGAATAGATTATGACGAAATATTTGCACCTGTTGCCTGCTACACCACCATCTATTCGATCATTTCCTTTGCTGCATCGCAAGGATGGAGTCTACATCAGATGGATGTCAAGACTGCCTTCTTACATGGCTCAATCAAGGAAGAGGTCTATGTGCAACAACCTTTAGGGTTCGAAGTTCGAGAAAGAGATACACATGTATGCAGGTTGAAGAAAGCCCTCTATGGGTTGAGGCAAGCCTTCAGGGCTTGGTATGAGAGGATCAATAGCTACTTGATGAAGCTAAGCTTTACTCCATAGTATTAAAAACCGAAACTGGTGACTGAACCTGTGGACCTAATGAATCGAGTTTCGAACAAGAACCGGTCAAACTGGGACTGGTCAGATCTCAATGAACCAGTTTTTAAAAAAATACATTAAATAATTAATTTTTAATAAAAAATATATTTTTTTAAGATTTGCAACCATGATTCCAAGCCAATAGAGACAAAATCTGCAAAGTTTGCTCATTTATATACCATGTAAAGGTGAAAATATCAAAATGGCACCAAGTGAAATACATATCATCGACAAAATACATAAGTAATGAGGCTCTAAATGGCCTCTAGAGTCCAAAAAAAAGGCCTACAAACTATGGGGCCACTGACCTACTACAAATCTACATATATGATATTAGTGATCAACATTATCACTTGAAACTTCTCATCATGATCAAACTCAGTTGCTTGAGTCTCGACTCCCAAACTTTGCAACTGCTCGAGTCACAAACTTCTCTATTGGTTTAGTGACTTGAGTCTCAAGCTTCTGAAGGTATTCTGCCCTAATATGCCTTATTACTTCATTTGGTGCTCCACATGGCTTTACATGGCCTCCTATCCCAGCCAAGTGTTGCTTGAACCTATAAATACCCCCTCCTACAACAGATTTTTGGTAATATTTGCATATCATTCAGCCATCAATCATATCACAATGATCCCATGCAGTATCCTTGGCTTTTGGAGGCATGATGGCTACTACTTAGCTCAAACTCTTTGTTGTTCTACTACTCCAGCAAAAACTCAACACTCTCCAAGCTCTCAGTCAAACCCACAAGAGCTGAAAATGAGATGTGTGAGACAAATGAGAGGGTACCCCTGCTTTTAAAGGATTAGGGAGGGTGTTTTTGGAGGGAAACAACCCTCCTTTTCCCTCCAAGACCATCCATTACCGTCCAAAACTACGTCTGTGGGTCCCTCTGCAGTCGTGGCAGCTAACCAACTGGTTTGTGGATAAAACGGTTGGTTTATCCATAAACCGGCTGGTTAGCACTGGTCGAACCAGACTTTTGGGTCAAAGGCCACCCTTAACCGGTTTTTTTTTCCGGTTTGACCTGGCTGGCCATTGAACTGGCCGGTTTGACCAGTTACCGGTTTGAACCAGCCGGTTTTGAATACTATGCTTTACTTGAAGTGATGTTGATCCAAACCTTTACTTAAGGTTGATAAAGACAAGCCTCTCATTCTGGTTCTCTATGTGGATGATCTCTTCCTGACATGTGTTGACCCTCTTATTCATCAATGTAAGAGGGGGCTAGCTTCTGAGTTTGAAATGAAGGACTTAGGACTGATGCACTATTTCCTAGCCTGGAGATCTGGCAAAAGGCAGGTGAGATTTTCCTTTCTCAAGGAAAACATATTGTGAAAAGAAAGATTTGGGATGGTGGAATGCAAGTCCATGACTACTCCGAAGGAACTCAACTTTAAGTTGTGTGGAAGTGTTGTTGGGCCCGATTTGGGAAATCCTACCGAGTATCGTCAACTCGTAGGGACCCTGATCTTCTTAGTGAACTCACATCCGGACATATGTTTTGTAGTGAACATGTTGAGTCAATACATGGTCGAGCCTCATCACATTCACTGGATTGGTGCCAAGAATTTCTTGAGATATCTCTAGGGCACAATAAACCATGGGCTGAGATACACGACCGAGAGTATGAGGCTCCATGGATATACTGATGCCAACTGGGCAGGCAGTGTGTTGGATCATAAGAGCACATCTAGATGTTGCTTCACCTTAGGTTCTGCTTCGATCTCCTGGATGAGAAGGAAGCAGAAATCAGTTGCTTTGAGCACCGTCGAGGCCAAACACATTGCAACAAGTATGGCCTGTTGTGAAGTTATTTCGTTGAGAAAGCTCTTTAGTGAGATGTTTGGGCATGTGCTGGATACCACCATGATCCTTTGTGACAACCATAGTGGGATTCGACTTTCATAGAATCCTGTGTTCCACGACCGCTCCGAGCATACTGATATCAGGTACCAATTTATCTGGGATATGGTACAGCAAGGCGTCATAAGGCTCCATCACATTGGGACTAATGAGTAGGTCAAAGATATTCTCACAAATCCCAAAGGCAAGGTCAAATTCTTAACCTTTTGTGAGAAGTTTGGTATCGTGGACAAACCCTATTATGAGGGTCGCGCTTGAATTAGACTTTGAGCTCTGGGAGCTCCAGGGGGCTTGGGGATAGCTTCTTGGAGCTATAAGCAACCATAGGGCTAGGTACGCCTTACCTTGTTGATGTGCTATTTCCCCATCGTTATGATATTGAGTTGGTTCACCCTCTCTTGATCTATGCTCCACTTACATCCTACCCATGTAGTCCGAGACTCATGGGAAGTACCTCTCATCTGGCCAATGAGTTGGGATACGAGGATAGAGACCATAGCATTACGGATAGATGCATCGTGTATTGTCGTACTCTCTATGTCTAGGATGGGTTGTGTCCAACAACTTGATCTGGGATCAAGTCTGATTGAGGTTTTTACCTCTAAACTGACTTCAGGTCAGTGGAGAGTGGCAAAGTCTTTGTGACTCACTCTCAATCATACCTTCTTTATTATTTCTTCTATAGCAGAGCAGAGCAGAGCCAGAAAAGTATAGAGACAGCAGGATGACACACGATGACAAGATGATATATGATAGTACATGATGGTACTTGATGACAGGATTGCACAGGTTGAGAGATGGAAGGACAAGTGGAGTTCTCCCTAGTTGAGAGGGAGTGTTAAATTTGGCAACTAGGGAAAACTCCACTTTGCACTGCTCATATGATGTAGATGACATTTTTGTTGGATTCCTCTTTAGGAGAGGTGCAAGTTCATCTAAAGATCATCTTATTTGGATAAGCAGAAGTTGGATTTTGAATTTATTTTCCACACGTGCAATTTGTCAAGGTCGGCCAAAATTGTAATGTAGGCTCACAAGCCCCAAAATATGTGTCACACACCCTCATTGATGGATATAAAAAGGAGAGACTCAAACCTCATTTGGACATCAACTCATCTCACACATTCTCTCTCCTTCTGATTTATTCATATAGCCATAGGAGACATTCTCTCTCCTTCGCACATGTGAAAGAGAAGTTGAAGTTTTCGGACTATAATAAGGGTTTCTGTTGCAGCATTGACCTTAGGTAAACTCACATCATTTGACTTTGATTTTTGGGACAGATTCCAATTTTGGGAGGCTGAATTTGGTGGCACAGAAATCGAGTAATTTCAAGTTGATTTGACTAGTGCGTTGACTGCAGATTTGACTGAAGTTTGACCACAGCATTGACCAGGTTTGATTGAGGAATTGTAGACTGTTTTGGGTTGACTTTGACTGTTTCATGAGGCCGAGTTTGACTGGTTTTGACCGAGCTCCATTGGGAGACATTTTGTTGGTTTGACCAGCGTTGACTTTGCTGGCTAAGGCATCCTGTTGACTGCTGAAAATTGTACTCTCTTTGCTAAATTAGAAGAATAATAAGAAGATTTGATCAAAAGGGTTTTCCCCGCATTGGGGCTTTTCCCTGGCATCCGCCAAATTATTGTGTCCTCTTGTCTTGGCTTGTCTTCTGATTGTTTATTTATGTTCTATCAGCATTTATTGTCAATGTTAATGTGATTGCTAAACAGGAAATTGAATTGGGCTAATAAGAAAGATTGAAGTAAATTGCTCTAAGCATAGAACATACCATTGTTAACACTTACCCTGTCGTGAAAGATGTGTTGTCACAAACTGACTATCTTGGATCCCAAGGGAAATGGGTTGCAAAAATACAAGAACATGACCTAAATATTCATCCTAAGAAGATCATCAAGGGTCAAGGTTTGGCCGAGATGTTGACCGAAAGTAATAGCGAAGCTATCCAAGAAGGAGAGAATGAGCAAGTGTGTGCCACTACTATTGAACTTGAGAATGATGAATGGTATGTCGACATCATCTATTACTTGCACAACTTATCCGCCCCTCCTCACCTCATTAATCACAAAAGAAGAGCTCTGAGATTAAAGGCAGCCAAATATTGCTTGACTCAAGAATGCCTTGGTTGGATGAGCCCTAATGGAGTAATTCTCTGATGTGTAAGTAAAGAAGAATCTGAAAATATAATGAAGGAATTCCATGTTGGATTTTGTGGAGGACATTATGATGTCAGGACTACCGCACACAAAATCCTAAGGGCAAGGTATTATTGGCCGTCCATTTTTGTTGATACTTTGAATTTTGTCAAGCGATGCCAACCATGCCAATTATTCGTTGGAAAGCAACAAATTACCGCTAGGCCCCTAAAGAATGTCATTGTAGATGCACCCTTTCAACTATGGGGTCTTGATTTCATCGGTGAATTTAAGAATATTTCAAGCAATGGTCATAAATGGATCCTCACTGCCACTGATTACTTCACCAAATCGGTAGAGGCAATGCCTACTAATAAAGCAACCGATCAAGTGGTCATGGATTTCCTTGAGGAAAGAATTATTACCAAGTTTGGTGTCCTCGCCAAGATTGTGATTGATAATGCAAATGCATTCAATTCTATGGCTTTGACATCCCTTCGTAATAAATATGGAATAATCATGTCACACTCATCTAACTATTACCCTCAAGGAAATGGCCAAGTTGAATCAAGAAATAAAAACCTCATAAAGATAATCAAGCAAATGGTTGGTGAAAACAAACGAAATTGGGATAACAAAATCAACTACGCTTGATGGGCTGACCATACCACCATAATGCCTCAACTGGATATAGCCTGTTTCAATTAGTTTACAATGTAGAAGTTAAGTTGCCTATACAACTCCATTTGTATGACCTTGAATGCTTAAAGGCTTTTCCTGACCAAAAAGATGCCATACAAGCCCGAATTGACCAATTCGTCGAGTCTGATGAGATTAAGAGGAAAGCCCTTGACCAACTTGGGCACAACCATGAGAAAATGAAAACTGCTTTCGATAAACAAGTAAACAGAAAATCCTTTGAGCCCAGGAACCTTGTTCTTCTATGGGACAAAAGAAGGGAGAAGCCCATGCACAAGATGTTGGAGAATCTATGGATAGGTCTGTATAGGATATCTAATATAGCCTGTATAAACTCATACCATTAGTGGAGAGCCTATTCCCATTCCTTTAAATGGGAAGCTCCTCAAGGAATACTTCCATGAGGGTACTTGACATCAAAGTTGCACAAAATGGGGAAACGAGTACGAGTTTCCAAAACGGGTACAGGTACGAAACGTGCCCCCCCCCCCCCCAATTTTGGAAACGGGGAAATGCAATATATATATATATATATATATATTAGTACAATTAAGAAATATGTGCAATCATAAAGCATACATGATACATTATAATTTATTACATTATGATTAAATTGTCCAATGCCAATGCATAAACTATAAGTCTTTAAATTTACATCACATTTACTCATGAATGATCACATAATGAAAATAGCAGTATCCAAAACTAACCACGAGAAATTTCTAATTTCTTGTCTCGTTCTTGATTGGGAGTATCCTCTTGTATAGTCGAACGGCCTTAGTGCTTTTGATTAAATACAAGTTCCATACCCGAGTACCCTAGGTACTCTTGATTATTGGGAGTCTCCCTTGCATAGAGGGCCTGGTTCTCTTGATTAAATACAAGTTCCAAACCCTAGTACATGAAAAAATCCAATGGAAACATTGCAATCACCCCAATCCTGAAATTCTGAAAAAAAATGTTAAGTCTGCTGGATTTTGAGTGAGATATAAAATTCTACTTTCTCCATATGAAATCCAATGAGAGCAAAACCACTCTCAAACATCCTAAGTCATTTCATGGTAATGTTAACATTACCATGAACTGCATATCAACACTAGGGCCATAGGCTTGAACATTAGGCTACCCTAAAACAAAACAAAAAATGATTAAAAAAATAATAAAACACAAACTGAAAAAAAAAACTAAAAAAAGAAGTTTAAACATCGAAAACGTGCTTGTACGGCTTGGAAACGTGTTTCCGTCCGTACTGTGCACGTTTCCCCAATGTGAAATGACCCAGTATGGACGGAAACGCGTTTCCAAGTCGTATGGTACAATGAAATGTGTTTTCGTTTCGTTTCCGGGCTGAAACTAACCTCTGTGCAACGTTTCCTGCAACATAGCTTGCAACATAGCTTGACACTGTATCATATGCATGTTTGAGTGGGATGCATTGCATATTGACTTTTTCGATTAAGCCAAACATCATATAATGTTACCATGCTAGATTAGGTGCATTTAGATTAAAATTGCATTCTAGGTTAGATTTTATTTCCTATTGATTTTTCGGACTAACAAAATCATGGGCGATCAAAGGACGCCATAAAACGCATGTTGCCCTGCTTACTTCATCTTTGATGTGCAGGTAACAGGTCTATGGTACCAATAGATAATTGGTATTCTCATGGCTTCCCCATTTGAGTACATGATTCGTGCACTCTACTAAGAGCTCATGTCGCAGATGGAGCCAGATGTTACCCACCACCAGTGGGTGACTGTAAGGTCCTAAATTTCTAAATTTAGTTAAGGATCCTACTACTACTCTAATTCAATTCCTGAAATTCACCATCAGAATCTAACAGGTATAATTATTTGAGTCTAGATTTTCAATAAGCATTGAAAATTATTAACACTAAAATTTTGATTTTAACATTCAGAATAAGAATACGGAATTTAACAATCAGAATAGGAATTTAAGTAGTAATTCAGAATAAGAATATGGAATTTAATAATCAGAATAGGAATTCAGCAGATAACTAATATTTTACCTTCATAACAAAATTCATGAAGTATATTTTTAGATACTAACCTGATTTTCCTTGCTGTGTTCGATGATGATTTTCCTTACTGTAAACTCCTCTTGCTTCACCGCCTTTGTTCCTATTTTCGTTTCAAAATACCAAAACCACCCAGCCAACTGAATATTGCTGCAGTATTCAGTTCCAAAATCCTCAAGTTTGAGATATTTTGGCCCCCGTGCCCAAAATTTCAGAACAATGGAGACTCTGTAATTCTTGATCTAGTTCGTCTTTCCAGCTCTCAACTCAACTCCTCAACCCTTCAGCCATTTTCTCCTTCATTTCCTCCCCTTCCTTTCTTCTACTCTTCATACGGTTAAATATTCCATCTTAGGCAGTTACCACCTCCTCACCTCCTTCTTATTCATTTATTAGGTACATACGTGTAAATCTCTATTTTGAATGAGGGATACGTATGAGTTTGTCTTTAAATTCATAATTCTTTTTATTATTTTACTTTAATTTATTTTAATTTTATCAAATTATAATATTTTATATATACATGTGTATTTTAAAATTTATTTCTTTTAATCATATTTAAATTAAAATATAACTTCACATATATTTACATTAATAATTATTAAATAAGACTACTTTCTTCACAAATAAGGTACCAGGTCCATTTATCTTTTACTCAGGCATCCTTCATAAATAATTATACTAGTGTAAGACATACGACGCATGCCTATGTAGCTATCGTACGCATATATCGTATGCTTACTAATATCTTTCGTTTATGATTAAAAATGGGTCATTACATTACTCCCTCCCTTTAAAAAGTTCGTCCCGAAGTTAGGGTTTATATGATATATTGAATTATTTCCATGGTTGGTGTGATTATGTGAGGAAAATTTTTCTCAAACTATTCTAGAATCATCCTATCCTTCCTAATCTCTTCCGCTCCCATCCTATCCATCCTCTACTAGGTATGCAATGGTGTCCTATATAGTGACATAACCATTCATGGATAGTGTCGACTCTATCGACCTAATATCCCAGTAGGCATCCGACAGTTATCATCACACGTCTAGGGGAGCGTGACTTGCACAACCCTCTCCCATGACCCCAAGTTTTGGAAGATAAACGGTGGGAAATACCTCCACCCTTCCTTTTAGGACCAACAGTAATATCTTATCATGAAATCTCATGGAGTCTCAATTGTTCTGAAATTTTGTCATCTCGTGGTCATTTTGGTAACGATCTTATCTGCAATTTAAACACTTGTCCATACATCATAACATATGCATTGATATATTCAAAACAATTTGCATTCATATAACAATTTTGTGTAATTCATACATGTTGCTATCTATGACCTAACATATTTAGTCATTCCATATTAAAATGTAGTTATTCTGTTATTTCTATTTCTTTAATCATGCAGAAATGAAATAAATTTATAGATATCTTTATTTATAACATAATCTATGATCTAATTTCATATTTCCGCAATGTTAATTAAATGACATATTTTATATTGGTATCCATGTACCAGTAAAGTTAAACAATAACATATATTATGTATCAACAGAGTCAAATAAACATCATATCTTTATGGTATCCATGTACTAGCAAAATTCATTTCTCAAATGTCCAAAATGGAGTAGTTATATACACATAAAATGTTCAGTTTCTCAAAATTTAGCACAGGTTGGGGTATTTTTGACATATGGCCTCTGTATCTTCCCAAGTAGCCGATACGGGGCTATATTTGTCCCACTGGACTTTAATTTGATCTACTAGTCGGTTCCTGAGTTGTCGAACCTTACGTTCCAGCATACGTAATGGTTCGACCATGATGGTTCCCTCATCCGATACTTGCAGTTCCTTCCATTGAAGATTATGAGATTTGTCAGCAATATAGTGTCGTAAGACAGATACATGAAATACATTATGAATTTTATGCAAGTGGGGTGGCAGTGCAAGACGATAGGCGACAGGTCCAACTTTTTCCAGGACTTTGAACGGTCCAATAAATCGGGGAGATAATTTTGTCCCTTTTCCAAATTGTATGGTGCTTTTATTTGGCTTGATGCAGATGAAAACTTGATCTCCTACTTTATAGCTTCTAACTGTCCTGTGAGCATTAGCATAATTTTTTTGTCTATCATGTGCCTCTTTCAATCGTTGCCTAATTTGCTTTACTTGTTCTTCCATCTCTTGGATTAATTCTGGCCCCACTATTACCCAGTCTTCTAATCTGTCCCAGCTTAATGGTGTTCTGCAGGGTCTTCCGTATAATGCTTCAAATGGAGGCATCCCAATTGAACTGTGATAACTATTGTAGTATGCGAATTCAACTAAGGTTAAGTACTTTTCCCAGTGTGATTGATGATCCATAACATACATTCTTAGCATATCTTTTAGTACTTGGTTTACCCTTTCTATTTGCTTGTCGGTCTCAGAATGATAAGTTGTACTTAAATTTAATTGAGTTTCTAGGGCTGATTGCATACAAGTCCAAAATCTTGACGTGAATCGAGTCTCTATCTGATATGATTTTATTAGGTACTCCATGAAATCTAATAATTTCATTTATGAATACCCAAACTACATCAGCAACTTCGTAAGTATCTTTTACAGGAATAAAATGAGCGCTTTTTGTTAATTTATCCACCACCACCAAAATGGCATTATGCTTTTGTGGTGTAAGTGGCAGCCCAACGATAAAATCCATAGAAATTATTTCCCATTTAGTCATAGGAATGTCGTGAGGTTGTAAGAGACCTTCTAGGTGACAATGATCAGCCTTTACTTGTTGACATTCAAGACACTTAGTGATGAACTGGACAATGTCATTTTTCATGTTTGTCCAGAAAAAGAGTTTCTTTGTATCAGCATACATTTTCTTTACTCCTGGATGTGCACAATACACTGCCCTATGGACTTCCTTCAGGATGGTGTTTCGAAGATCTCCACTATTTGGTATGTACATCCTTCCACGGAATCGTAAAATTCCGTCATCTTCCAGATCATATCCCTCAAACTTAGGTTCCTTTAAATGGTTATTATCAAGTCCATACCTTACTTTCAAGTACCAACTATCTCTCACGAGATGTTCTAGTACTCGTTTTCTTAAGTCTACCTTGATAGGTATGAGGGAGAATATTCATGGTCTTCTACTTAAAACATCTGCTACTACATTCTCTTTCCCTTTTATATATGAAATTCCAAAGTCATATTCACTTAAGAGTTTACTTCATCGTCTTTGTCTAGCATTCAAGTCTCTCTGGGTGAACAAATATTGTAGACTTTGGTGGTCGCTTTTGAGCTCAAAGTTTCTCCCTACCAGGTAATGTCTCCATATCTTTAAAGCTAGTACCATGGCAGCTAACTCTAAATCATGCGTAGCATAATGTTCTTCATGAGGCTTTAAATATCTTGAAGCATATGCTATTACGTCTCTATCCTGCATTAATATTGCACCCAATCCTTGTTTGGATGCATCGGTACACACAGTAAAGTATTTTTCCATATCAGGTACTCGCAAAATTGGTGCACTAGTCAATAATCTTTTAAATTCGGAAAATGCTTTATGACATTTCTCAGTCCATTCATACCCAACACCTTTGCGTTGGAGGGTTGTGATAGGCTTCGCAATCTTAGAGAATCCTTCTATAAACCTTCGATAATAACCTGCTAAGCCCATAAAACTTCGCACTTCTCATGCATTTTTAGGTATCGGCCATTTCATGATTGCTTTCACCTTTTCAAGATCTACTAAGATTCCTTCACCAGATATAATATGTCCCAAGTAATGAATCTCTTTTTGAAAGAAAGAACACTTGGATAACTTCCCATATAACTGGTGTTCCCTAAGGCAAGATAATTCTATCCGAAGATGTTCTTCATGTTCTTTCTCATTCTTAAAGTATATGAGAATATCATCTAAAAAGACTTGTACAAATTGATCGAGGTATTTGCGGAAAACACTGTTCATAAGATTCATGAATACCGCTGGTGCATTTGTCAATCCAAAGGGTACCACAATGAATTCATAATGCCCAAAACGAGTTCGGAATGCAGTTTTAGAAACATCACTTTCTTTAATCCTTAGTTGATGATAACTTGATCGTAGATCGATCTTTGAAAAGACCACAACTCCTTTCATTTGGTCAAAAAGGTCATCAATTCGAGGCATTGGATACCTATTCTTTACTGTAGCTCGATTTAAATCTCGATAATCTATACACAATCGCAAGGACCCATATTTATTCTTGACGAAGATTACAGGTGCACCCCAAGGTGAAATACTAGGTCGAATGTGCCCTATTTCCAATAGTTCCTTCAATTAGATTTGTAATTCTTGAAGCTCTGGGGCTGTCATTCTGTATGGTGTTTTAGAAATTGGTTTCGTACCAGGTTTTAATTCTATTGTGAGATCCAGCTCTCTTTTGGGAGGTAATCCTGGTAATTCCTTTGGAAAAACATCCGAAAATTCGGATAACACCGGATATTGTTCTAAGGAGGGTCCTTTCTCCTTGCTTACTTCTTGAACTGCATATACCTGACAACCTTTTCTTAAACACGTTTCATTTGCATTGCTGATATGAAACGTAGGGACACTTTTCTCGTAATACCTTGGATTTGGATTGTCTTTCCTTCATCATTTATACAAAGTATTGTTTTCTCGTAACAATCTACCCATGCTTTATGAGATTCTAACCAATCCATCCCTATAACGAGGTCATAAGTTCCTAAGGCTGTGACATATACTTTTAGTTTTGTCAAACAGACTCCTAGGTCAACTTTACATTCCTCAACACTTAAATCTACAGATTGAAGTTCTCCTGAAGCCATTTCTACCTGTCTAAAATCGTTTTGCTTGCAAGCTGCCAACCCGCATCTATTTAATGCAGATGATGAAATAAAATTATTAGTAGCACCAGTATCAAATAAAATTTTAAGTTTTATTCCATTGATAGTACCTGAAGATTCCACAACAGTGGACTGATGTGCTGCCTCGTTATTGTTGACCACAGCATGGATTCTATGATTGCCTTGAGTACTTGATGATGGTTCTTTTCCGACTCTTTGTATTATATTTGACAAGACTTCTGGACAATCACGTTGAAAATGAGGTCCTCCACATCCCCAACAATTAACTTGATATGGTCCCCTTGAGTCAGATTGTAAATTTCTAGACAAGGAGCTTCGTCCTCTTGTGCCACTTCCTCTTCCATTTCTTCCTCTATTAGCAGTCCCTCAAGATTGCCATGGCCTAGTATTTGATGATTCAACAGCTACAGTATTAATGGTCATGGAAGTTCTTGCTCCTAATCCTCTCGGAGTAAACTTGTTACAATAAGGAGGTGGTCTAGAGCTACTTCCCCTGAAGAAGTTCCGGGGAGTCTTTCATGTAAATCTTGGCTGTGCGGGTTCTGTTGGCCTAATATCTCTTTTAATCCCTAAATGTTTCTCTGCATACCGTGCACATTCAATTGCCTCAGCTACTGATGACGATTTCCACATTCTGACCATAGTCTTGATTCGAGGGTTTAATCCATATACAAAACGCTCGGCCTGGCGTTCGTCAGTATCTAGATAAGGAATATATTTTACCAGCTCCATAAACCTTATCTCATATTCTTCCACTATTTTATTCCCTTGGACTAACATATGGAAGGCTCCAGCTTGTTGTTCTTGCAAGAAAGGTGGTAAGTATTTTGCACAAAATCTTTCCTCAAACAACTCCCAGGGAACGTTGTCTGATGTGAGATGTTGTTTTTCTAAATTTCCCCACCAAACCAGAGCACTTCCTCTGAGTTGAAATATAGCGATCTTTGTTTTAGAGGTAGAATAATATTCTCTTAATGCAAAACATCTTATCATTCCTTCTAACCATTCTTCAGCACGTTCTCCTGCTCGTCCTCCTGAAAATTATGGAAGCTTAATCTTTTGTAGTTCTCTAGAAATGTCTTCTTTTGGTGGCTTATAATCACAATCTTTAGACTTTTCAGAATGTTTTTCCTCAAGATGAGGTTGCTCTTCTTTAGAGTTGGTTGGTTGCGACCCTTTTAATGTTTCTAGAATGGCTTCTAATGAGCGCATTATAGCAGTTAATTCAGGTGCTAGAACAACTGGTGCTGTAACAAATGGTGTGATGCTGACCTTGGTGGTGGCGGTGGTGATGGTGAGGGCAATGGTGATGAGGTTGGTGGTGGTGTTGGTGATGCAACCCTACAGCGTTGTCGTCGTTGATATGTCCTTATCATCGTGACTTTTCCTGATTACATTATAAGATTTATGAGAGTCGGAATATGATTTTAGATTTTAATTTACGTAAATTCAAACTGACAAATGGGTATAGTTTTTCTATTATTTTTACTTGCAGGCAGGTCTTACTGGTACTGAGGTCAAGGAGGGTGGCAACGTGACCTCCTTGTCCTAGTGCATCATATTCTATGCGAAATACTTATTTACTAAAATGCAAGGGTTTTCATAGATTATAGTATCGTTTCGTAATATTCGTCTAGCATGTTAATCCTAGATGTAGAGTTATGGAAGGGATTATTGACTTTCTGTTACTTATGACTATAACTAATAATTGGATTTTAATAAGTTTAAAATCTCGTTTCGTTGAATTGTTATTGTGCTCTTGTCGAACGACATCTCTACAAAATAAGTAACAAATGTTAAAGTGTCATAATAAAATTTGGTGCACATCTTCCGTTATTGTTCATAAATAACTTTAAGTATTTATATAATTACACTTACTCTCAAGCCCCAAGGGATAGCTCAACTGGTCTGAGCCAGACGTGGGTCCTCTCCGTAATCAGGGAGGTCACGGGTTCGATTCTGAATTTGAGTCCCTCGGGGTCAGGCGCCGTAATCAGTGCCGACGGTTTATCGCGCGTACCATCCAGATATTCTGGGGAAGTGCGCCTGGGTTCTCCGCGAGTTTATTCCTCGAAAAAAAAAAAAAATTACACTTACTCTACTTTAATTCCTTTCACAACTTTCAACACTATACCTATAAAAATATATATATATTTATATATATAATAATTTTTTTTTAAAGGTGGGTGGCTCCAATACATATATCTGACATTCACATATGTGTTTATAGGTGTATTTATTATAGAATAAAGTTTGTTGAATTTATAAATAAAGTTTACTTCAACGTTAAATATATATTTTATAATATTTGTTAATATATATATATTTTAGAATTATAAGAATTCTCAGAAATGTGTGGGCCATTGGCTGTTAATGTGTGCATCCACACTAATTGATGCATACAATTTCTTTTGAGCTGCGAATTAAAACAAGAAAATATAAGTGAATTTATCCATGTCATGTACCAAAGAGGTAATCCTTTTGTATTTGTGTCATAAATAGATTAAAGTATTTGTAATTGTAAATTTTTTTTTGTTGTTGTTGCTGAATCATATCTTTAATGCTATCGATGTCACCATAAATATCCCAATCAATTTTAAAGGTTCCAAAACATTACGAAAGTATTATCACCGTTTTCAATAATAATATATAAGCGGAAAATACATCATATCACTTTCAACTATGGGCAAAGGGCATTTAAACAGAAATAATTTTAAATCGGATATATATATATATATATATATATATATAAATTAAATATTATATATATATTTTTTGGTGTTTATGCTATCGTGGTTTCTTTATTTCCTATCGTGGCTTCTCCTTTGGTTTGCTACATTGATGATTTGAGCCTTTGACAAAAAATAATTATTAATCGACATATGCGGGCAGATGGCAATTCGATGGCAATCTTTCCTCGACATGCCTACGTTTTTTTTTTTTTTTATATATATCCTCATGAACAAGAAATGTTTACTCTAAGCTTACTCTATTACTGATAAAACACATCATTTTATTTTTTTCTTCAATCACCATGGTCGTGGTTCTCAATAACTAAATAGCGAGGGCCGCTACCGTCAAGGAAAGAAGAGACTGTGGGATCAATTGCTCAGACGATCGGCGTAAGGTTGTGTGCGGGCAAGTCCGCAATTCAATTCTCGAACGGAAGCTTCCAGAATGGAGGGTTATGCGTTTTCAGTTTGGCTCTTGCTGATGGTCATGCTGAAGTATTCAGTTGCAAAATACATTTTCGACTGTGGCAAAAAGGATGGATTTTTAGGCAGTGCGACTTGATCTGCTGACCAATTGGATTTCTCGGACAGACCAATATTGAGGCATACAAATTGTTCTATGATTATTTCTGAGACAGATTGAATATATCAAGGTCAAGGCAAAGAACAAATTCAGGCCTCTGTGACAGACAAAACTGAAGTACGGATGCCGTAGTAAAGAAATGAATGCTTTTTAAAAAAATGAGTGACAATGATGAGAGACAAAAGATTATCCTAAAGCCTAGCGAATGCCGAGACCCTAAAGTAAATGTAGAGCGTAATTCGAGTTTGCTGAGTGGAGGAAAGCAAGAATTAGACAGGTTCAAAATCCTGATGCAGATGTAGGTTCTGTAGCAAGAGTTGGATTCAAATCCGAGGCAGAAATAGAGTATGCCCTCAGACAAATATTCGTCTCTTAGGTAGACTGGATTTTGAGTAAGATATAGATATGGTATTTCTCAGATTCATAGGTATCATAATTTTACTTATTGTATAAGTTCATTCTGTATAAAGATTTAAGATTTAGCTAACAGGTGGTACTTATAATCTTTATTGATTTTATTAGCAACAAAATCTTAACAGGTCTGAGAGTTAAACGTAGCTCTAATACCAAGTGTAAGGTCCTAAATTTCTAAATTTAGTTTAAGAATCCTACTACTAATCTAATTCAATTCCTGAAATTCACCATCAGAATCTAACAGGTATAATTATCTGTGAGTCTGGATTTTCAATAAGCATTGAAAATTATTGACACTAAAATTTTGATTTTAACATTCAGAATAAGAATTTAAGTAGTAATTCAAAATAAGAATACGGAATTTGACAATCAGAATAGGAATTTAAGTAGTAATTCAGAATAAGAATACAGAATTTAATAATCAAAATAGGAATTCAGCAGATAACTAATATTTTACCGTCATAACAAAATTCATGAAGTATATTTTTAGATACTAACCTGATTTTCCTTGCTGTTTTCGGTGATGATTTTCCTTACTATAAACTCCTCTTGCTTCACTGCCTCTGTTCCTATTTTCACTCCAAAAGACCAAAACCACCCAGCCAACTGAATACTGCTGCAGTATTCAGTTCCAAAATCCTAAAGTTTGAGATATTTTGGCCCCCGTGCCCAAATTTCAGAACAATGGAGACTCTGTAATTTCTGATCTAGTTCATCTTTTCGGCTCTCAACTCAACTGCTCAACCCTTCAGCCATTTTCTCCTTCATTTCCTCCCCTTCCTTTCTTCTACTCTTCATACGGTTAAATATTCCATCTTAGGCGGTTACCACCTCCTCATCGCCTTCTTATTCATTTATTAGGTACATACGTGTAATCTCTATTTTGAATGAGGGATACGTATGAGTTTGTCTTTAAATTCATAATTCTTTTTATTATTTTATTTTAATTATATCAAATTATATATATATATATATATATATATATGTGTGTGTGTGTATGTATTTTAAAATTTAGTTTTTTTAATCATATTTAAATTAAAATATAACTTCACATATATTTACATTAATAATTATTAAATAAGACAATTTTCTTCACTAATACTTTTAAGGTACCAGGTCCATTTATCTTTTACTGAGGCATCCTTCATAAATAATTATACTAGTGTAAGACATACGACGCATGCCTATGTAGCTATCATACACATATATCGTATGCTTACTAATATCTTTCGTTTATGATTAGAAATGGGTCATTATAGTGACCCCTATAGGAGAATTTTTCTCCTAGATCTGTCTTCGGCTCGCTACTAGCAGCCCCTTGCAGCCACCAGATAGCTAGATGTGCCATCATTCTTCGCCATTTGAGCCAGCCATTATGTGCCCTCGCCCATGTATTATGATTGTATGTTTGAAGGTGGGCCTTCCAACCCCGAAGTTATGGATTTTCATTATGTAATTGGGTGTTTATGATTGCATTTCTAGGGCACATTTGGACATGGATTGGTAGGGGGATTTGGCTGAAAGAATAGGTTTGGATTACACTCTTGTTCCCTTGTTCCAACTTGGTGGTTAAAATTGTATCCTAGTCCCATGGGATCTCCTATATTGGCTACTAGCTTTAGGAGTGGCACTACATGGGAAACTCTGATTTTGGTTGCGTGGTTTCGCTTCTCAATATCATATATCTCACTCGCTTCCACTCATTATAACCCCATTTCACACTTTTCCCATCCAGGTCCATATTTGTCCATTGGGACCACAAGTTGTTAGCCTCCCCCTCACCTTGTCCACACTTTGGGTCAAGCCTAGAACAATCCCCCAAAGTTGATGTAGCTAAAAAGAAAGTTAAAAGCATAATTTGGCCACTTACAACAAGAAATGTACCATAAAACGCAAAAAATGGCCAAGACAAAAATTAAGCGCCTAGGAAAAAGCCAAACATGAGCTCTACGCCTTATCATTGTGGCCATCACCGTGGTTAGTAGGGCCCCTATGAGTGCCCCCTACATCATTAAGAAACCCATGATTGTCCCAACCCCATAGTGGGCGATGAATTTCCCAACCTTAAGGGGGGTAATCACTACTTCATCATACATAACATGCTCTCATTCCCTGAAGCCCCGAGCAGTTAAAAAGAAAAGAAAAATCAATAAAAGGCAAAATGCATATGAAAACGGGTGGAAAAAAAAAGGTTGGGGTAACTCATGTACCACGATTGCTCCCTCCTACATCCGTACACCCAATATGTGGGCTTCCCTCATTATAGCTACCCTTGTACCATGGCATGTGGCTTGGAGCCTTCCCTGTTCCCCCACTTTGTTCCACCATCATTTCACATGAAACCTGCCATTCGATAGATGTACCATGGACCTATCACTCCCTTAGAGGCTAAAACCACCTAAAAGGATCCTTTATTTACCTCTCTTGTTGAGCTCGGTGACACATCTACATTCTAAAGCCCATTTAGAAGGGCATGCCACTATGAAGTGTCCACTTTTGCCCCTGGTTAGCAAGCTTATTTACTCAATTGCACTAATGGATTGCTGTACTAGAAAGTGAGGAGATGCATTGGATCTTATACAAGACTACAGGTGGGTCTTCATCTGGACCTGGTTTCCCTTTATGGAGCCCAATCCCTCCAGAGGATCATAATGGCACTTGTGGGGTGAACTTTGAGAGCCATGGGCCTCGACCACAACAAAGCATTTATCGCCACTTCATGGGATTCTTCAGCACCACACATTGCTTTTCCGTTCCCCAATCATACAGAGTTGATGATGCACTTGGACCGTGTTGCCCAGCTAGCCACACATTTGCACCTAACACTTGACAGTTGATCCAGGGCCCAGATGGGGTTTTGTTTCATTTTGAGAGACATGGGAGGGCACATGTCATCATTCTAGCCGTATTAATGGAGCATCAGCATGTTTGATCAAGTTGGAGACCCATGAGGCCATTGGTTATGCCCCACAACCATTTGGGAGCACCACAAGATGTTTTGCTTGGAAATCAAGGGGACGCCCCCCTTAATCATCATTTTGGGAACCCTCCTATTCATCACGGCACCTAGAGGACTCATTTTGGCCTTCAAACATCCCTCTTGGCTATTATTCTATCATTTCGGCTAGCATTGGATGGCTTATTTTTCACTTATTGAGCGAGTTGGTGGGCTTGTCACCAATAGCATTGTTATTTGCACATTAAAATATTTTTAGGGGATTTATTAGGCTAATTAGACCATTCAAACTTATGAGAGACTCATATAAATTGAAGAGAGCCTCATTTTGTAACTCATCATCATTTGGATTAGGATTTCTATTGTAAAAAGATTTCGAACCTGCAATAGATGGATGAAATTGGATGTTACTGATGCATTTTGATGTTTGGGATTTTCCCTATCTTGTATTGGATCTTCTAATTGCAAAATTGATGGATTGATACACCCACATTATCTTGTAAGAGTTATTTTGATGCTATATCTTTACATTGTTACATGTCTAATGTATGGAATACCTTGTCATAATCCTGCATGTTCCCTAATTTGATGTGAATTCATGAAATCACTGGGATTATTGAAGTGTTGCATACATTACTCATAGATAATGTGAATGAAAGTTCCTAGAGGCTTGTTTTTCTTATTTCATCCTCGAATCTCCATCAACCTTTGTCAAAAGAAGTATAAACATCTATTGTAGCCAAAGTTGTCACATCTTAGGGTTAGCAAAAGCTGCATAGGTCTCCTTAATAGAGCAAAGTTCTTTCATCAAAGGAAATCTTGACTCCATTTCTCCCAATTGTTAAGGCACTGGTCTTAATCCTAGGTGATCAACCTAAAACATTTTCCTTTCATCCTCTTACAAAATCATGCCCTAACCCTAGAAGGTAAACTAGGGCATAGTGCAAATTGCTTTAGAAGGGGTTATTTTTGAGAATGAATGGATAGGCTACTGCGTTATAGTGTCCTCTACTGACCCTCCAAATTCGAGGCTATTCCTGTGACTAGTTTGAGATAAATCTCAAACTGTAGCTCCAAAATTGATTCTACGTTTAAACTTCTTTGGTTAGTGGCATTCCAAAGGTCATTTGATCTTGAAAACTCAAAGGAATTTAATCATTCGTTTACCTTTGTCATCCTTGCTTGACCTAGTAATCACATTGAAGATCATCCTATTTACAAGCCCTAGGCCTTGCTTGGATTCTCCCTAGGTCTCTCTAATGGTATCAAATCTTCATATGGTGATCATCTCACAAAACCTTAAGAGTTATCTTGCCTCCTTAGGAATGCTTTGGTCTAGGAGTATCCCTTGTAATTGAATAACCTTTCCTCCAAGGTCTAGGTCTCCTCATCAGCCTTTCTTGGAGATCCATTAGCTTCCCTTTGAACCACTTGAGACATTATTTGAGCCTCTCCTTTGAATGGGCTTTGAAAATCACATCACACCTTGCCATTGATCCTATCTTTCAATTGATTTCCCCTATACCGAGACTCCTCCCATTGGTGAAAGTACGTAAAGAGCAGGGGACACTGATTGAGGTGACAGTGGGTCTTTGTCCCATTGTTATCATTTGGTCTAGTAGTTTTCCCTTAGGTACCCCTACTAGGACCCCTACTAGATTTAGTGGTAACGGGCCTAATACTTCATCCCAATATATGGAAGAGATATTATGAATCACTACCCCAGGGTCAACCATAACATATAATATCATATTGTCTAGAATGGTCATAGATACTTGTAAATCCTTATGGAGGAAAGTACTTACCTTTTGGACGTTCATATCATCTAAGCTAGAGTGGTCATATCACTCAACATGGAGTAAAAATCCAATGAACTCATAAATCTGATTTCAAAATTATTGTATTTGGCTAGTGTGCACAACTAATTAGTGAGCTTTTTCAATTTCATCTCTGATGCCCATGATTGTCCCATCTTATCATGCGGTTGGTAGGGTCAGCACATGAATCGAATTCTTTCCCTGATATCCTCCAATGCTCTTTCCAATGCCCTTCATTGCCTTGAAAACTGGTTTTCCCCTTCCTCTTGTACTCGCTCCTCCTCAAGATCTAGTTTTCCATAACCCTTGAGCTTAGATTGGGTATCATTAAAGGATTCCTTATGGTCCTCTTACACTACTAAATGTATCATTTGAAAAGTGTTCATAATGTATTATTTATTACAGTATAGTCCTTTGTCTCATGCGTATTTGGCCCACAATGGAAACAACATACCTTTCTTGGGATGCTAAAGAGACAATTATCAGCAATGTGTCCCCACCCCATTAGTGAAAGTCTGTAAAGCGTAGGGAGCCTTACTGAGGTGACAATGGGCTAAGTCTCCATAGTTACCCTTGACCTAGCAGTTTCCCTTTTAGATTCCCATTAGGTCCCCTGCCAGTTTGAGTGGTAACGTTTCTGGGCGCCGTTGTCGAGGAGCAAGCAAGACTCCCTCCCTAGTGAATCATTGAGGAATTGATTCATTGATGACAATTTTATTATTCCTCTGGCAACTCCACTCATTATCCAAACCCCTAGTTTGCTTGAAGGTGGCAATATCCCTCCTTTAAATCGGGCTACTGCAAAAAGTAAGAAAAGAGCTCCTTCACCCGTTGAAACCGCTCTTCTTCCTAGGTTTGAAAAATTCAGTGATCCCATCACAAAGAGGGCATCTAGTTCTACCACTGACAAGCCCAAGATGACCAAAAGTGAAAGACATTTGGTCAGTGTATTTGCTCCTTTGAATTGGAGTGATGATCCTAAACCATTACCTAAAATATATAACCGATGGTTACCCAAGTTCTAAGGAGATGCTACCACGAGTGCTTGTGACTTTGTTGAGGAATTCTATTGGCACATGTCCCCTAGGATGATATTTGATGAAGATAGGCTCATAATTCTCTTTGATTTATCACTTGAGGGACAAGCTAGAGATTGGTACCTTAGTCTTCCCCCGACATGCACTAAAGATTCTGATGAATTTGAGGATCTATTCATGAAAAGATGGTCATGTGATGCCCAAAGGACCTTTAACATTGAGAAGTTTTATCAAATAGCAAGGGGAAGGGAAGACATCCGGGAATTCATTCAAAAGTTTGATAGGGTAGTCTGGGATATCCCTGATCACCTAAAACCCTCTGATGCCAACATGCTTGACAAATTTGTTAAAGTCGTAGGGGGGCACTTAACATATGCCTTAAGAGACAAGAAACCCTCCACAGTGGCCGAAGGTAATGAAATGGCAATGCAAGTTGAGGAAAACCTATGTATCTCAAGAATGGATGCTAATGACCTCCCTAAAACCAAAACTAAGGCCAAGAAGGAGAAATCTAAAGATCAACATGAAGAAACACTTCTAGCTATCCTCAAGAAAATGGAAAATATTAGTGAAGAGGTCCACTCACGAAATAGGGTAGTTATGAAAAAACTCACCACATTGGAGAAGGCCCAAAAGTCTAGCTACATTCCAAGGAGGAAACCTTTTCCTAAAAAACAAAGTGAAGAAGATAAGCCATGCTCTTCTCAAGTCCCGAACACTTTGGCTCCAACCAATGCAGTGGAGCAAGACTCCTCTTCTGAAGATGAGCAAAGTGAGAGTGACGAGAGTGACAATGATGAAATAGACAAGCAGGCCAATCTTGTAGAATCTGATGTATTCAACATTTTGCTTGGGGGTTCATACACTCATCCTCCCGTTAGTGAGGTCACAACCAAAGAAGAGAAAGAGGAGCCTATTCTTAATGATGTTGCTAGTAATGGAATATTCAAAGGGGTGCAATATTCACGAAAGGATAATAATAAGGACTATGCGACCTTCAAGGAATCGAACAAAGATGACCCTCCTCGCAAGCAAGCCCCTCCTAAGGAATTCCTTCCTAAAGATTCTCCTAAGAAGGATGCCCCTCCTAAGGATCCTCCAAAGAAGGATTCTCAAACTAAAGTCGAGCCTAAAAAGAGTTCCCAAAAGGGAGGAAATACCAAGAAGAAAGAAAAGGGAAAACAAGCGAACTCAATATTGACTTGGAGGCTGCTATAGGGAAGATGATTGTATCTGTTCCTCTAAAAGAGATTGCGAAACTTCCTGAACAACAACAACAAATTAAGAATTCCCTGGGTTTTGAAGTGGAAGAATTGCCTGAAGACTTGCAAAACATTCATATTCCTGATCGTAACCCTAGACATGAACCTTTTATGCTCACTTTGGCTGTTAATAACCTTTATCTACACAATTGTATGTTAGACACAGGGGCTTCCGCTAATATCATGCCTTTAAGAGTCATGAAGGAATTGGGTCTTAGCATCACTCGGCCATATAAAAATTTATGTGGTTTTAACTCTAAGCCTATGGAGGTGGAAGGTTTCATAAAGGACCTTAAGGTTTCTTTGGATAGGAACCCCGACATATCCCTTCTCATGGATGTTGTTGTCATTGATATTCCTGATGTGTGGGGAATGCTCTTGTCTAGGAAATGGGGGGCTACTACTGGGGGTCATGTTCAAATGGACTTATCATATGCCACCATCCCGCAGTTTGATGGAACCCCTTTTATCCTCTATAGGGAACCCACCTATCTCTTGTTGAGATTTTTGATGTGTTGGGGTAGCATCAGATGAGCTCTAGCTCCCAAACTTTGTGGAGGGACTAGAGTACATGATGTTGAGATTTTGTGTATTTGGGGTAGCATCAGTTGTGCTCTAGCTCCCAAATTTTGTGGAGGGACTAGAGTACACTTGATCTACAAGACCCAGAAAGGGATTTGGGATATTTTATTTGGTTTAAGAGATATTAAATTAATTAATTATTTTAATGTATTTCCTAAGTTAAAACTTAGGATAAATAATTAAAGTGAATTTAATTAAACATGTGATGAAATGTCTTAAGTCACACAGATCAAGCTTTCTTTTAATCTTAGCCATTGATTCAAGATCTAATCATGGCCGTTAATTTCCCAACGGAAAAGTATAAAGGAAAGGCTTGGGGTCATTTGTAAAAACACACAGAGGCAGAGCATTGAAGCTAAGCTGAAATTCTAGGGCGGGTTTGCTAAGAATACTCAGAAGTGTTTCAGCTGCAGAGAGGGGAATTTAGGCCAAGGGGATGATCTGATCCCAGGGTCTAGAATCAGCAAGAGGCAGATATCAGCTCAGAGAGGCAGCGTAGAGAAGCAGGAGGGCAGCAACTTGTGCTACGCAGTCCCTCAAGGACAGCGTAAATTGCTGCAGGAAACCCTCAGGGGTTACGCAGAGACCCTAAGGGGCAACGTAGAGACTGCGTCACCTAGTCTGCGGTAACGTAGTCCCTTCCGGAGTAGCGCTAAGGGTCAGAGGGTCTTCAGAGGCTTTAGGGGCAGCACTGGGGTTTCTAGGCCCTAATTTTGGCTGAGTTTTGAAAATCCTGTTTGAGGGTGTGGATCAGTCATTATTTTGGCCCTAGATCAGCCAAAGTGAGTTGTAGATCTATTATTTCTTTGTTGGGTTTTCCAGATCTGGAACCCAGGTTTGTTGTATTCGGAAAATTCTTAATAATAAAACCCTCCAGCAGCCAGAGACTGGTTTTCCCGCATTGGGTTTTTCCGGGGACTATTTGTCCAAAAATAACTATGTCACTTTGTGTATGTGTGCATGAACTTGTTCTAGATCTGGATTGGTCGAGATCTGTTACGTGTTTTGCTTCGATTTTAACTTGAATTTATTCAGTTAAAAACTTGTCTAAGTAGGAGGAGCATAACTAGATTAACAGTAAATCATTTCTGCATAAAGTGTAAAGATTCAGAAATTTCCACATGATATCAGAGGAATTGCAGATCTAGGAGGATCACTAGCAAGACATTGAAGGTTCTAGCTGCAGGAAGCAGCTAGAAAAGCAGTAGAAACGCAGATCTGAAGGGACATCGCAGTTTTCAACGACAGATTCACGCAGAGGGAAGGATGACGCAGTCTAATTCTCTCCTAGCAAGCCCACACAATTACTACGCAGAGGCAGCTTAGAAACAACGCTGAATTAGTCTAAAGTCAACCAGTGTGATGCAGATTTGAATCTGTCAGATCCAAAAAAGACTAAAGAAAAGCTACAGAAATTCAAAAGGTGGTGGTGGGGTTAAATTTCTGAAGATTTCAGATTTTTTAGCCTTAGCACAAGTGACAAAGAGCGGGAGGAGATCAGTTTCTCAGAGAATTTCTAGCCAAAAGAAACTTGCAATTTGATTAGAGGATCAAAGAGAGCTTAATCATAGTTGATTTGGCAGATTTCCAAGGAGGGAAATCAGTTGTTAGAGGGAGCAGAAGGTGCCTGTTTCACCAAGGGCCTTAGATCCATTTATCTAGCAAAGAGAAAAGGAAGTTCTGACACATTTTGAGCAGATGGCTCCTCATGGACTGCGTGATCAGGACACGCTGGATGGCCTCTCAAACTTCTCAGTTTGGAAGGCAAGGATCCTGATAGTCCTTGAGGCATACAATTAGAGACCATGCAGAGCAAACTCTAGCCACACCGACAGATCCGGATCTCCTTCGAAAGCATAAGGAGGTTGGTTGCTGGTCATGCCAAGCGGCTAATTATGGATGGAATCAAGGACCATATTGTACCACACTTAGCTGAGAAGAAGACAGCTAATGCGATGTGGAAGGCCTTAATCTCCCTATATGAGGGAAAATCTGTCCAAAGAAAGATGTTGTTGGAGACACAGATGAGGTCATTCATGATGGCCAAGGGAGAAGACATGGAGCATTTCCTCTTCAGACTGCAGTCGATCAGAGATCAGTTGACTGCAACTGGTGCTAAGGTGGAAGACGATGTGATGGTTATGATTGCCCTCAATGCAGTCACGGATGAGTGGGAAGCCTTTGTCCAAAGTATCTTGGGTAGAGCGGACCTCTCAAATTGGGACAGCTTGTGGTCAGTTCTACGTCAAGAAGAACTTCGCAGATTCACCAAGAAGCAGTATAGCTCTGGATCAAGCAAAGTGAAGAAGGAAGATGAGGAAGATGCAGCCTTGGCATTGAAGAAGCAGACAAAAAAGAAGAAGGATCTCTCAAAGATCAAGTGCTTCCAGTGTGGTGAAATGGGACATTTTGCCAGCAATTGTCCTCAGAAGAAAAAGGACAAGGAAGCCTCTTCTTCAGAAGCTACTGTGGCAAATGATCGGTCAGAAGATGATGCAGCCATGAGTGCTCATGAACCACGGAGGTGGGGTGACATGGATATGTAGAGAAGCTACATAGAAGTAAGGTGGGATCCTTGAGCAGCTCATCTCTTGGATCATATGTGAGCTACGACAGCCTTAAGATAGTAGTGGGACAAGTGGAGCAGTGGGTGCATAGATCACAGATGAAGCAGAGGTAAATCTGAAAACTAGGAGGAGCAGAGCAACAGCAGCGTAGATGCAGCAGCAGCGCAGAGGCTGATGTGACTTCAGCAACGGAGAACAGAGCTGCTTATGCAGTGCAGAGCTGCAGCAACGCAGAAGGCTTCAAAGGGACAACGCAGTGCAGCAGCAGCGTGAGAGATTTCAGCACAAGGGGTTGATGTGACTTCAGTAGTGTAGAGGGAGTCTGCTTACGCAGTGCAAAGTTGTAGTTGTGCATCATCCTTCAGATGCCAGCACAAATCTGTAGCCTATGGAGCTTCAGTGATGAGGATGCAGCCCATCTGACTTGTCTATCAAAGATTGGGCAGGAGATTCAGTTGTTTCTCTCAACAATTGAAGTTGCAGTGCAACAGATCAGTAGTGGCAATGTTATGAGCAGCACAGATACATCATATTGAGAGGGCGCTACTGTATAGATGTTGCAGTGGCAGTGGCAGAGTCATGGGCAGCAGTACAGAGAATGGCAGCAGCAATGCAGAGTTGAGTGGCAGCAGGCCAAGCATCAGCAGCACAAAACCAGTGCCCAAAATCTTGTAATGCATAGTGTGATGTATTGCTAGAGCACACTCTTGAGGCTAAGAGGGAGTGTTGAGATTTTGTGTATTTTGGGGTAGCATCAGTTGTGCTCTAGCTCCCAAATTTTGTGGAGGGACTAGAGTACACTTGATCTACAAGACCCAAAAAGGGATATGGGAAATTTCATCTGGTTTAGAAGATATTAAATTAATTAATTATTTTAATGTATTTTCTAAGTTAAAACTTAGGGAACTTAAATAATTAAAGTGAATTTAATTAAACATGTAATGAAATTGTCTTAAGTCACACGGATCAAGCTTTCTTTTAATCTTAGCCATTGATTCAAGATCTGATCATGGTCGTTGGTTTCCCAACGAGAAAAGTATAAAGGAAAGGCTTGGGGTCATTTGTAAAGACGCATAGAGGCAGAGCACTGAAGCTAAGCTGAGATTCTAGAGGGGGTTTTGCTAAGAATACTCAGAAGTGTTTCAGCTACAAAGAGGGGAATTTAGGCCAAGGGGATGATCTGATCCCAAGGTCTAGAA
The DNA here is from genome assembly GCA_034641835.2 of Pinus albicaulis. Taxonomy (NCBI): domain Eukaryota; kingdom Viridiplantae; phylum Streptophyta; class Pinopsida; order Pinales; family Pinaceae; genus Pinus; species Pinus albicaulis. The sequence goes on from CM076576.1 coordinate 568,966,493, forward strand.
TCAGCAAGAAGCAGAGATTAGCTCGGAGAGGCAGTGCAGAGAAGCAGGAGGACAACAACTTGTGCTACGCAAGTGCTGCGCAGTCCCTCAAGGACAGCGTAAATTGCTGCAGGAAACCCTCAGGGGTTACGCAGAGACCCTAAGGGGCAGTGTAGAGACTGCATCACCTAGTCTGAAGTAATGCAGTCCCTTCCGGAGTAGCACTGAGGTCAGAGGGGCTTCAGAGGCTGACGCAGAGGCTTCAGGGGCTGCGTTGGGGTTTCTAGGCCCTAATATTGGCTGAGTTCTGTAAATCACGTTTAAGGGTGTGGATCAGTCATTATTTTGGCCCTAGATCAGCCAGTGAGATGTAGTTCTATTATTTCTCTGTCGAGTTTTCCAGATCTGGAACCCAAGCTTGTTGTATTCAGAAAATTCTTAATAATAAAACCCTCCAGCGGCCAGAGACCGTTTTTCCTGCATTGGCTTTTTTCGGGGACTATTTGTCCATAAATAATTGTGTCACTTTGTCTATGTGTGCATGAACTTGTTCTAGATCTGGATTGGTGGAGATCTGTTATGTGTTTTGCTTCGATTTTAACTTGAATTTATTTAGTTAATAACTTGTCTAAGTTGGAGGAGCATAACCAGATTAACAGTAAATAATTTCTACATAAAGTGTAAAGATTCAGAAATTTCCACACATGAGATCTCCAAGACCCAGAAAGGGATTTGAGAAATTTCATCCTGTTTAAGAGATATTTAATTAATTAATCTTTTTAATTAAGGACCCTAAGTCTAACTTAAGAAAATAAAAAGATTAAAGTTAATTAAATTAAACATGTGATGAAAATGACTTAAGTCACACGAATCAAGCTTTCTTTTAATCTTAGCCGTCGATTCAAGATTAGATCACGGCCGTTGGTTTCCCAACGAGAAAAGTATAAAGGAAAGGCTTGGGGTCAGTTGGAGAACACACATAATTGCAGAGCACTGAGACTAAGCTGGAATTCTAGGGCGTGGTTTGCTAAGAATTTTAGAAGTGTTTCAGTTGCAACAAGCGACAGTATTGGCCAGAGGGATGGTTTGATCCTAGGCCAAGAGTGCAACAAGGGCAAAGAAGCAGCGGACCAGAGCAGCGCAGAGGAAGCAACAACTGCACAGAGCAGCCATAGCTCAGCAGGGGCAGCGCAGAGGCAGCAGGAGGCCAGGAGGGTTAACGCAGTGCCACAGAAGGCTGACACAGTCCCAGGAGGACTGATGCTGGCCAGCCAGAGCAGCGCAGGGGCAGCGTAACCCAGTCTGGGGTGACGCAGGCCCTTCCTGAGCAGCGCAAGGGCTGAAGCAGGGCAGCAGGGCTGACGCATAAGGCTTCAGAGCAGCGTTGGGGTTTCTGCAGACCAGAAAAGACTGAGTTCTGTAAATCCTATCTGAGGGTGTGAATCAGTGAGTTTTCTGTCTCTAGAACAGAGGTATAGCTGCAGTTTTATTTCTCTATCGGGTTAACTAGTGTGGTGCCTAGGATTGTTGTACTTAGATTCTGTTTAATAATAAAAACCCTCCAACAGCCAGAATACCGGTTTTCGCACATTGGGTTTTTCTAGGGACAGTTTTCTAGAAAATCCTTGTGTGTCACTTTGCCATTGTGCATGTTATTCAGTTTAGATCTGTACGTGTAGGTTGTTAATGTATTTACTTCGATGTTAATGTTGAATATTTCACATTAATAACTTAACGTAAGTAGGAGAAGTAAATTTGAAATTTAACAGTAGGGTTTTTGTTTAGTAAATTCAGAAATTTTCACACCTCTCTCATGTGATCAAGCCTGGACCAACACCATATTATGAAGCACATGACATTGAGAAGCCTTATCCCATTATCCCTTCACAAGAGGTTCGTATCTTAAAAAGGCCAAATCGCAAACCAAGCAAAAAGTGAAAGCCTAAAAAAGAATACAAGGTAGGGGACTTGGTCTTAGTAGACAAAGATCTAATGCCCGTCAAAATTCATGGAAAGGTTGGGGGAGACTATTACTATATTGCTAAACTCAGCAACGAACTATGGCCACAACCGTTCAAGTTAAGTCGTATCACTCCTTTCCTCGAAACTTGACATTGTAGTATATGCATGTGAGAATAGGATGCATCGCATGATGACTTTTGCATTAGAACTAATGTCATATGATGTTTCTCATGATAGATTAGTTGCATTTAGATTAAAAATTGCATAGATTATTATTTGTTGATTTTACAACCTGGCATTAAGCATGGGTGATCATAAGACACTGTGAAAAACATGTTGCCCCGTGGGTGCCCATTTCTTTGAGACATCACGTCCCAATTTGAGCCAAATGTTACCCACCACTTTGGGGGTGATATCCCTAGGAGAAAAAAATTCTCCAAGAAGGTCCTCAGACGGCAGCCACCAACTAGCTCGTTGTGCCATTTCTCAGCCACCTGAGCCATCCATGTGGTCCCTCACCCATCTGTGATGATCATATGTTTGAAGGTGGGCCTCCCAAACCTAAAGGTACGTCTTGTCATTTGGTAATTGAGTATTGAGTTTGCTTATCATGGAGACTTCTAAGCATGGATTAATGGGGAGATTCGAAGGAAAGAGTGGGCTAGCTCTGTGCTTTTGTCCCCTAGACCTCTTTTGGCTACCCTTAGAGCTTAGAACCGTGGGTTCTCCTTTACTGACCATTTGGTTTTAGGGTGGTACTACATGGGAAACTCCGATTTTGGTTGTGTGGTCACACTCCCTCATCCAAACATATCACTCCCCTTCCATTTATTATAACCCCATTCATCATCTTTCCCAACTGGGTCCACATGTATTCACTGGGTCCACATAGGGTTAGCCTACCCCTCCCCTTGCCCCCACCTTGGGTCAGGCTTGGAATGTTTCCCCGAAAGTCGAAGCAGCTGAAAAGAAAAAGAAAAAACAAAAACGGCCACACTCAACAAGAAAATGTACCACAAGATGCAAAAGATGGTTGGGACAAACATATTTAGCACGTGGGAAAAAGCCAATGCATGAGCTCTACCCCATACCCATGGTCATCACCCTGGTTCCATAGGCCCTAGATGGGCCTCCTTTATCATTCATGAACCCATGATTGTCCCAACCCCTGGTGGGAAATGAACTGCACTAACTTAAAAACGGTATCCACTGTTATATCTTACACATCATGCTCTTATCCTTTGAACTCCGAGCAGTTAATCAAAGAAAAATAATAAAAGGTAAAAGACATATAAAGAGGGGTGGAAAAATCACGATTGGGGCACCTCATGTACCACGATTGGTCCCTCTTATACATTATATACCCAGATGTGGGCTTCCCTTATTCTAGCTACCCTTGTACCCCGATATGTTGCCCAAGATTGCCCCTTTCATTGTCTATTCCATCTACTCTTTATCACATGCCACCACCATTTGAAGGATGTACCTTGGACATACTATCCCCTCTAATGGCAGAAAACACCTAATAAGGTACTTGGTTAACCCCCTTTGGAGCTTGGAGACATTAGCACATGCCAGAGCCCACTATGGAAGGGCGTGCCATTATGAAGTGTTCAGTTGTTGTCCATGGTTTGTAAGCTCTTTTACTCAATTACTTTAATGACTTGTTGTGCTGGAAGGCTAGGGGACGCATTGGATCTTATGCAAGATTGAAAATGGTTTTCATTTTGGGTTTGGTCTCCCTATACGGGGTCCTAACTCTCCAAAGGGTTACAGTGGCACATGTAGAGTGTGTGTAGAGAGCCATGGGCCTCCACAGCAGTAGACAACACTCCATGGATCCCCAAAGATGTTCAGAGATTGCTTGAGATTCACCTATTGTGTAAAGACTCATATCCCTGATTTCTGAACTGTACCTATATGAACTTAAGTTTATGTAAGGTTCCAAAAACAGTCATTTGATTTCAGACAGAATTGCAGACAAAATATATTCAGCAGTGATGTATTTCAATGAAATGTAAAGTCCCATACACAGAGATTTAATTGCAGACCAAATATTAAACTAAGTATATATTCATCAGTAAGGTATTTCAATGAAAATCAGCGGAAATAAACAGTGAAATTAAATTGAGAAACAACTATATACATAAAAGAAGTACCTGGGACACGGTTGATGATTTTAGATGGTGGCTCTCCTCCCAAGATGCAGATACTGTGGGTAGATAAACAGTTTACCGAAACAACCAAGTCCTCCCAGCCAATCCGGGAACAATCCCAGACCCAGAGGATGTCTCCTCTGCCCCCGTGCCCAGATAACCGAGAAGAACAGAGACTCCCAGGCAATTCAATCTCACAATTCAGTCTAACTTCAGCAGAATTCCTTTTCTTTTCCTCCTCCCAAAACCTCCATATCACCTCCCTTAAATAAGCTCCCTCCACCGCCTCCTACTTCCCCGACGTCTTCCCCTTATTAATGGTGATATTTTCTGTATTTATGGTGCTGTACTTTTCATTAAATTGAGATAGGAATATAAATTAAACAATCTTCCTCCACCGCCTCTAACCTCCCGAGGCCTTACCCATCCTTATGTTCATATTAAATGTTTCTTTTTATGGTGGGTGATCCACATTAAGGTGAGTACGAATATACATTTATGAAGGTGGGATTTATATAGTTATTTTATTTATAGGGCTTGGGACTTTATTTAAGTTCTTTTAATATTAATCTTTAATATTGCATACTCATTTTTAAACTTAAGGTTTTAACTTTATCATTTCATTCCTTTTATCACCTCTTTTCATAAAATTTATACTTAGTTGAACTTAATATAAATCTGAAATCTTAATATTAAGTTCCCAATCTAAGTAATCTTGATATTAGTAGGTAGGTGTACTAGTGCGATGTGGGCGGTATAGGCAGGTGTAGCTATCAAATGCCTATATCGTTCACCCGCTAATATCGTTTTGGGTATAACTTGGGAATGGGTCGTTACATACTTCCTCCCTTCAGAAAACTTCATCCCAAAGTTTATGGTTTTATATACTCAGATCAATATTGTGTCTTTAGAGATTAGGGTGATTGTAGAATCTCTGTATTTTAAGATTGAATTTTCGTTTAAATAAGTATGTATTGGTAATTTAATTGTTACTTCCCATCTTCACCGAATCTCCAAACTATTCTAAAATCATCCTATCCTTCCTAATCTCTTCCGCTCCCATCCTATCCATCCTCTACAGGAATATGCCATGGCATCAGTTTTACTGATCCATTCATAGACCTCAATGATATCAGAGTCGATTACGTCGACCTGATCTGCTTGTAGGCATCCAGCAGTCATCATCACACGTCTAGGGGAGCGTGACTCGCACAGTCCTCCCATGACTCCAGGTATTGGAGGATAAACAGTGGGCAACACCTCCACTCCTCCCAGTAGGACTAGGGTCAACACCCTATCGTGGGATCTCGGGGAGTCTCAGTTGTTCTTGAAAATCTGTCATCACGTAGATTGCTTCAGTAACTGTTTTCTGCATGATACTCACTGATACATAATCTGCAATGTAAACACTCGTACACATATTACAGCATATGTATCTATATTGTTCACAACCAACTGGTACCCATATAACAACCTCTTCATATTCAAAATACTTTGATATGTATGATATCAATCCTAGAACTTAAAAAGAAAATTTGTTCACATAGGTATCCATATGTTCAATAAAATTTCTCATTTCAGATGCTGCTTTTGTTTCGTTCATTCATGTTCTATTTATGATGCATTGCTTTACCATTTTCAATCTGCATACCCATATGTTTTCATATTCAAAATGTAGTTACTCTTTTATTTCCTTTCCTTGAATCATATTTGAAATGCAATGAAATAAATTGACAGATATTTTCGTCTATAATGCCTAATCTATGATTTCACATTCTTGCAATGTTAATTTAAATGACATATTGCATATCGGTGTCCATGCACCAGTGAATTTTAAACAAACAGCATATATCCTGTATCAATAGAGTGGAGTAGCATTCCAGCTTTATGGGTATCCATGTACCAGCAAAGTAAAAACGCATCTTTACATAGTGTTTCAAAATGTCAAGTATCAAAATAGAGCAGTTATATACATAAAAGTTTTCAGTTCTCAAAATTTAGCACAAGTTAGGGTAATTCTGGCAAAAATTCTCAGCATCCTCCCAAGTCGCTGATCCAGGACTATACTTGTCCCATTGGACTTTCACTTGGTCTATCCGGCGGTTCCTGAGCGGTCGAACCCTACGTTCCAGAATACGTAATGGTTCGACCATTAGGGTTCCCTCGTCCGATACCTGCAGTTCCTTCCAATGAAGGTCATGAGATTTATCAGCAATATAGTGTCGTAAGGCAGATACATGAAATACATTATGAATTTTGTGCAGGTGGGGTGGCAGTGCAAGACGATAAGTGACTGGTCCAACTTTTTCCAGGACTTCAAACGGTCCAATAAACCGGGGGGATAATTTTGTCCCCCTCCCAAACCGAATGGTGCTCTTATTTGGTCTAATTCGTATGAAAACCTGATCTCCAACCACATAACTTCTATCTGTCCTGCGAGTGTCCGCATAACTTTTCTGTCTATCCTGAGCCTCTTTTAACCGTTGTCTAATCAGTTTTACCTGATCCTCCATCTCTTGGATCAAGTCGGGTCCGACGATTATTCGATCCTCTAACCTGTCCCAACTCAACGGCGTTCTGCAAGGTCTTCCGTATAATGCTTCAAATGGCGACATCCCGATTGAACTGTGATAGCTGTTGTTGTAAGCAAATTCTACCAAGGGTAAGTACTTTTTCCATCGTGACTGTTGGTCCATAACATACATCCTTAGCATATCCTCGAGTACTTGATTTACCCTTTCTGTCTGTCCATCGGTCTCAAGATGATAGGCAGTACTCAAATTTAACTGAGTTCCCAAGGCCGACTGCATACAATTCCAGAACCTTGATGTGAATCGAGGATCTCTGTCGGATATAATTTTCTTAGGTACTCCATGAAATCTTATGATTTCATTTATGAATACTTTAGCTACATCAGCTACTTCATATGTATCTCTTACTGGGATGAAATGGGCGCTTTTTGTTAATCTATCCACTACAACCAGAATGGCATTATGCTGTTGTTGCGTAAGAGGCAGCCCAACGATAAAATCCATAGAAATTATCTCCCATTTGGTCATAGGGATGTCATGAGGTTGTAAGGGACCTGCTGGGTGGCGATGATCAGCTTTTACCTGCTGACATTCCAGGCATCTAGCAACAAATTGGACAATGTCATTTTTCATGCCTGACCAGAGGAAGAGTCTCTTGATGTCCGCATACATCTTCTTTACCCCAGGATGTGCACAATATACTGCTCGGTGTGCTTCCTTCGAGATGGTGTTTCGGAGATCTCCACTGTCTGGTATATACATCTTTCCGTGAAATCGTAGAATTCCGTCTTCCTCCAAATCATACCCTTCGATCTTAGGTTCCTTCGAATGGTTGCCTTCGAGTCCTGACCTTACTTTTAAGTACCAACTATCTCTTACAAGATGTTCAAGCACTTGATTTCTCAAGTTCACCCTGATAGGTAAGAGGGAGAATATTCGGGGTCTTCGACTTAAGGCATCTGCTACCACATTCTCCTTCTCTTTGATATATGAAATTGCAAAATCGTATTCGCTTAGGAGTTCACTCCATCGTCTTTGTCTTGCATTCAAGTCTCTCTGGGTGAATAAACACTGCAAACTTTGGTGGTCACTTTTAAGCACAAATTTTCTCCCCACCAAGTAATGTCTCCACATCTTTAAAGCTAAGACCACCGCGACTAACTCCAAATCATGCGTAGCATAAAGTTCTTCATGAGTTTTTAATTTTCTCGAAGCATATGCTATTACGCCTCCTTCCTGCATTAAAACTGCACCTAACCCTTGCTTAGATGCGTCAGTACATACAGTAAAATCTTTATCCATATCCGGTACCCGCAAAATCGGTGCACTAGTCAATAATCGCTTAAGTTCAGAAAAAGCTTTATCACATTCCTCAGTCCATTCATACTTAACACCCTTGCGCTGAAGATTTGTGATTGGTTTCGCAATTTTGGAGAATCCCTCCACAAACCTCCGGTAGTAACCTGCTAAACCCATAAAACTACGTACTTCATGTGCATTCTTAGGTATCGGCCACTCCCTGATTGCATTTACCTTTTCAGGATCTACAGAGATTCCTTCGCCTGATATGATGTGACCTAAGTAATGGATTTCCTCCTGGAAGAAAGCGCATTTGGATAATTTTCCATATAACTTGTGCTCTCTGAGGCAAGATAACACTATTCGAAGATGCTCTTCATGCTCCTTCTCATTTTTAGAGTAAATGAGAATATCGTCCAAGAAAACTTGTACAAATTTGTCGAGATATTTGCGGAGAACGCTATTCATAAGGTTCATGAAGACTGCAGGTGCATTGGTCAACCCAAATGGCACCACAATGAATTCGTAATGCCCGAAACGAGTTCGGAATGCAGTCTTAGAAACGTCGCTCTCGCTAATCCTGAGTTGATGATAACCTGATCGCAGATCGATCTTTGAAAATATTGTAGCTCCTTTCATTTGATCAAAAAGGTCGTCAATGCGAGGCATCGGATACCTATTCTTTACCGTGGCCTGGTTCAAATCTCGATAGTCCACACACAAACGTAATGAACCATCTTTCTTCTTAACAAAGATTACTGGAGCACCCCATGGTGAAACACTGAGTCGAATGTGCCCTACATCTAACAGTTCTTTTAGCTGTATTTGCAACTCTTGAAGTTCCGGGGCAGTCATTCGGTAAGGAGTTTTAGATATAGGTTCCGTACCAGGTTTCAATTCAATGGTGAGGTCTAGCTCTCTCCTAGGAGGCAGTCCAGGTAGTTCCTTTGGGAAAACATCTGGAAATTCTGCTAGAATCGGATACTGATCTAAGGAAGGCCCTTTTTCTTTGCTTACCATTTGAACGGCATACACTTGACAACCCTTCCTCAAGCACCGCTTCATCTGCATGGCTGAGATGAAACGCAAGGATACCTTTCTCTTAATACCTTGAATTTGGATTGTCTCACCCCAATCATTTACGCAAAGTATTGTTTTCCCGAAACAATCTACCCATGCTCGATGAGACTCTAACCAATCCATTCCTATCACCAGGTCGTAAGTACCTAGGGCTGTGACATATACTTTTAGTTTGGTCAAACAGACTCCTAGATCAACTTTGCAATCTTCCACACATAATTCTACCGATTGAAGGTCTCCTGAAGCCATTTCTACCTGTCTAAAATCGTCTTGTTTGCACGCTGCCAACCCACATTTATTCAATGCATAAGATGAAATAAAACTATCAGTAGCTCCAGTGTCAAACAAGATTTTGAGTTTTATTCCATTGATTGTACCTGAAGATTCCACTACTATGGATTGATGCGCTGCTTGGTTGTTGTTGACGACAGCATGGATTCTGTGATTGCTTTGAGCATCGGATGACGGTCCTTTTCCTGTTCGCCGCGAGTCCTCCGGTTCTTTTCCTGTTCGCCGCGAGCTCTCCGGACAATCCCGTCGAAGATGGGGTCCTCCACATCCCCAACAGTCCACTCGGGTTGGTCCTTTTTCGTTTGACTGAGAAATCCCCGACCAAGAACTCTGTCCCCTGGTGCTGCTTCCCCTCCCATTCCTTCCTCGATTACCAGTCCCTCGAGACCTCCATGTACTGGTGTTTGAGGACCCGGAAGCTAGTGCATTTATGGTCCTGGGAGCTCCTGCCCCCGCTCCTCTTGGAGTAAACCTGTTACCATAAGGAGGTGGTCTCGAGTTATTTCCTCGGAAGAAATTTCGGGGAGTCTTTCCTGTAAATGCCTGCGGTATTGATTCAGCTGGCCTGAAATCCCTTTTTATCCCCAGATGCTCTTCTGCATAACGAGCACATTCCACTTCCTCTGCCACCGTTGGTGGCTTCCACATTCTTACCATGGCTCTGATCCGAGGATTTAACCCAAATATGAAATGCTCGGCTTGGCGTTCATCCGTGTCTAGATAAGGAACATATTTCACAAGTTCCATGAACTTTGTCTCGTATTCTTCCACGGTTTTACCCCCTTGGGTTAGAGTGTGGAAGGCTCCGGCTTGCTGCTCTTGAAAGAAAGGCGGTAAGTATTTTGCACGAAATCGGTCCATAAACAATTCCCAAGGAACGGTATCTGATGTCAGATGCAGCTGTCTTTCCATATTCCCCCACCAAATCAGAGCATTCCCTCTGAGTTGGAATACAACGATCCTTGTTTTAGAAGTTGAAGAATATTCTCTTAATGCAAAGCACCTGATCATCTCCTCCAACCATGCTTCGGCCTGCTCTCCAGCTCGTCCTCCAGAGAATTCAGGGAGTTTAATCTTTTGCAGTTCCCGTGAAATATCTTCTCTGTGAGGTTTGTCATCAAAATTCTTTGGCCTTTCTGAATGTATTTCCTCTGACTGACGTCGCTCCTCCTTGTTCCTGGTCGAATGCGACCCTTTCAAGGTTTCCATAATGGCTTCTAATGAGCTTATCACAATAGTGAGATCAGGCGGAGCAACAGGTGCTGACGGCGATCTTGATGGTGGTGAAGGCGATGGTGAAGGTGGAGGTGGTGGCGCTGCCGCCTTTGGTACGTGTTCAACATGGTAATTTTCCTGGAATACATAATAATAAATTCATGAGAAAAGAGTAAATTTTCAGACTGACAAATATAATTTTCGTAAGATTTGAGCTGGCATACGAGTATAGTTCTTTTGCTATTTTACCTGCAGGCAGGTCTTACTGGTACCGAGGTCAAGGAGGGTGGCAACGCGACCTCCTTGTCCTATGCAGGGTAATGTATGCTTACTAATTCTAGAGTGAACAATGCAGGGTTTCTGATAGATAATGATGTATTTCTTATTATTTTCTAAGTGAATCTGAGCCTAAATATAGTTACCGAGAGATTGTTTTATGCGATTTGAAGACACTAGAGATATAAGTGCACATTTAACCCTAAATCATAATAATTTAGATTATCAAATCCTAGTAATCCTATGCTAAAAATACTATTTTATACCCTTTTATATATATTTTCCCCACTCAAAATATCTAAATAAATAAAACAATTAAATTAATCATTTTTCGGAAAAGAGGTGAGATATCACATCTACTTCGTAACTCTTTTTACTCATACATATGGCAACATTTAATAATAGCATAAAGATAACACTTTAATAAGATCACGATATTTTGATTTTACAACTAATACACTCTACGTAATAATGTATATAAAATACTAAAGTATTAAAACTAAAACCAAAAGTTTATATATATCGAACGCATAAGTCGTACTGCTTGGGTTATATGTTTTAAGTGTTCGGGTTAAGTGAGGCTTTGTGGGGCAGATTTCCTGGGTTCAAAACCCGATCCCACCCATTTTATATAATTTGCGTATAATGGATTGCGCTTGTGGCATATTGGTAGAAGTGCTTGGAGAGGTCACGAGGTCAAACCCCGATCTTGCCTCCATGCACACTTTTCTGCTAACCATGGTTTATATAATATCAAACTTTGGCATACGTTTAATATGCATCGACCCTTTGAATAACACGGATTTGCAATTTTTGTTTTACCCCTTTTTTTTTTTTTTTTTAAATGCATTTAATCACCCGCTTTCAAAACCGTATAATACGCCATTTAAATATGCATATGGTTGTTGACCAACAGTTCAGTTTGCAATTTATTTAAATGGCCACCGTTTTATGTAACGAATTTAATAACCATTTGTATTACCGCCATCATATATGTATGAACCTGAAATTTAATATACCCACCGTTGCAAACGTGTAATATGCCACCATTCGAAGTTTAATGTACGCCATACCATATTCGAATCATATAATAATAAAAATTTGCCAACGTATGTAGAAACGTTTTTGAAGTCACGCCGTTAACAGGTTACCACGGACAACGACACATAACCCCAGCTGGATACGACACCTATGTGCATGCGTTTGCCTCGGTGCCAAGAGCTCCCATACACACGATAGCTATACGCTGGGAGGTGTGGGTGTAGTCGGTGATCAGCTATCGGTTTCTTACGGCTGTGGTCTGATATATATCCTGGAGTACAAAAGAGGTTGTTCTTGAAGTGCATGTAAGTGTAGCAAAGTTGAATTTTTTCGCTGTCTTATTTGGCTCATATGAAGTATGGATAGAACAATAAAAGTGTTGAATTCATAGTTAATTTTATCCGAGTGACATTTCTTTCCAAGGGAAGACGCACGACATGGCAAATTTCATATTCTAACTTCAAGTAAGGTTGTAAGTCAAATGAACAGGACCAGACTGATCAGCTGTTCTACTGTGGCCAATTCTATCAAAATTTGCTTGAAAAAAAGGAAATATTTCTCTTCTTGACAGGCTGGAAGCTTAGAAATTTACTGAAGCAACATCGTTAGGATATTCACATGGACACATTTTCAAGTTGGAGAATTGGTCTTCCATGCTGAGCCAATGATCACGCTTATATAAATGAAGCTCTCCTGTGGTTCATAGTTGAGGGCTCTGCCTTTCTTTCCAACCTTGGTGCCCTTTATTGTTGCTTAGCATTTCTGATCTCTTATTACTAATTACTAACGAACAACTTCTCTTCCTATGTTTGTTTATTACAATTTACTTCTAATCTGTCCAGTCATGGTACATTCCTATGTTATATAATGTCATGAGATTTGTACTGTTTTTCCCTGGTCTTCTTTTCTTTCTTTCTTTTTTTTTTCTTTTTTTTTGGTGCTCTCACATGGTTGAAAGTTGAAACAATGTATGTCGTGATGGGTTTATCAGGTAAAAATCTAAAGCATTGGCATGTGGAAGAATTGATTTAATAACATCTTCATTCTCATGTTGATGAATGGATCAGGTACTATATACACCCCTTTCAACTGCAGGAAATGATAACGCATGCAAAAATCTTACCCCTTCCTTTTATTAGTCCAGCCAACTGAACAATTTTATTGAGGTTCTGTCTTTGCGATACTGCAGACACATTGTAAACACTAAGGCTATAAGTTTCCCTCTAGAGGTACCTCAGAATCCCGTCTTAGTGATCTAAGATTGATGAGTGTCATTATAGAGCAAAGTGACCGAGACTGTGTGCTATACTAGAGTGATGTATTTGTATAGACTGTATTGCTATAGCTGTAATTTGCCTCCAAAAGAATTGTAATCAGAGTTTGCTTGCCACTACTATTTTGCATGGTTATAGGTCAAAGCGTTGTAAAATAATGGATTGAGTTGTAGGAAGGATCAGGTTTACTGGACAGAGTATTCATACATTGAGCAACCAATTTATTTATTAATATTTTGGTAATGATCACTGCGCGGGGTTATTATCTCGTAGTATGACTAAGTTTTAAAAGTCTGAATACATTGCTTAATATGTCAGTGAGATATTTTGAGTATTGTATATTGAGCAGAGTAGAAAACAACTAAGGTTTGCGGTGGAAACAAAATTTAATGGGCCTATAAGGTCGGAAAAAGGGTTTGAAACACCCTCTGATACCAATTGTAAGGACTCATATCCCTGATTTCTGAACTGTACCTATATGAACTTAAGTTTATGTAAGGTTCCAAACACAGTCATTTGATTTCAGACAGAATTGCAGACAAAATATATTCAGCAGTGATGTATTTCAATGAAATGTAAAGTCCCATACACAGAGATTTAATTGCAGACCAAATATTAAACTAAGTATAAATTCATCAGTAAGGTATTTCAATGAAAATCAGCGGAAATAAACAGTGAAATTAAATTGAGAAACAACTATATACATAAAAGAAGTACTTGGAACACGGTTGATGATTTTAGATGGTGGCTCTCCTCCCGAGATGCAGATACTGTGGGTAGATAAACAGTTTACCGAAACAACCAAGTCCTCCCAGCCAATCCGGGAACAATCCCAGACCTAGAGGATGTCTCCTCTGCCCCCGTGCCCAGATAACCGAGAAGAACAGAGACTCCCAGGCAATTCAGTCTAACTTCAGCAGAATTCCTTTTCTTTTCCTCCTCCCAAAACCTCCATATCACCTCCCTTAAATAAGCTCCCTCCACCGCTTCCTACTTCCCCGAGGTCTTCCCCTTATTAATGGTGATATTTTCTGTATTTATGGTGTTGTACTTTTCATTAAATTGAGATAGGAATATAAATTAAACAATCTTCCTCCACCGCCTCTAACCTCCCGAGGCCTTACCCATCCTTATGTTCATATTAAATGTTTCTTTTTATGGTGGGTGATCCACATTAAGGTGAGTACGAATATACATTTATGAAGGTGGGATTTATATAGTTATTTTATTTATAGGGCTTGGGACTTTATTTAAGTTCTTTTAATATTAATCTTTAATATTGCATACTCATTTTTAAACTTAAGGTTTTAACTTTATCATTTCATTCCTTTTATCACCTCTTTTCATAAAATTTATACTTAGTTGAACTTAATATAAATCTGAAATCTTAGTATTAAGTTCCCAATCTAAGTAATCTTGATATTAGTAGGTAGGTGTACTAGTGCGATGTGGGCGGTATAGGCAGGTGTAGCTATCAAATGCCTATATCGTTCACCCGCTAATATCGTTTTGGGTATAACTTGGGAATGGGTCGTTACATATTGGACGAGGATGATGCACTTGGTTCACCATGACTAGTCAACCCCACAGTTGTACCATGCAATTGGCAGATGACACAGGACTTGCATTTTGATGTGGCATCACTTACACCATCATCAGATCCCTCACGGATGGTCTACAGGCATCTTCGACTTACTTGGAGACCAATGAGGTTATTTGTGTGCCCCCACACGCACCAGGAGCACCACAGGTTTATTGATTGGAGAACAAGGGGCCACCCCCTTGTCCATCATTTTTGAGGGTCCTATTCATCATTATGGAACTTACGGAATTCATCAAGCCTCTTGGAGGGCCCAAAGACATGTATTATTCATCATTGACCTCTTGAGAGGCTTATAATTTTGTTTATGAGATAGTTTGGTGGGTTCGTCACCAAAAGTTAGTTATTTAAAATTTTGCACATTATTTTATTTAGGGGCTAATGTAGGCTCAATTAGGTAAATCGAACTCCTAAGAATTGTATAAATAGGAGTGATATGAATTCATTTTGAATCATCACTTGGATTGGATTATTCTCTCTCTTGAGATTTTCACTATTCCTTCTTGGTGGACGAAGTTGTAGCATGTATGAATTTTGATGTTTGAACTTTGGATTATATTTTCTTGTCTTGGAGCTTCTTGATTAGCGAATTTATTGATGGTTGGATATATTCTCTTACATGTAAGTACGAATTTGATGATAATTTATTTTACATTGTCACGTACATTGATGATGGGATTGTCGCTATTTTAGGGCTAATTGTTGCATGCATTTACTGCTAAATTGTGGAATTATGTTTCTATATAGCATCTCTCTATGTATGGGCCATGTATGTTGAAAGAATTGTCCTAGAGAGAGTTCTATGATTGAATTTATCTTAATAAGCCATCTTAATTTGCAAACGAAGTATAAATGCTTTAAGGTCACTCTCATTTGCCCTAATGCCAAACGAAGTTGTCCTTAGGGCCTCCTTCAGCGAGAAACGAAGTCCATTCTCATTATTCTTCTTAACTCCAATATCCCTTAAGGAATTAGGCATTGGTCCACCATAAGGTGATCACCCTAAGATTATTTTTCTTCATCTTTTCCTCCTCTTCTCCAGGCCTAGCCACATTGGGTCACCTAGGGCATCATTTTCCTGACAAACTACCCATTTTCACAAGTCACACTCCTTTAACCTAGCCCTTAAATCCTTTCCCCCTTCTCCTAGAAAGCCTTGTACCTTGCTTAAGAAGAAAGCAAGCCCCATTCTTGACTCTCTTCTAGAAAAGGATCATTGAGGTCACTTCATAACCATTTTCCTTAATCTATCCTTCATAAGTGACTCTCCATATACCAGGACTCCTCCCATCAGTGAAAGTCCTTAAAGAGTAGGGAGCCTTAGTTGAGGTGACAAAGGGCTAAGTCTCCATAGTTTCCCTTGACCTAACAGTTTCCCTTTAGGTCCCCTACTAGTTTGAGTGGTAACAGGCTAATTCAGTAAGTTGACCTGTCAAGCTAGGCGAGGGAGCGATTTGAAGGGATAATTACTCGAAATCCATATTGATATGAACAATGATGAATGACAATATTAATTTTTTTCCTTTCTATTAACATGCCTAATGCATATATTATATATGTAATTACACTTTAGCATCTACTGAGATATCAACTCTCATAATGGATGTATAGAGAGAATTTGAAAACATGCTTCTTCAAATGACAATACATATACTATATATGTAATTATGCATTTCTTCTAGTCATGAATTAGATATGTCTCATACCAGATTCGTCCCCCCACCCAAAAAGTAACTCAAGGTCGAAGGTTGAAAGCTACATAACCAAAAGGGAGATCGAGTAATAATGATATTATTTGACATTATATACAATTCACTAGTTGGATTGTCGATTCTCTTTAATCATCTTGTGTGTGAGATAAGGTGGGTGCATCAAAGTGTGGGTGCATAAGTCATTGAGGGAAGATGACAACATTGAATTGGCATAATGAGCCTGAGAATCTTATCTTTCCTTCCTCGGGATTGGGATGGGTGGGTAAATAGTTGCTTCAGGTGATTCATCCTTCCTTAGCAAGATATATGTGTGTGACAACTCCGATAGGGAGAATCTGACAAATAGGAGGGAAAGTGAAACTCAAAAAACCAACAACCAGCCCACTCATTTAGTTGATTGTCTTCTTGGTGAACCTTATGAGGGTAAGGGCATGTGAAGCACCTGGCAACAAGAAATTGCCCATGTGATCAAACCTGGGCCAATTTAACACCTACCGAGAACCTTTTGGAAATTTAATTGGGGATGAGCATCAAGTTAGCCAATCTCCATGAAAGATAATGGCTCGGAGTGAATTGGTAGCTCACTAGTTGTTATCATTGGCTAATTCTTCCTTTTATTCATATAAATAGGGTACTTTCATGAACTCCCTGTATATGGCTAGCAAGGAAGATTGGGTTCGTCCCTTACTAAAATAAAGATAGGTACCTCACCCTGTCTGTCTTTCTTTTTTAGGACCCTTTGAAAATAACAAAAGTAGTCATTACCTCACCCTCCCTGATTGTTGATTCCACTAGCTTTTAGCTTCTTCTTAGCTATCTATCTAGCTAGATTATGAACCATGAGCAAAACCAATTTGATTCCGAGCCCGATTCCATCTTGCATATTCTAATATTTATTCTGTTGGATTCTGAGCCTGCCACTATATCTGAATGGGAGGAAACCAGCCAGCCAGGTGGGGTATCTCAACGCGTCCAGTCAGAGAGAAATGTAGTGCCATCATGGAAGAAAGAGAGTTTTTGGTTCTTTCTTCGAGCCAAACCAAGGAGATATGTAAATTGAGTGATATTTCTCGAAAATATATTCATCACATAAAGCGGAGGGATAATAAATCATGGTTTTCATATATCTATGTTCAAAATTCTTTAATCACACTCAGAATATTGTAGAAGCATTCACCACAAAATAAAGAGTGATAGTAGATATCCTAGACTACATATAAATGTTCAGGGAATTCAAACAACATCAACAATCCAAATAAAGAAGTTGTACCACAACATGCTTTTATTGATTGCGAATAAAAGAGAGACTGCTCAAAAGGCTGCACAAATGAACAAGAAGAAAAGAGCTAAACAAAAGAAAAATACAAAACCAAAGAAGAACAGATTTTGCAATGGAGTGGTGAATCCTCTAGGCTGGCTTCTTAGTCTTCAAAAAAGAAACATTAGAGAAATTTTGAGGTCTAAAATGGGTCTCCTAAGGAATATTAAAAAATAATAGTGGAAATAATAAAATAAGATTAGATTACATCATCAAATTTTAGAGGGAAATAAGAAAAAACTACTTTTTTAAATCGTATTTTCAACTTATATCCCTAATATTTTACTCAAATTTCGAGCGGGAGCACTCATTGGATGTGGAATTTAATTCCTCAACCAAGGAGTACCCATATTGCATACTTTCGATGGACTCTGTTGCGTGAAAAATGAGAAATACATGATTGCTATCATGTTTTTCATGTATTTCTCATTTTTCCGCAGTAGGGTCCATCGAAAGTATGCAACATGGATACTCCTTGGATGAGGAACTAAATTATGCATCCAATGAGTGGTCCAGCTTGAAATTTGAGTAAAACCGTAAGTAGATAAGTTGAAAATACGAGTTGAAAAAATAGCTTTCTTATTTCTTTTATTTTTTAATCTTTCTACTTTTTTACTCCAAAAATGGTGAATCATCTCCAATGGTTAACATCATCATCTTGAATCCTATTGGTTCTTATCAAAGAAGCAAAAATCGCGATCGGGATTAAATCGGCGAGGGGAAAAAATCGAAAAAAATCGTAAAAATCGGGAAAAAATCGGCACATACAAAAATATTCATTTTTTTTCAATTTTTTTAATATCTAAAGCACCCACAACATAAAATAAATGCTTTGACACATAAATATAAAAAAAAAACTAATATATAAGACGTGTAATATCATGTCTAGTGCTACATCACACATAATAGTGAATCATGTCCTGAATACTAAGTCCTGAGTCTCAACTCAACCTCAAAATATCAACAAAAAATATAATAATGTATCTCATATCATGAGTCATAATGTTATATACAAAAGAATGCACCAAATAACCTATACTACTGATTTCCTCTACCCCTCTTGCGAGAAAATGTAACAGCTTTCCCTCTAGACGAAGAAGCTGGCGGGGCTGGCAATAGACTCTGTTGTGCTCCAAATCCTGAAGCACCAGGAGCTAAAGTAGGCAGACCACGTCCTCTACCGATAGCAGGGGTAGGTGGTGTCACCTCCTCCTCCTCCTCATGAAACTCATCATTGATTCATCGCTACTAGAAATGGGATCATCAACAAGAGATACATAAACATCATCTAGCTCAAAGTCTTCAGACTTAGATTGCTCAACCTTATAACATGATAGAAATTGAAAAAGCTTAACATGCCTAACCAATGATTTTGGTTTGAGTGAAGGGTTCATCTCCTCAACCTTAAAATGCGGTAGAAAAAGATTAACAAGCCTAACCAGTTGTTTTCCTTTGAGTGAAGGGTCCATTCTTGTTAAGGCCACAGTAGGAGAGTTCAACAATCAATACCACCAACATCAACAAAGTTCAACAATCAATGCCACCAACATCAAGGTTCTTAAAGGACTTCATACTCTTGATCAAATGCCAATCTCATACCCTTACACATAATAGAATCAAATGGAAACAATGCAAATCCCCAAACCATGAAACCCTGAAAACCATTAAGTCTATTGAATTTTGAGTGAAATCTAAAATTCTAGTTTCTTCATATGAAATCCAATGAGGTCGAAACCACTCTTAAACATCCTAAGTCATTTCATGGTAATGTTAAAAATTTAAGTAAAAGGATGAAAATGAAAAATAAAGGAAATATCACTTTTACTTTAAGAATTTAACATTACCATTAACTGCCAACAGGGTGTGTCAGGAAAATGAGAGGGCTGCAAAAATGACAAAAAAAAAATCGATTTTTGAACTTATAGGGTTGCTGTTTGATGGGCCCACGATTTTTACCAAAAAAATCGCGATTTTTTGGCGATCGGCGATTTTTTCAAAAAATCGAGAAAAAATTGCCGATAAAATCGTTGAGTTGAAAAAATCGCAATTTTTTCAAAAAATCGCGATAAAATCGCGATGTTTGCTTCTATGGTTCTTATAAAGTTGATGTTAGTTGTACATTTTTGTTTCGAGAACCATTTTTTACCTCAAAATTTCTCTAATGATTGCCTGCTTCAAAGAGACGCCATCCTTAGTTAGTAGACTTCCTCTTGATGTCTATCTAGGTTTTTGTCTTCTAGATATAAATGTAATAAGTGTCATATATACATGAAGGATCTAGTCAAAAGAAATGCTCCAAGACCAATTCCAGGAACCATGGAAGAATGGCTTGTAATAGCCCTTACCTACGCTGGAATATATAGTCTTCAAGTCAACGTTTATGACAGCTGAATGGTCGGCCTATATAACAGCTGAAAGGTCGGCCTAATAACTTAGTATGAACCTCTATATATACCTCTCTCCTGTGACTAATTCACACAGATTTTCGAACATCATCTGAAGTGCAGTGCGAATTTAGGTGCAGCGAGTGCAGTGCAGATTTAGGTGCAGCAAGTGCAGTCAGCAAGTGCAATGCGGATTTAGATGCAGTAAGTGCAGTGCGGATATAGGTGCAACAAGTGCAATGTGGATTACAAGGGCAATTTCAGTGCGGATCAAAGGACAAGTATAGTGTGGATTTCAGTGTTGATATGTAAAGGGTACAAAACTGGTCTAGTTATGTATATTCGTATACCATAAGGTGCAGCAGCATACAATTGAAGCGCGGATATTTGAAGGGTTGCAAAACTGGTCTACATACATATATCCGAGAGTCATAAAGTACTGCGACATCCCAAAGGAGAATCACCTTGAAGCACCAGTGTTAAACTACGGATCCACCAAGTGCATGAGCAGGGTTGAAGTATCCTGAGGCAAGCTACAGCGTGACAAGGAAGTGCAAGAGCAGAGTTGAAGCATCTGATGTAGAGCCCCCCCTAAAACCATCATTTTATATAGAACTTATCATATACATATTTTTAAGCATAAATACAAGATAAATTGGATCAGCAGTAAAACTTAAACTTACATAAGGAACTATTCTATCCATAGAAAAATACCTGGAACAAAACTGATGATTTCTAGAGCTGTGGTTCTCCTTGTGAATGCAGCGGACAGGTTACTAAAACAATCGTTTCCTCCCAGCCAATCTAGGAAACAATCCTAGACCCAGAAGATGCCTCTTCTGCCCCTGTGCCCAGAATTCCAAGAGCAATGAGTCTTCCTCCCTTCGGAACAGTTCATATCCCTCAACACTTCCTCTTGACAAAATGCAGAATTTAACAAAACCAGTCCCCCTCCTCCTTCATATTCCCTTCCTTATATAACTTTTCTCCACCTCCTCATATTTACGTAGATATTATGGCATTTATGTGGATATTTATGCATTTATGGAGATATTATGCATTTATTTAGATATGGTAGGCATTTATGTAGATATTAATTTTGATTAATTATTTTTAAGATTTAATTGTATTATTCTTGTTTTTTCTCAATTAAATTAACTTTATAATTAATTAAATTATATTATTATTTTATTTGTCCCTTCACATATAATTTGTACTAAATTATATTTTGTTTTTCTTGAATAATGCTCTACCATATATACGCATATAGAGCGGTATACGTGTTAGGTATCTTGTTGGTATTTCACTATATCTTGGCAAGATAAATTGCATTGTAACATTCCATTCATTACTCTAACTTAGGTAGTCTCAATACTAGCAGGTATGTATACTAGTGCGGTGTATACGATATATGCATGTGTAGCTATCATATGCGTATGTCGTATACACGCTAATATTATTTTGCTTATACTTGGAATGGGTCGTTACATACTTCCTCCCTTATGAAAACTTCATCCTGAAGTTAGGGTTTTATATAATCATATTAATAATTGCATTTTAGAGATTACGGCGATTGTACAAGGCTTGTAATTTAAGATTGACTTTCTATTTGAATAAGTATGTATTAGTAATTTAATTGTTACTTCCCATCTTGACCTAGTCTCCAAGCTATTCTAGAATCATCATATCCTTCCTAATCTCTTCCGCTCCCATCCTATCCATCCTCTACAGGAATATGCCATGGCATCAGTTTTATTGATCGAACCATCCATAAACCTTAAGGGTATCAGTGTCGATTACGTCGACCTAATGGACCAGTAGGCATCCGGCAGTCATCATCACACGTCTAGGAGAGCGTGATTCGCACAATCCTCCAATGACTCCAGGTTTTGGAGGATAAACGGTGAGCAACACCTCCACCCCTCCTAGTAGGACCAGGGTCAACACCCTATCACAAGATCTCATAACGTCTCAACTGTTCATGGAATTCTGTCATCACGTAGATTGTTTCGGTAACGATGTGTTATGCAAAGTAATTACTTGTACACAATCTGCAATGTAAACACTCGTACACACATTACATCATACGCATCTATATATTCAATACAATTTCTCGCTAGATACAGCTCCTGTATAGTTCATACATGTTCCATCTATGATACATTGTATTTAGCCATTTTCAATCTATATACTAATATGTTTCGCTTTCATATTTAAAATGTAGTTACTTTTCTATTTCTATTCCTTCAATCATATTGAGATGCAAAATGAATTGAGTTGATATATAGTCTCAATTATAACGTAATCTATGATTTCATATTCTTGCTATGTTAATTCAAATGACATATTGCATATCGGTATCTATGCACTAGTAAAGTTAAACAAATAGCATATATCTTGTACCACTAGAGTTAAGTAACATTCTATCTTTATGGGTATGCAAATTAAAATTCATCCTTTCGTGATATTTCAAAATAAAGTTTCAAGTATCAAAATGGAGTAGTTATATACATATAAAGTTTCCAGTTTCTCAAAATTTAGCATAAGTTGGGGTAATTTTGGCATAAGGTCTTAGCATCTTCCCAAGTCGCTGATCCAAGACTATATTTGTCCCACTGGACTTTAACTTCGTCTGTCAGTCGGTTCCTGAGCTGTCGAACCCTACGTTCCAGAATACGTAATGGTTCGACCATAATGGTTCCCTCGTCCGATACCTGCAGTTCCTTCCATTGAAGATCATGAGATTTGTCAGCAATATAGTGTCGTAAGGTAGATACATGAAATACATTATGAATTTTGTGTAAGTGGGGTAGCAGTGCAAGACGATAGGCGACAGATCCAACATTTTCCAAGACTTCGAACGGCCCAATAAATCGGGGTGATAATTTTTTCCCCTTCCCAAATCGAATGGTGCTCTTATTTGGTCTGATGTGGATGAAAACCTGATCTCCTACTACAGAGTTTCTATATGTCCTGTGAGCATCAACATAACTTTTATGTCTATCCTGTGCCTCTTTCAATCGTTGCCTAATCAGCTTCACTTGTTCCTCCATCTCCTGGATCAATTCTGGCCCGACTATTACCTGGTCTTCTAACCTGTCCCAACTTAACGACATTCTGCAAGGTCTCCCATATAATGCTTCAAATGGAGGCATCCCAATTGAACTGTGATAGCTATTGTTGTATGCAAATTCTACCAAGGGTAAGTACTTTTCCCAGCGCAATTGTTGGTCCATAACATACATCCTTAGCATATCTTTTAGTACTTGATTTACTGTTTGTCCGTCAGTCTCAGGATGATAAGCTGTACTCAAATTTAATTGAGTCTCTAAGGCTGATTGCATACAAGTCCAAAATCTCGATGTGAATCCAGAATCTCTATCTGATATGATTTTCTTAGGTACTCTATGAAATCTAATAATTTCATTCATGAATACTCGAGCTACATCAGTAACTTTGTATCTCTTACCGGGATAAAATGGGCGTTTTTTGTTAATTTATCTACCACAACCAAAAGGGCATTATGCTTTTGTTGTGTAAGGGGCAACCCAATGATGAAATCCATAGAAATTATTTCCCACTTGGTCATATGGATGTCATGAGGTTGTATGAGACCTGCTGGGTGACAATGATCAGCTTTTACCCACTGACATTCAAGACACTTAGCGACAAATTGGACAATGTCGTTTTTCATGCCTGACTAGAAGAAGAGTCTCTTAGTGTCAACATACATCTTCTTTACACCAGGATGTGCACAATACACTGCTTTGTGGGCTTCCTTCAAGATGGTGTTTTGGAGATCTCCACCATCTGGAATATACATCCTTCCATGAAATCGTAAAATTCTGTTTTCTTCCAGATCATATCCTTCGAACTTAGGTTCCTTTGAATGGTTGCTATCAAACCCCAACCTTACTTTTAAGTTCCAACTATCTCTTACGAGATGTTCAAGTACTTGATCCCTTAAGTCCACCTTGATAGGTATGAGGGAAAATATTCGAGGTCTTCTACTTAAGGCATCTGCTACTAGATTCTCCTTCCCTTTTATATATGAAATCACAAAATCATATTCACTTAAGAATTCACTCCATCGTCTTTGTCTAGCATCTAAGTCTCTTTGGGTGAACAAATACTGTAAACTTTGGTGGTCACTTTTAAACAAAAAATTTCTTCCAACCAAGTAGTGTCTCCATATCTTTAAAGCTAAAACCACTGCGGCTAACTCTAAATCAAGCGTAGCATAAAGTTCTTCATGGAGCTTTAATTTTCTAGAAGCGTATGCTATTACGCCTCCTTCCTGCATTAATACAGCACCTAACCCCTGTTTAGATGCGTCAGTACACACAGTAAAATCTTTATCCATATCAGATACTCGCAAAATGGGTGCACTAGTCAATAATCTTTTAAGTTCGGAAAATGCTTTATCACATTCCTCAATCCATTCATACCTAACACCTTTGCGCTGGAGAGTTGTGATCGGCTTTGCAATTTTGGAGAATCCCTCCACAAACCTTCGATAGTAACCTGCTAAACCCATAAAACTACGCACTTCATGTGCATTCTTAGGTACCGGCCACTCCTTGATTGTGTTTACTTTTTCAGGATCAACAGAGATCCCTTCACCAAATATGATATGACCTAAGTAACAAATTTCCTTTTGAAAGAAAATGCATTTGGATAATTTTCCATATAACTTGTGTTCTCTGAGGCATGATAATATTATCCGAAGATGCTCTTCGTGCTCCTCCTCATTCTTAGAGTAAATGAGAATATCGTCCAGGAAGACTTGCACAAATTGATCGAGATATTTGCGGAGAATGCTATTCATAAGGTTCATGAATACCGCAGGAGCATTGGTTAACCCAAATGGTACCACAATGAATTCATAATGACCGAAACGAGTTCGAAATGCAGTCTTAGAAACATCACTTTCTTTAATCCTTAGCTGATGATAACCTGAACGTAGATCGATCTTTGAAAACACTGCCGCTCCTTTCATTTGGTCAAAAAGGTCGTCGATACGAGGCATTGGATACATATTCTTTACAGTGGCCTGATTTAAATCTCGATAGTCCACACACAGTCGTAATGAACCATATTTCTTCTTGAAAAAGATTACAGAAGCGCCCCAAGGTGAAACACTGGGTCGAATGTATCCTATATCTAACAGTTCTTTCAGTTGTATTTGTAATTCTTGAAGTTCAGGGGCGGTCATTCTGTAAGGTGTTTTAGATATTGGTTCCGTACCAGGTTTCAATTCTATCGTGAGGTCTAGCTCTCTTTTAGGAGGCAGTCCTGGTAATTCCTTTAGAAAAACATCCGAAAATTCTGACAAAATCGGATACTATTCTAAGGACGGTCCTTTCTCCTTACTTACTTCTTTAACTGCATACACCTAGCAACCTTTCTTTAAGCACCGTTTCATTTGCATATCTAAGATGAAGCGTAAGGATACTTTCCTCTTGTATTGTCTCTCCCTCATCATTCGTGCAAAGTATTGTTTTCCCGAAACAGTCTACCCATGCATGATGCGACTCTAACCAATCCATTCCTATCACCAGGTCGTAAGTTCCTAAGGCTGTGACATATACTTTTAGTTTGATCGAACAGACTCCTAGATCAACTTTGCAATCCTCAACACTTAATTTTACTGGTTGAATTTCTCTCGAAGCCATTTCTTCCTGTCTGAAATCGTTTTTCTTGCAAGCTGCCAACCCACATTTATTTAATGTATATGATGAAATAAACTATCAATAGCGCCAGTGTCAAATAAGATTTTTAGTTTTATCCCATTGATTGTACCTGAAGATTCCACTACAGTGGATTGATGTGCTGCTTGGTTGTTGTTGACGACGGCATGGATTCTATGATTGCCTTGGGTATCTGATGATGGTCATTTTCCTGCTCTCAATGAGTTCTCCGGACAATCACACTGAAAATGAGATCCTCCACACCCCCAACAATCGACCTGGGTTGGCCCCCTTGATTTTGACTGAGAATTTCTAGACCAGGAGCTTTGTCCCCTGGTGCTACTCCCTCTCCCATTCCTTCCCCGATTACCAGTCCCTCAAGATTTCCAAGGACTGATGTTTGAGGATTCGAAAGCTATAGTATTAATTGTCATGGGAGTTTTTGCTCCTACTCCTCTTGGGGTAAACCTGTTACCATAAAGAGGTGGTCTCGAGCTATTTCCTCAAAAGAAATTTCGGGGAGTCTTTCCTGTAAATCCCTACTGTGATGGTTCCGCTGGCCTGAAATCCCTTTTAATCCCCAGATGTTCTTCTGCATATCGTGCACATTCAACCGCCTTTGCTACCGCTGATGGCTTCCACATTCTTACCATGGCCCTGATTCGAGAATTTAACCCATATATGAAACGCTCAGCTTGGCGTTCATCCGTGTCTAGATAAAAAACATATTTCACAAGTTCCATAAACTTTATCTCGTATTCTTCCACGGTCTTATTACCCTGGATTAGAGTATGGAAGTCTCCTGCTTGCTACTCTTGAAAGAAAGGTGGTAAGTATTTTGCATGAAATCGATCTACAAACAACTCCCAAGAAACGATGTCTGATGTGATATGTAGTTGTTTTTTTAGATTTCCCCACCAAATCAGAGCATTCCCCCTGAGTTGGAATATAACGATCTTTGTTTTAGAGGTAGAGGAATATTTTTTTAGTGCGAAGCATGTTATCATCCCTTCTAACCATGCTTCGGCATGTTCTCCAGCTTTTCCTCCTGAGAATTCCGGGAGTTTAATCTTTTGCAGTTCCCGGGAAATATCTTCTCTCTGTGGCTTATAATCATAATCTTTAGGCTTTTCTGAATGTCTTTCCTCTAGACGAGGTCGTTCTTTTTTGCTACTGGTCAGCTGCGACCTTTTTAATGTTTCCAAAATGGCTTCTAAGGAGCGCATTACAGTAGTTAGATTAGGTGTTGGAGCAACTGGTGTTGATATCGATCTAGGTGGTGGCGATGGTGACGGTGTTGGCGACGATGATGGTGGAGGTGTTAGAGATGGCAATGCATCTCACTGGCGTTGCCGCCTTTGGTACGTTCTTATCATTGTGACTTTTCCTGAAATACATAATAAATTTATGAGAATCAAGTAAATTTTTTTTTTTTTTTTTGACTGACTAACTACATATAATTTTCGTAAAATTGAGCTTGCATACGGGTATAGTTCTTTTGCTATTTTACCTGCAGGCAGGTCTTACTGGTACCGAGGTCAAGGAGGGTGGCCTCGCGACCTCCTTGTTCTATGCAGGGTATTCTATGCGTAGAAATTCTAGAGTAAAATGCAAGGTTTCCGATAGATAATGATGTATTTCATAATATTTTCTAAGTGAATCTAATCCTAAATATGGTTATAGAGGGGTTGTTTGACCTTAATTCACTTACTACTGGGTGTAAACTAACAATAGGAAAACATACTCTCTTAAGCAATTTATTAATGAATCATAAAAGATTGTCTCTTCATGTTTATTCGATACCCTTAAATGTTAAAATATTAGTCTGTCAAAATAATTTTATAATCAAGAAATCACATTATTACCTTGCTACTAAATTTAACTACAATGTAAGAACCCCTCTTTTTTTTTCTCCAAATCTACCTAACAGAACCCATCATAATAACACTTTTAATATATAATTATAATATCATAATACACATATTTTATTTTAATTCAGTTTATAATAATATATTTAATATTATTACTTTTATTTACTATGCTTGTTATTGTTACCGAACGTTTATTTGATTGTTCAGTATTGATTTAAACGACGCTATCTTAAACGAAGCTATGGTTTACATCTTGTAACTTCATTGTTCATATGAAATTGCTATGAACACGTGACACTATTTTAACACATTCAAAAGTACGTGTTTGACAAATATTGGTATTTAAAACAACTCTATGTAAATATTTACATATCTCTCAAATTAATGAGGTTAATTTTAATAAATGGATATTTTAATTTAATTAAAATTAGTGAAATTAATTTAATGGACTTTAATTTTTATTTTTTTTTAATTATTATTATTAGAATACATAATAATTGAGTCTCTCAAGTTAAGTTATGTTGGAATGCATTAGTTGAATACATAGGCTACATGTAATTCACAATACGTACACATAGCTATATCAGCTATATATATAAAATTGTTTTATTGGCAAGAGGCTAGGTGTAATTTATTCCGTCCCTTCAGGGTCACGGTTCGCAATCCCCGCTACCACCGCTGTATCCGTCACCACCACTGCTACCCCCGCTGTAGCCGCCGACATCACCGCAGTAGCCACGGATGCCATGATCACGGCTTCCGTGGTTATCCCCACCACCGAAGCACCCTATTCTGCCCGAATCGGTCCAGTTGACTCAGCTACTGGATGAGATAGTAGGGAAAATAACATAATAAACTAAAATAAAATTTATTATTTGCCAAAATCGTGCGATTTTCTGTATTTGGAGGGATTGCTATAACCCATTTATCACTTTATGCATATAAAATTAACATATGATATATATCACCGCCAGATGTCGAGGAGACTCGACAACATCGAGGCAATTAAACTGGTTGAAAGAAATTATGATGTGTTTTTCGGCTTTGTTCACAAGTCGATAGGTTCTCCCTTTGCAGACACCGCATCTATTTATCCTGTCTCCTTTATCAAAACCTCATTTCTTCACCGTTGTTCCATTTCGCTGTCTGGTTTTGTGCTAGGACACTTGGGTTTATCAAATGACTAAGCTAGACTACTCAGTTATTGTTGGCAGTGGAAAATTTTGAGAAGCTTTATCTGGGTGTTCTGCGATTTGGTAACTGTATTCGGTGCTTTAACCCTTTAGAAAATTCAGACTCGCAAGTAAGTAATATGGAAAATTCCACCAACGTCAGTGGGATTCAAATTTGCTCACATCGTCAAGAAGTGAGGGCAATCTACTGAAATCGGACGTAGAAGAACATATGGACATCCGAGAACTGTTAGTCTCAAACTCGGTTTCGGATCTCCACCTTCTGAAGGATAGGTTGCATGTTCGATCCCTGCCAATTAGCAACCCAGGCAAAGGCTTTGAACAAGTGTTTAAATGAAAAGGAGGCTTGGCTTTAGTTCAAATGATTTCGCAATTCGTCCAGAGGTTACAAAATGCGCAATAAAATATGACTGTGGAGCAGGAACAATTGGTAGAATCTGCACAGGCCCTTAACCTATTACGGTTTTCATTAAGAGTGACCAGCAAATTGGAAAGACGGCGAATTTGGGGTTTCTTGGGAACCCAAGGCTTTTACCTTGTTCCAACTCAATGGGTTTCCTGTTTTTCTAAGTTGCTATAATCCAAAAGTCTCTGAGTTGTTGGTAGCGTGTCTTAGAAAGTGAATGGAAGGTTTTTTTCTAAGGAAGAAACAATACTGATAATGATGATGCATCATGGGAACTTGTATGAAAGAAGTTTCAAGTTTCAGTAAAGTAAAGTTTCAATTTAAATGATCAGAATTATCACAATGACCAAAGAAAGGGTCTCAGGTCCTACAGAGTTTGAAACTTAGCTCTGATACCATGTGTAGAGCCCCCCCCTAAAACCATCATTTTATACAGAACTTATCATATACATATTTTTAAACATAAATACAAGATAAATGGGATCGGCAGTAAAAATTAAACTTACATAAGAAACTATTCTATACATAGAAAAATACCTGGAAAAAAACTGATGATTTCTAGAGATATGGTTCTCCTTGTGAATGCAGCGGACAGGTTACCGAAACAATTGTTTCCTCCCAGCCAATCTAGGAAACAATCCTAGTAGACCCAGAAGATGCCTCTTCTGCCCCCGTGCCCAGAATTCCAAGAGCAATGAGTCTTCCTCCTTTCGGAACAGTTCATATCCCTCAACACTTCCTCTTGACAAAATGTAGAATTTAGCAAAACCAGTCCCCCTCCTCCTTCATATTCCCTTCCTTCTATAACTTTTCTCCACCTCCTCATACTTACGTAGATATTATGGCATTTATGTGGATATTTATGCATTTATGTGGATATTTATGCATTTATTTAGATATGGTAGGCATTTATGTAGATATTAACTTTGATTAATTATTTTTAAGATTTAATTGTATTATTCTTGTTTTTTCTTAATTAAATTAACTTTATAATTAATTAAATTATATCATTATTTTATTTGTCCCCTCACATATAATTTGTACTAAATTATATTTTGTTTTTCTTGAATAATGCTCTACCATCTATACGCATATAGAGCGGTATACGTGTTAGGTATCTTGTTGGTATTTCACTATATCTTGCGAGATAAATTGCATTGTGATATTCCATTCATTACTCTAACTTAGATAGTCTCAATACTAGCAAGTATGTATACTAGTGCGGTGTGTGCGATATATGCATGTGTAGCTATCATATGCGTATGTCGTATACACGCTAATATTATTTTGCTTATACTTGGAATGGGTCGTTACATCTAATTTGTCCAAAGATAGTTTGCATACTATCCTAAAGTGAAGCTGTTGATAAAGGGTGACATTGAGACAGTGGTCGGAAGAAGTAAGGATGCATAAATAGGAGCCTAACTCTTGTTTCTCGTGTCTTTTGATAATTGACTTGATGAAAGATTTAATAAGCTAACGAAGGAAAGACATAAGTAACTCAAGTAATCTCACAAGTAATTATCAAAAAGAAAATTTTGTATTAATCACTAGCCCTCCAAATTCTCAACAATGTGGACGTACCAGTAACCTTCAGTAACCTTTCCTCATGACTTGGAAATGTACGAGTAACCTTGCCTCATTACTTGCCTAATGACAAGGCGAGGTTCTACTTTCCTTACTCCAAAGGTGGGTGGATCTATACTTGTCTTCCTCCAAGGGGTGGGTGGATTTACGTCTGGGCTAGAGTGATTGTATAGTCGACGTAGTGGAGGAGGAGAAATGTCGTGGGGCAGGGCAGACTGGTAGATATATTGATTGGACAGGTCAAGTTTGTATCAATGCTTCACCTCCAATCATTGTACGAATGAGTCATTGCACAGCATGACTCTTTAAAATGGGAAATGTTACATTCTCATCATATATGTTACGTACCTAGGTATAGTGGGTAATGCGTTTGCTCCTGATCTTTGTGAAATCGTTATTATTAGGACTGGCAGACATAACTTTGTATAAGTGTTGCATAACAAGTTGTTAAAATTGGCAACTAGGGCCAAATTTCTCTTTGGACAGCTCCTATGAGGAAGTTAATTGCAGCATTAGATTCCTCTTTTTGAGAGGACCAAAATCGATCTAAAGATTGTCAAATTTGGATAAGTAAATGTGAGTTTTTGAATTTATTCTTTTTCACGATCATCATGAAGGTCGACCCTATCTCCATGTCAGCTCAATAGGCTCAAAAGACACATCCCTTGGTCCTCTTCCGATTGTATAAATAGGGGCAGCTCGTTGGAGAGTGAAGGTCTCTGTTTGGCCACAGGATAGGAGGGTTCATTTGTGCCACACTCACAAGGAAGAAGCTCGTTGGAATGTGAGCGTTTTTGTTTGGGCCGCAGCAACGAAAGGTAGTTCTGCGTAGATATATTAGGGTTGTTTTGTAGCCCATTTCAGAGGGCCGAAGGCTGGATTGCAGGCCGAGACATCTTGCCTAAAGACCGAAGAAAGGAGGGATTGTTTGTTGGTTGGTTGAGGGCTGGACAGAGCCTAGGAGAGGCCGTTGCAGAGGGTTGTTGGGTACCGCAGTGAACAGTGGTAGGCCACAGGCCTAGCCACTCCTAGCAGGGCTGCGTGGAGGCATTAAGGGACTGACCCATGCCCAGATCAACAGCGTATGATGGCAGCATCTTACCATACCTAGAGCGCAGCTTATGGAGGCTATTAGGTTGGTTGTTTAAGGATTGTTGCAGCAAGCACAAAACCTTATCTTTCCATGACCTATAAGCATAGAAGCAGCCCCTTTTTCAGGATGTTTTGATCCTTGTTCAAAGTTCAGATCAGATTGCATAAGGGTCCTATAAGGACTGTGGTTTTGGCCATCCTCGTCATCAGATTGAAGGCTACATACATGCTCAGATTCAGATATGCAGGTGTGATTGGAATATGGTATTCTTCAAAGTACTGGAAGTCAATATGTCTTTATGTGTACTCTCTCTCTCTCTCTCATTCTCTGTTGAACATTTGATCATAATAATAAGAAGAATTGATCAAGGGATTTCCCCTTCTTGGGGTTTTTCCATGGCTTGTGCCATATCTATGTGTACTCCTGTCTTGGCTTATCTTTTGCATCCTTCGTCTATGTTCTTTCTTCAGTTACTGTCATGATGATTATGTCTTATGTGTTTGCTAATGGAAATCTGGGTTAATATAAATTTCTAAGGTAACTGTCCTTTAGCAAAGAACATGTTAACTTGAAAAATTAACATGGTATCAGAGCTAGGAGAGGACAAGCCCAAGCAAAAGTTGAAAACCTTGTTGACTAGGCCCTATGGACTGTGGTATGCTGCACAAGAAGTGGATCTCAGAATAAGCCCTAATCAGAGATTCAATCTCAATCCTAGGTGTAAAGGATAAGTTCCGCATTGGTTGAGCTCTTTAATTCGTGTCTCGGATGGCTATTGTAAGCTGAGGGTTTGGATGTGGTTCCTCCTCTACCATTGTATGGGCCTATTCGTCGAAGAATCACTGCCTTGATCAACAGCATATGAAGAAGGTTGATAAGGTATCTCTTCAGCTCTTTAGATTCATTTTAAATCATATAAGAGGTTGTGAAGAAGGTGAGTCTTATTCTAAAAATTTTGGTATCGGGCTCAGCCCTCTTTAGTGCATCATACTCTGGAATAATGCTTCCTTATTTATATATTTTTGAAGACCTGCAAGGGAAAAATATTTTCAGGATATTTGACCCTTTCTTCAAGAGATCTAAGGGTTGTATTACTCCTGGAAAGAAGATAGTAAATATTGTGGCCTTGCCATCAAGGTATGTCCTCATAATTCTTGAGTTTAAGAACTCAGATTGTAATATTTAGATCTATTCTCGGCCTTGGGTTATTTCAGAAGTTGTAGTCCAGTATTTCTGTCAATGGCAAAGAATAATTATTGCTATTGTTGTTCCCACCACGATGTTAAGATTTCAATATGAACCACATTGCAATGCCTCAACTTTATTAACAGTGAATATTCTAAGTTTAATTTTTGTTGTCAAATTTCAACTACAGCATAAGTTACATATCTGACTATCAAGGAGAATTAAGCCAACCTGTGATAGATCAAGATCCAAGCAGCAGTAGCTGTTTGTTTCAATCGGGTTGGAGTCTTTTATCTCTTGTTGAAGACTGTTATGGAAGTTTGCATGTTTATCAGTAATCTAATTACATTATCCTCTTCAACAATCATCTCAAAGTTGATCCTAGTGAAGGATCTAAATTCAAATCTGCCATCAGATTTTCCAGTTTAGGAACTCCGTCCTTGAAAGTTAGTTTAATTTGAAGGAATAATATGGCACAATTCATGGAAGAAGACATGACTACAGCCATGCAGTATTTACAAAATAAGGGGCCCTTTTTGCACTAGCATCTGCTATACCAAGTTCAACTATAAATCCATTGTTAGGTTCTGGAACAACAAATTCTATTCACAGTATTAGTGTCAGACAAAGCTCAGGAAAGCGCTAACAATTCGACTAAGATATCATCCCTGTTTTATGTACTGTTGCAAAAACCAAAAGAGACAGCAATCGTATATATTGAAGTTGATTTTGGAGGTAAGATTTCTCTAATCTGAATGTTGTGTTGCTCAAAGGCTTACATAAAATAAATACTGTTCCTGATAAATGACTTATGCTCAGTAAAAGGAAAATATTATTGTTCTGTTGTAAAGGATTGAAGTCTTCAGTACCCTCGCCTTGCATATTAAGATAAATTGAGCAGACCTCAGTATGAGGATGTCAAGGCCCTCATTAGTGCAATTTCAGGGAGCTAATCTAGTATAAGAGATAGCTACTTATGTGTCAAATCTTATTAAGCACCGAAATAAGTGGCTCCAGTATTCTGGTGCCTTGTGTATCAAAAGAGGTTAATATGATGATAAGCAGCTAAAGTCAGATGCAGAATAGCTATGTAGTATGGTCTTATCATCACTAAGAGCATCAGCTGGGGTTGTCATAACTCATGAAGTACAGGTGCAGCTGGAAGTAAGAGCAGTGGTTGCTTTAGAGGATTTATTTATATATAGTTCTGCAGTCTTGTTCACAAACGAAGTTGTGAAAAAGACAGACGGATGGCCTATCTTTTGAAAAGTTATTCTCTTTGAAGAAATCACAGGGATCTCCGCTTAAAAGAAATTGCAGAAACTCAACCCATCTGAAGCCTTTATTTTAAGAAACAGCTAGACGATGAAGTACACGGCACTGCAGAACAATTTCCTTCATGACATCAGAGGTGCCTTGAAAGTACAATAAGCAGGAGACCCTGATTTTAACATCCAGGTTGCATTAAGACAGTTGTTATTT
This sequence comes from Pinus albicaulis, assembly GCA_034641835.2. Classification (NCBI taxonomy): domain Eukaryota; kingdom Viridiplantae; phylum Streptophyta; class Pinopsida; order Pinales; family Pinaceae; genus Pinus; species Pinus albicaulis. The sequence continues at coordinate 569,001,118 of CM076576.1, forward strand.
CAATTGTCTCGTGAGGGAAGATCGTGATTGAAGGTCAGATGATCACTGAATTACAGCCTGTTGCAGATGGTTGCATAATGGACAAAGTTACCCTTCTCAATATTCAGAGGGAACTATGAAGTTGGATTTAGCCAAACTAAGTCTGATGGAGTCTGCATATCTATTTAGAGCAAGGCTTCAGAGGGGCCTCAGAATCCTTGGTAATCTATGACTATGGAACATGAATCAAATGTTGTATGACAGGAAAAGTTAGGCCACTTTCCCAATATTTAGTGAGAGCTATAATTGATTTTCAAAATACTGATTCCTGCACTTGGTCTGATGAAATGGAGAAACCATTGATCCCTGGTTTTCTTAATAAACTCCTATCGCATGCCTCTAAGTCAAGCTATGAATGTGCCTCATTTAATGATAGCTACTTGCTACTAGTGATTAGAAATTCACTGCCAAAATATGAGACTACATGGATATTCTGATACTGTCTTGATTAGCAGATTGATAAAAGGAGTACATCTAATGCACATATCATTGTATATCACAAAATAGGATTTAGAGAATCCAGTATGATACAGCAAAAGTCATTCATGTTTTATGGCATGCTTAAGTGATGTACAGGTAGCCTGATGGTCACTTTATTCTTTGGAAAGGCAAGCTTAGGCTTGTGGCCACCCTGTGTAAGAGGGAGTAAGGTCAGCTAAATATTTTCGTCATCAGATATGTAAAAAGCAGAGGATTACTAAGTGTTGTCAAGATCTCTGCTGTAAATAAGTTTCACTATGTATACATCTATATGTTGTTGGTTGAAGCTATGAAGCTCCCATTGATCTAATCTTTGATCTTCAGGAAGCATCTTGACACCATTTCCTACAAGAAGGGATTCTTGGCTGGAGATTGAGCTCTGAGCGACCATAGGGTGAGTAGTTCAACTTACCCTAGTGGTGCATTGTGTACAGGGTGAGTGGTTCACCTTCCCCTGCGATACCCCATGATGGTTGAAATGTGTGTAGGGTGACTGGTTCACCTTCCCCTACGATTGCGGACACATGTGCGTAGGGTGAGTGGTTCACCTTCCCGTACAAGTGATGAGATATGCATTGGATGAGTAGTTCACCTTCTCCTATGGGATATGAGCAGGATGAGTGGTTCACCATCTCTTGCGGGTACCCCTGTGAGAGATGCATATAGGCATCTGGTGACATGTCGGTGGGACGTGGTTCATCCTTTCCCCACATGTAGGATGCTCATTCCCTACGATTGATGATTGACATGTCGGTGGGATGTGGTTCATCCTTCCCCCACGTGTAGGATTCTTCCTACTATTGTTGTTTTACATGCGTGTAGGATGCGGTTCATCCTTTCCCTACTCTAGGTGTTTTGCATATATGTAGGATGTGGTTCATCCTTTCCCTACTCTCAATGTTTTGCATACATGTAGGATGTGGTTCATCCTTTCCCTACCTGTGGTTGTGATATGTAGGATGTAGTTCATCCTTTCCCTACATGTGATTGTGATGTGTGTTTGTAGGATGTGGTTTCTCCTTTCCCTACATGTGATTATGTGCAAGATCTGATTTATTCTTTCCCTTCTTGTGTTCCTGCATCATCCTACCCATGTTGTCTGGGAAACTTGGGAAGTACCTCTCACTTGGCCAATGAGTTGGGAAAAGTGGATAGGGCCCATAACACTATCGATGGACGTATAGGATGCATTTTGTTCTTCAACTTGATCACTTGGGATCAAGTCCAATTGCAGTTCACTCTTTGGTTATGTGGACTGACTTTTGTCAGTGAAGAGTGGCAAGGTCTTGTGACTCACTCTCGATCGATTCTTCTTTATTTTTCATATCAATGTTCAGCAAAACAGAGCAGAGCAGATAGAATAGAGATGAGATACAGAGATGGTTCATGACGACTGGATGGCTCCATAATTGATGATTGATGGATTGGCAAGGTGGAATTCTCCCTAGTTGAGAGGGAGTGTTAAAATTGGCAACTAGGGCCAAATTCCTCTTTGGAAAGCTCCTATGGGGAAATTAATAGCAACATTAGATTCCTCTTTTCGAGAGGACCAAAATCGATCTAAAGATTGTCAAATTTGGATAAGTAAAAGTGAGTTTTTGAATTTATTGTTTTTCACAATCATCATCAAGGTCAACCCTATCTCCATGTCGGCTCAATAGGCTCAAAAGACACGTCCCTTGCTCCTCTTCTGATTTGTAGCCCATTTCTCCCTAGATATATTAGGGTTGTTTTGTAGCCCATTTCAGAGGGTCAAAGGCTGGATTGCAGGCCGAGACATCTTGCCTGATGACCGAAGAAAGGAGGGACTGTTTGTTGGTTGGTTGAGGGTTGGACAGAGCCTAGGAGAGATTGTTGCGGAGGGTTGTTGGGTACCGCAGTGAACAGTGGTAGGCCGCAGGCCTAGCCACTCCTAGAAGGGTTGCGTGGAGGCCTTAAAGGACTGACCCATGCCCAAATCAGTAGCGTATGGTGGCAGAATCTTACCATACCTAGACTGCAGCTTATGGAGCCTATATGGAGCCTATTAGGTTGGTTGTTTAAGGGTTGTTGCAGCAAGCACAAGCCCTTACCTTGCCATAACCTATAAGCGTAGAAGCAACCACTTTTTCAAGATGTTTTGATCCTTTTTCAAAGTTTAGATCAGATTGCATAAGCGTCCTATAAGGATTGTGGTTTTGGCCATCCTCGTCATCAGTTTGAAGGCTACATACATGCTCAAATACAGATATGCAGGTGTGATTGGAATATGATATTGCTCAACATATTGGGAGTCAATATGTCTTTGTGTACTCTCTCTCTCTCTCTCATTCTCTATTGAACATTTGATCATAATAATAAGAAGAATTGATCAAGGGTTTTTCCCTGGGTGCCATATCTATGTGTACTCTTGTCTGAGCTTGTCTTTTGCATCCTTCGTCTATGTTATTTCTTCAGTTACTGTCATGATGATTATGTCTTATGTGTTTGCTAATGGAAATTTGGGTTAATATAAATCTTTGAGGTAACTATCTTTTAGCAAAGAACACATAAGAAACATAAGTGTTGAATAACTGGCTCATCGAATTGGCTTTTGTTATTTACTTATTCTGATTAGTTGGGTTTCTAGTCTGGGTTTATTGATCGTCAGATTCAGTTAAGGGTAGTTAAGTAAGGTCAATTCATTTATACGATCAGTTAAGGGAAAGGGTTAGGGCTATAGATTTGGGGCATGGATAGATTGAGTGAATAAAGGCGGTTGGCGTGACTCCTTCTAGTTCAATGAGACAATTGGCCATCTAACAAGTGGGGATAGATGAATTAGGAATTAAATCCTACGATGCTCGCCTCTACAGTGCTCTCAGGAACTGTTCCTTCGGGATTCAATCAATTTTTTATTTATTTCCTTCCATTACAAATATGACTGAAATAGAACATTGATTCATAAATCGTCGATCAATTAGAAAATTCAAAGGGTAGGGTTGGCCATGGAAGCAGTAGGAATCAGATAGATAGCTTACTCAAGTAATATGCTTCAACCTAAGGTAAGCATTGGGGTTTCCTTGTAACATAAACAAGGATTCCCAACGGCAGTGAATTGGATCCATCACAGGAGCTCAACTTTTTCAACCCTGTGCTGCAAAAGGATTGAAAGGATTGAGTGCAATTTAAATCTTAAGAGGGGGTGTTTGTGAGGAAGGTTGGATCCCTAATATAGTAGGAGCATTCAACGATGGCTTTGTCTGTGAGGGAGTAGGAGTAGTCCCCGGCATGGCAAGGTGTGTTTGGATTGTGTAGGATGGCAGGTTGGAAGCATCGTATTCGATGGTCAGTAGGAAGTGATCCTTCCCTGCTTGGAATATATTGGAAATCAGCCATTTGCGGGGTGCATTGCATGTCGTTGCGAGGGAGGGTGGGAGTGAGTGGGATTCATTGTATAGTAGTTGAGGGTAGTAGGGGATGGGTGGTGAATCCAGGGCAGGAAGAGGGACCCATACTGCCCTTAACTATTTTATATATATATATATACAGTGGGGTGAGCCGAATGTAGAAGCTCAATATTTATTTAGGGATTGTTGGTTGACGGAACCTGATGGGAGGGGAAATGAAATGCTTCCTACCAAGCATGGGAGGCAATGCAGTAACTATCCACTGATGGATTGAATCATTGACTGATACTACCATTGAAATATTGACATTCATAGTTGAGGATTGAGAAACAGACATCTAAGGATGGATACTCTTGATTACCAATGCAAGGAAGGAAGGAGATAGAGGGATACACCTATAACCCCTGGTGGGAAGGTAATATTTCCTGTTGTATGCTTACATAGCATTCCCAACTTGTATGGTTGGATAAAACCCATGCAAGTCTGTTTGTATATAACCTCAGAAGTGAAATCCTAGTGATGTTGTTTGTCTGCGTGATGTGATTCCCTGTGTTGTTCGTTGGTGTAGTGTTTGGATGTCCTGTGAAGGTAGGGTGGATTGTATCAGTTGCTAGGAAGGAAAAAAACACAAGCTTGTTTGTCTTGATCCCCTACTAGTCTGATAGCTTGTATGTTAGGAAGGATTTTATCCCTAGGGTGTTAGGGAGCATGGATGCAATGTTCAGTTCAATCGCATGTGTTATGAGGAAGCATAGCATTGTCTGCATTTATGGATTGTATCCCGCTATCAATAAGCCTAGATCTGATGGTGGGTATGGGGTTTTGGCCCCCCACATCTAATGTAATCGAATGGTAGGTTGTATCTGATTCCTAATTGTGGAGAAGGGATTCCTGTGCTTGGCTGGAATCATACCATGGGCAGGCTTGGTTGGGTGCAAGTTTGACACACGCCATTTGTTATGGAGGGCTTGGGCCCCTCCCATGCATTTTATAGTGGAATGTGTGGAAGGTTCATCCCTCCTTGTGTAAGGTAGAATACGTGGGTGTAAGCAAGGAAACCCCCATTGCAAGCAGTGTGGGGGTGGTTGGTGTGATTGGGTCACACCACCATACCTGGCCTCCCCTAAAATCTAGGTATATTCTTGTACAGGCGGAACTACATAGTAGTTGTTTGGCTATGATGGGTAGTGTTCGAAGTGCATTCGTGAATACGAAGTATTCATTCAATTATATATGATCGCATTGAAAGAATAGTTATTGGCTGAAATCATATGGTATTTCATGATCTAATTATATATGATTGTATGGGACAATATCACTATATATTATTGCATGAATTCAATAATATAAGATGTGAATTTTTGTAGATGTTCTATGCTTGATGCAACTTTACTTTTTATCCCCAATAACAGTTAGCAATCATATAAACAAGAAAGTAAAATGTTGATAGAACATACCAGTAGATCGACAGAAGACAAGCCAAAAATATATATGTGTTGGTGCGTTACGGCAGTCAACAGGATGCTTCAACCAGCAAAGTCTCAATACGGTCAGCGAACCAGAAGTGTCACACAACCCTCTAGGACAGCCAAAACAGTCAACCCCAAAAGTCAACAAAAGTCAATGTTGTCAGTCAACGATCAACGCAAATAGCAACAGCAGCAAGGTCAATGCAGCCAAGTCAAAGTCAACGTCCAGCCTCAGGAATTGTGCCAAAAAATGCGGATTCAGAAAATCGATAGTTTGGGAAATTTTCAAGTCAATTTGACCATGCGTTGACCAAAGTCAACACTAGTCAATGTTGTGGTAAACCCTAGGCTGAAAACAGAAAAGTCTCCTTGCTGCAATTTCCCATGTGTGAAGAGAACAACCTTCAAGTGATCGAACCAATCAGATGAGGAGAGAGAAATGTGTGATGATGTGATGAGTGAAAATGTCCTCCAACGTAGACCAATATATATCCATCAATGAGGGGTATGTGACACATCTACTGGGGCTTCAAACCTTCAGGCCGACCTACACATATTTTGAATAAATTCAAAATAAATGTTCTTCTCATCGGATCAAGATGATCTTTAGATCGATCTTGCACCTCTCTGAAAGAGGAGTCCAATAAAAATATTGGCATCTTCATCTGAGCATCACAACATGGAGTTTGGACCTAGTTGTCCAAAAAAATTTAACACTCCCTCTCAACTAGAGAACTCCATCCACCGTGCAATCCAAACATCATGCGTCATCTCACGTAACTTGCTTTGCTAGCTTCTTTATTTCTCGTACGAAGTGGGTCACCACAAAGGCATCATTCTCACGTACGTATTCGTACCGCAGGTTCAAAACCAATATAGGACTCACAAAGAGTCTCATACCAACCCGAAGTTGGTTTACCTGACCCGAAGTCAGTTGGATGTCTGAAACCTCACTAGGCTTGATCCCAGATCAAGTGGTTGGACACGTTCGATCCTAGATAGAGAGTACGGCAATCTTTGATGCATCCATCAGTGTTTGCTACTAGTCTCTAGCTTTTCCCACCTCACTGGCCAAATGAGAGGTACTTCCCATGAGCCCAGGACTCAATGGGTAGGATGCATATGGGGCACAGATCATGAGAGGTGAACCAACTCAATATCATAACAGTGGGGCAGAAGCACACCAACAAGGTTCGACAAGCCTAGCCTTGTGGTTTCTTATAGCTCCGAGAAGCTATCCCCAAAGCCCTCAGAGCTCCCAGAGCTCATCGTCCAACAAGACCCTCAAAATAGGGTTATTCCACGATTCCAAGATTCTCACGGAAGGTTAGGAACATGACCTTCCCCAAGGGCATTGTGAAAATATCTGCGACCTTCTCATCAATTCCTATATGATCGAGCCTTATGGCGCCTCGCTGTACCATATCCCGAATAAAGTGGTACCAGCCATCAAAATGCTTGGATCAGTCGTGGAACACGAGATTCTATGACAAATGAATCCCCCTCTGGTTATCACAAAGGATAACGGTGGCATCTAGCACATGCTCGAACAACTCACTAAAGAGCTTTCGCAACCAAGTGACTTCACAATAGGCCATACATGTTACAATGTATTCGGCCTTAGTGGTGCTCAAGGCTATCGACTTTAGTTTCCTGCTCGAAGCAGATCTACGTGTGAAGTAGCATCCAGATGTGCTCTTGCGATCCACCACACTGCCAGCCCAATCGACATCAATATATCCATGGAGTGTCATACTCGCGGTAGTGTATCTCAGCCCATGGTCTATCGTGCCTCAGAGATATCTCAAGAGTTTCTTGGCACCAACCCAGTGAATGTTATGATCAACCATGTGTTGACTCAAAGTGTTCACTGCACAACATACGTCCGGACGTGTGTTCACTAAGAACATCAAGGCCCCTACGAGTTGACGATACTTAGTAGGATTTGCTAACATAGGCCCAGCAACGCTGCCACTCAACTTCTTGAAGTTGAGCTCCATTGGTGTCGACACGGACTTGCAGTCCACCATACTAAAACTTTCCAGAAGCTTCACAATGAATTTTCCTTGAGAAAGGAAAATCTTGCCAAGTCTCTCGCTGTACCTCTAGGCCTAGGAAGTAATGCATCAGTCCTAGGTCCTTCATCTCGAACTCAGCAGCGAGCTCCCTCTTGCATTGATGGATGAGAGGGTAAGCACCTGTTAGGAAGAGGTCGTCCACATACAGCACCAGAATAAGAGCCTTTTCTCTTTCAACCATGAAGTAAAGGTTTGGATCAGCATTACTACGAGTGAAGCCCAGCTTCATCAGGTAGCTATCTATACTCTCATACCAAGCTCTAGGTGCTTGCTTCAACCTATAGAGGGCTTTCTTCAACCTGCAGACATGAAGGTGTCCTAATCCTAGATTCTAACCCCCGCAGGTTGCTCCACACACAACCTCTTCCTTATCGCACCATGCAAATGCTGCCTTCACATCCATTCGATGAAGACTCCATCCTTGCACAGCAGCAAGTGGCTATGATAGATCGGGATGGTGGTATATCGGCTGTGTGCAAATATATCATCATAGTTCACACCTTCCTTTGATTTAGAATATCAGTGTTTCAATTCTGCTCTTGAACTTTTCAAAGACTTCCACCGCATCCATGCTTGATTCAGAGCCGCTTCGAGGGTAGACCATCGTTTGTTCCATCTTGGAACCGACATCCCACATCATTCTTCATTAAGTGGACCATACTGCGGCAGAGCATCCTTCCGTACTCGATGTTTACTGCCCACAAAAGATCCAAGCTCAGATTGTACAATAGTACTCATGGCTGCTAGATACCCTTGGTATCTATTCGGCTTCTTGCTTTCACGGAATGTCCCCCTTGGGGCCATATGTCTCTCGGCATCCTCGAGAGTGTCCCTGAGCCATGGTGGTCTATTCCCCATTGAAGGAGGTGGATCAATCGGGTCCATCGGTCCTTCAACATCGAGCATCGTCTCATCCTTCAGTCCTTCTTGATTTCCAGGCCTTGCTTCATGATCTTCCTCAGATCTCAGAAGATCGACTACTTTCCTCAAGGAAGCATCTTCGTCAAAGGTAACATCGAGGCATATCTCCACTTCCCTTTGACCAAGCACATAGACTCTATAGGCCTTCGAAGTTTCGTTGTAGCCCACAAACATTCCATTCTTCCCAGAAGCATCCAGCTTGCTCCTCTTCTCCTTCGGCACATGAAAATAAACAGGACATCCAAAAACTCTAAAATGTGAGACATCAGGTTTCTTACCAGAGAAAACCTCTTCAAGAGTTTTGGAGTCCAGAGCGGAATGCGGGCATCGGTTTTATATGTACACAACAGTGTTCGTAGCTTCTCCCCATAGAAACTTCGAAAGACCTTGGTCACATAGCATGGCACGGGCAACTTCCACAATGGTCCTGTTCTTTCGTTCAGCAACGCCATAGACAGTTGTGGTCTCCCTCTTGATGCCAGCTTCTCTACAAAGGTTCTTGAACTCATTCGTTTCATATTCAATGCCATTATCAGTCTGTCAGATAGTATCACATGTCATCGCTCCCAGTGGACTTCCTCCAACTTGGTAGAGTTTATCAACTCTAAACCCAATCGTGATAGCTTCCTTGAAACTCTTCTTCCAGATACGCACCTTCCCATCAATGAATGCCACATTGAAACCTTTGTCTTCCATGGCTGATATAGACACAAGGTTCTTCTTCAAATCAGGTACATAGAGTACATCCTACAAGCGGAGGACTTGACCTTGAAACAAGTGGAGGGTCACAGTCCCTGTCCCTTTCACGGGATATGTGGCATTATCTCCAATGATAATTTCCAGATTAGTATCCTTCTTAACCATATCAGAAAGTGCTTCCTTGAACCCAATGATGTGCCTTGAGGCACCACTATCTATCAACCAAACATCCATAGTGTCGGGTGGGGATGCAACAGAGAGGGAAGATACAAGAATGTATTCATTTCTTTTATCATTAACAGCATTTGATTCCTCGTACCTGGAATTTATCGACCTTTTGAAAGGTTGCCCATTTCCACCAGACGAAGCCTTCCTCTTTCCTTTGAACCTGTTGTTCCTTTGATTTCCATTCCTCCAGTTGTTGTTGTTGTCATCATCATCGGGAGAATCCTTATTGAAAGGGCATTCTCTAGCATAGTGACCGGGATTGTGAAAAGTGTAACATTTGCCTTTCTTTCCTTGGGCCCCTGCTCTTCCTTTGTTCCTCGAACCACCAAAGTTCTTCTTCTTAGCACGAGCAGTGAAGGCAGCGTTTCCTTCATCCTTATTTCTTCTAGTATGCATCTCAATAGTACTTCGTCAAAATCAGGTATGACATTGTTATTGAGAATGGTAGTGTTGAATACATGCCATTCAGATGAGAGACCTCCAAGTGCAGTGAGAACCATCTCTCGATCAGCTATTGTCTCCCCAATAGCCAGAATATTATTCCTGGTTTTGGTCAGCTTCAGAAAATATGATTGAACAGATTCATCCCTGCCTTTCTTCAGAGTCTTCAATTGGTTCTTGAAGAATAGGACTTGATTTGCATTGTTGGCCTTGAACATGTTGACCAACTTATCATACATCTCCTTGGATGTGCCCAGCTCAGAGATGTAGGCAACCAGACTCTTATGAATTGAGTCCCTGATCATCAACTTTGCTTTGATTTCCCCCTTCTTGTACTTTGTCTTGGTGGCAACAAGTGCAGTGGATGGAAACTCTTGGATTTTACCCTCCACATAGTCCATGACATTTTGGTCTTCCAAATAAAGATCCAATGTCATCTTCCAGGCATGGAAGTCTTCCTTCCGAGTCAATTTGTCATCAGCTTTAAAGCCATTGTAGTTTGAGGTACCCATGCTCTTCTTCAGTGATTGCTACAAAATTGGACTTTGTCTTCACCTTAGCTCTGATTCCATGTAAATTTTTGTAGATGTTCTATGCTTGATGCGACTTTACTTTTTATCCCCAATAACAGTCAGCAATGTTGATAGAACATACCAGTAGATCGACAGAAGACAAGCCAAAAATATATATGTGTTGGTGCATTACGACGGTCAACAAGATGCTTCAACCAGCAAAGTCTTAATACGGTCAGCCAATCAGAAGTGTCACATAACCCTTTAGGACAGCCAAAACAGTCAACCCCAAAAGTCAACACTGTCAATCAACGTTCAACGCAAACAGCAGCAGCAGCAAGGTCAACGCAGCCAAGTCAAAGTCAACGTCCAGCCTCGGGAATTGTGCCAAAAAATGCGGATTCAAAAAATCGAAAGTTTGGGAAAGTTTCTAGTCAGTTTGACCATGCATTGACCAAAGTCAATGCTGTTCAATGCTGTGGTAAACCCTAGGCCAAAAACAAAAAAGTCTCCTTGCTGCAATTTCCCACGTGTGAAGAGAAGAGCCTCCAAGTGATCGAACCAATCAGATGAGGAGAGAGAAATGTGTGATGATGTGATGAGTGAAAATGTCCTCCAACGTTGACCAATATATATCCATGAATGAGGGTGTGTGACAAATCTTCTCGAGCTTCAAACCTTCAGGCCGACCTACACATATTTTGAATAAATTCAAAATAAATGTTCTGCTCATCAGATCAAGATGATCTTTAGATAGATCTTGCACCTCTCCGAAAGAGGAGTCCAATAAAAATATTGGCATCTTCATCTGAGCATCACAACATGGAGTTTGGACCTAGTTGTCCAAAATTAACAGTTTGACACACCCCATTTGTTATGGAGGGCTTGGGCCCCTCCCATGCATTTTCTAGTGGAATGTGTGGAAGGTTCGTCCCTCCTTGTGTAAGGTAGAATACATGGGTGTAAGCAAGGAAACCCCCATTGCAAGCAATGTGGGGGTGGTTGGTGTGATTGGGTCACAACACCATACCTGGCCTCCTCTAAAATCTAGGTATATGCCTGTACAGGCGGAACTACATAGTAGTTGTTTGGCTATGATGGGTAGTGTTCGAAGTGCATTCGTGAATACGAAGTATTCATTCAATTATATATGATCACATTGAAAGAACTATTATTGGCTGAAATCATATGGTATTTCATGATCTAATTATATATGATTGTACGGGACAATATCACTATATATTATTGCATGAATTCAATAATATAAGATGTGAATAGCTTATGTTGGCTTGTGTTAATAGAGACTGCCAATAATACTCATTGTATTTGTTAGAGAATCAGAAAGGCAAAAAGATCCTCTCGTTCTTAATTATTTACTTGTGATCTTCTTTAGTTCTTATTATGTTCTTCTTATCTTTCTTCTTATTAGTTCATCAAGCAAATGCACATAGATCAAGGACACCAGATGTAAGCTAGCAGCCAGGGAAAAACCCCCCTCGAGGGGAAAACCCAGTCAAGAAATTTTTCCTTTCAACAGTATTATTTGAGACTCTTCACCCTAGACCAAGATTAGACCTTTCCTCCACACCAAGTCAGCCTCCAGAATTTTGACCCCTTTCTAGCAACTTCAACTATGCAGCAGTTTCGGCATCATACGGCTTCCGGCAACAGCAAAACTTGGAAGACTTCGATCTCCCGATCCAAAGCCAAAAACAGAGAGAGAGAGAGGCACCAAATTTTTTGTTTTTCTTCTTCTCCTTAGACTTCCCAAAACTCGCACTTCTTTCAGCTTCCCGACAACAGACTTCGTGCAGCAGTTCCAGCATCATACGACTTCCGGTAGCAGCAAAACTTGGAAGACTTCGATCTCCCAATCGAGAGCCCCAAAAAGAGAGAGAGAGAGGCACCAAAATTTCATTTTTTTCTTCTCCTTAGACTTCCCAAAACTCACTCTTCTTTCGACTTCCCGGCAACAGACTTAGAACTTCTTCACGACTACAAGAGATATCGAACTGCTTGAGAGAATGTCCTCCAAATGAATACAAATTGCTTCCTTTTATAGGCTCTAGGTGAGGTCGAATAGGTGTCTCTTGGGCCTACATGAGCCGACATGATCTCTTCTAGGCCGACTTGGTGTGGAGGTCACATAATTCATATTTGACTCGATAATAAACCTTTTTACATGATTCGAAAGCCCAAGAAGGGTCTCTTTAAATGTACGATGACTCTATTAACTTAGAATAAATCCTAGAAGTCCTCAATGGGGACTTTGACCTAAAACATGGTGACCCAAGCATGAAACCCATGCTTTAATAAGTCACAATAATAATAATAGAAAGTATTTTATTTATTCTTTTGACAAGTACATTACATGATGACTAAAATACATTAAATGAAGACCGAATCTAGTTACAATTTCCAACACTCCCTCTTAACTAGGGAGGTATTCATCATATACATTTACAATGGATGATCTCATACTATATGAACAATGAAGAACTTTAGGCACCACAATGCCATGGACTAGATTCCTGACCACGAAAAACTATCCACTTGGTCACTCATCACTTTAGGCACTATAGTGCCATGGACTAGATTCTTGACCAAGGCAATCTATCCAAGTGGGACTAAGATGGAATAAATATTTCAGCCTCTATAGGTACCATCAAGCTTACTTACTAACCATCAACCCAGCGAACTAGGTGCATATCCACCCGATGCCACCCTCCCAACCAGACATCAACACAAAGTGTCGACTAGATGTATTTCTAGGCAATGTTTCACTCACAAAGCCTTAACAATTTCAGGCAATGCTTTACTCACAAAGCCTCCGGCAATGCTTTACTCACAAAGCCTCCGGCAATGCATCACTCGCAAAGCCACAACATTTTTAGGAAATGTTTCACTCACAAGGCCTCTGGCAATGCTTCACTTGCAAAGCCACAAAATCTTCAGGCAATGCTTCAATCAAAAAGCCTCTGGTAATGCTTTACTTGCAAAGCCACAGCACACATTGATCCAGTAGATCAAGAACAAACAATCTCTCCCAATCAATCTGATTGGTAACCCGCATGCTATCAAGTACTTTGAGAAATTCTCATGTGCAAACACAAACCCCAATCATCAATAATGCATAATCAAAACAAACTACGAGGTTTCGATGTTGCCCTTCAACTAATTCTAGTAGGACTATCAATAGAATCTTTCAAGAGAATATTCCTCTTCCTACTTTACATGTGGCAACATATCTTTCCATAATATATTCTCCAACCATGACTATCATTCTTACTCATGGACTTCACTAAGACTTACAGTTGTTAGTCCTGGTCTAGTGCATGATACATGAAGTAGAGAATCATAACCATTTCTTCTTTTATCCCGGCTCCCTCTTAATCTAGGGAGATCAACTTTTATCCAGCCTCCCTCTTAATCTAGGGAGACTTAACTTCTTCTTTAGTTGTTGGAGAATCTTTCATGTCTTCCATCCTTTTCATCATACTTATCAAATTCTCATCTTTATGATGTACCTGCACAACTATAAACAACAAGTACAACCAAAACTATAAAAGCATAAAGTTAGCCATATCAGAGTCACGAAAGCATTATCAACTTTATACAAATCAGATACCCAAACAAGAGACATATACTCTTCAACATTTTTGCTAGGGACTTTTATCATAAACCCTAGACTACTTCATAATGTCTTTCATTCTTATCTAGGGTTTCAATGTTACGTTCAAGGTATAACATACCTTACCATAACATATAGCAAACCCTAGAACCAACATAGATATACAGGATATCTAACAATCTTTAAAATTCACATGATAGACTTTCCGCTAGGGATTCATACAAATCCTAGATTTCATACAATAAAGTCAATCAAGATCAGTCACAGCTCAGACATGATCAACTTTCACTAGAGTTAGTTGCAGACTCTAGATTTCAAATCAAAAATATATCATGAAAAGCTTCTACTAGAGTTTCATATACATCCTAGAATTCAATAAACACATCATAAGTGACATCCACTAGGATTTGATGTAAACCCTAAATTTACCATCTATAAATTCTCAGCATTCATCATATCAACATACATACTAGAGAATTTAATCATTACTAGGATTTATTTATAGACCCTAGACTTTTCAATCATTATCCTAAATCTTTCCAAACTTGACTAAGGTTTGTTTCCAAACCTTAGATTCTTAGGACCATTAGAAAATGGATCAACACACATATCTAGGAGATTACCATTATAAGCACATCATGAGTTAGTCAGCATTTATACATTAGACACACATTGACCTAGAGTAGGCTAGGGATTCAATCAAGAGAACACATACCTAGGGTTTCATTCCCAGGACTTTTCATAAGTATTTTGCTTGTAGGGCTAACCAAAACCTAGGGTTTCGGTTCATTGCCAAAGCAAACCCTTATTATATCAAACTTCAATGGTTCGAGATTTCGAACAACATTATTTCCACTCCAACAAGTTTAGATCTTCCATGATCTTATCAAAATCCCAAACTCGACATTATTAAAACATTAATCAAAATAACAATTCGCACAAATAACCCTAAATAGGTTTAGGGTTTCACATATCAACAACATACACTCAGGTTAGAGTTTTTCTAGAGAACCTTCTTAAGGTTCTATACAAGCAAATTTGAGGTGTATAAGGTGGGTAGATTCATCAGGTGATGAGTCATCCCAAACAAGAATCCTTTTAGGATTCAGTAGTGCTAGACATATCAACAATTAGTAACATATGAAATGGATATTTCAAAGAGTGTGATAAGATTATACATTTCAATACATACCTTTGACTCTTTGACAAACCTTTGTTTGGCCTTCTTATTTGATCCTTGAAGCCTTCTCCATGATTCTTGGACATCCAACAAATTGATTCCTAGATAAGGAATAGAGATAGACAATTGATTAGTATTTAATATAATCAAAATCTTAAATAAGTACATGAAGACAAATAGAGGGAATGAGATACTTATCTTGAGCAGTTGTTGTGGGCTGCCTCCTAATCTTGAGGGAAAATCTAAAAGTTATAAAACAAAGAAATACATTTCCAAGATGTTAAACCTATACTACATAAAATATACAAATGAAATATAAAGTGGAAGGGGCTTAGTAGTGCAAGTCCCTTAGTTCTTCTTCAGTATTTTCTTTCTTCGGGGATGATGTCTCTTCAACCATGTTTGCATGATCTCTATCTCTTTTCCTGCTCTTGGGATTGTCAGGACAATCACTTTTACAGTGTCCCATCTTGTGACAATGATAACACTCGATCTTGGACATGTCAACCTTCTTCTTTGGCCCTTTCTTCTTGGATCTTCCTTTATGATGAGCAACATAAGCATTTGATACCTCTTCATTGTTCGTTACCATGGAGACCCTTAACTCTTCTTGAAAAATCCTCATACATTTCCTAAGCATAATCAATATTTGCTATGAAGGGGATAAGATTGTCCTTTATGCCTTCAACCATCAAATCCATAGCTACCAATTCCAGTTCTTTGTACTTCACCTTATTAGCATCACTTGATTCTTCTATAGGTCTTTTCATTTTTCCTTTGACTAGATCTAAGACCCTGTTCTTTTCAAGAATGATGCCAATCCTCTTCTTCCAGGACCTATAATTTGAAGCTCCTTCAAGCTTGTTCTCTCCCTTGATAGTGCTCGACATATTTCTTGAAGATAGTGAAGACTTATTTCTTCTAGTGAACTCCTTCCTTGATCAAGTCCTTGAGACTGCCTTTTTCTTCTTCGTTCACCAAAGCTCTAATACCATGTCAGAGAATCAAAAAGGGAGAAAGATACCCTCGTTCTTGATTATTTACTTGTGATCTTCTTTAGTTATTATTATGTTCTTCTTATCTTTCTTCTTATTAGTTTATCAAGCAAATATCCAAGCAAATGCACATAGATCAAGGACACCAGATGTAGGCCAACAACCAAGGAAAAACCCCCCTCGAGGGGAAAACCCAGTCAAGAAATTCTTCCTTTCAATAGTATTATTTGAGATTCTTCACCCTAGACCAAAATCAAACCTTTCCTCCACCCCAAGTCCACCTCCAAAATTTCGACCCGTTTCCAGCAACTTCAACTATGCAGCAGTTCCGGCATCATATAGCTTCCGACAGCAGCAAAACTTGGAAGACTTCGATCTGCCAATCCAGAGACCGGCAGAGAGAGAGAGAGAGGCACCAAAATTTCGTTTTTCTTCTTCTCCTTAGACTTCCCAAAACTCGCACTTCTTTCGTCTTCCCTGCAACAGACTTCATGCAGCAGTTCCAACATCATACAACTTTCGATAGCAGCAAAACTTGGAAGACTTCGACCGCCCAATCCAAAGCCCGAAATCGAGAGAGAGAGGCACCAAAATTTCGTTTTTCTTTTTCTCCTTGGACTTCCCAAAACTTGCACTTCTTTCAGCTTCCCGGCAATAGACTTCGAACTTATTCACAGCTACAAGAGATATCAAATTGCTTGAGAGAATGTGCTCCAAATAAATTTGAATTGCTTCCTTTTATAGGCTCCAGGGGAGGTAATATGTGTCTTTTGGGCCTACATGAGCCAGCATGATCTCTTCTAGGCCGACTTGGTCTGGAGGTCACACAATTCATATTTGACTCAATAATAAACCTTTTTACATGATTCTAAAGCCCAAGAAGGGTCTCTTTAAATGTACAATGACTCTATTAACTTAGAATAAAACCTAGAAGTCCTCAATGAGGACTTTAACCTAAAACATGGTGACCCAAGCATGAAACCCATGCTTTAATAAGTCACAATAATAATAATAATAATTCTTTTCTTTATACTTTTGACAAGTACATTACATGATGACTCAAATACATTAAATGAAGCCTGAATCTAGTTACAATTTCCAAAAGTATTCATGTGAATGGAGGAAAAGCTAAAATGTAAAGCGTGAGAAAGCTCATAGTTGGTAGTGCAAATTCCTGCTACTATTCATATAACATCATAGTCCTTTCTATATGATAATATTGAAACTACTAACATAGTAAAGGTTGTTGCTTCTGACTGTAGGTCGCAATATATATCCGTGTGAATGTGTCCTGTTGACCACTGGAGTGGCACCTGATGATAATGTGAAGACTCCATGCCCAAGGATGAACCAGAAGACACTTGTGCCAGCAGATATCATCAGATATCATCATGTTCAACAGAGTTTTTAAACTCTACTTCTTCTTCTCATCACTTTCTTTCTTCGCAGGTGTATCTTCCGTAGGGTATCTTCAGATATCAGACAAATGTCACTAGCATGATGTAATAAAGCTCATAACAGGCTCAGGGATGCCTGGACTCTACCGCGTTTATAATAATTCTGGAGTGTTTTTTTACTTGGACATTATTCCTTCTTTTTAGCTACGAACAATTTTCAGGTTTTTTCACTATCGTATTGCCTCAAAGCTTCTAGGCATTTTTCTTGAAGGTTGAGCCCCTAACGATTCAGTTGTTCAGAGTCGATGTATATTACCATGCTAGGTCATCTCTGAAATTTCGCGGAATTTGACTAGGTCTAAGTAGGATTTTTTAATAATTAAAAATTTTCCGCAAATCGAGATTTTTTAATTAATTTCTATGTAATGATGTAAATAAGTGGCCTTAGGAAATGTCTGGGGCGTGTGACCACTCGAAATTCATCTCAGAGCCCCAGAATTATCCTAGGACCCACTTTGAGGGTCAAAAAACGATTGATGGTCCCTCAAAAACTGATTTTTCTAAAGTAAGTGGCAAAAAATGACAAAAAATGAGAAAAAAATTAATAATTGGAAAAATTTAGAAAATTTTCCAAAGTCAAAATAAGTCAAATTTTGACATGGCAGATTGAGGGTACGTCAAAGGTGATGTGGCAAGCATGTGGGGCCCACCATAAAGTACAACTCAAGTTAGAGTCCAAGTTTCAAGTGGCAAGTCAAATGGAAGTCAAAAGTGTCACGTATGGCTAAAAGTTCACCTTGGATAATATTATGGATTGAAAAATTGATGTGGCATATTCTAAGTCTAAACATTAATAAAGTGGGTGGGGATTGGACCCCACCTCACTCCTCATATATGCTACGTAGGAGGAAATCCAAATAGCAATACGCACATGCCCATACAAAATTCCAAACATGAAGTCTACGCTGCCATGTGAACCGGTCAAAGGTTTATAATAAAAATTGGTTGGAGTGTGTCTCCACATATACGCTGCCAGCCTCCATGTACCAGACAACTCATTTTAAAATAAAAAAACCTCCACGCTGGCAAGTGATACACAAATCTGATATGTCATTTTCCCATAGTTGGCACGCGGATTGGGTTGGAAAATCTGAAAGATGAGTTAACAGGAGATTTATGAGGAGATTTCCATCCCCTATTCTTCATATTTGGACACTTGTACACAAGAACTATACGCAACAAACTAAGAAACAACGTACACACAGTTAATTGGCAGCTCAACGCATGGTAAGTGTTGGTTCAATTTGGGAGGTTTCACTCTTTATTTTTGTATTGAAGATTCGTTGGGAGTTTGTCTCCCCATCATTTGCATATTTTCATACTTAGCAACAAAATAAAATAAAATAAACATTGATCTTCAAGGGAGCACACACAGCCAGTCTTCACCACCTACAGCAGTTCATTGGCAATCTACAGAAAGCAAGCAACCACTTGTGCAAATTCATTTTTGCATTGGGATTATCTCCCTTCTCCACTTGTCATTTGATTTTTCATTGGGATTTGCTCCCATAGTTCTATTTAAATGAGCCTTGGGCTCTCATTGTAATCATGGTTTTTTGAAGCTTGTGCTTATTGTTACTATGCCGAAATTGTTATTGTGCTGAATAAAAGAAAGTCTTTGGGGTTACTAGCTTCTCTTGTGGTGCATTCTTGGTTGATGAGGTATACTTGTTTCATTTGATGTTGTTATTTATTTACTTCACATTGCAATCTAGTTGGTTGATTTTTTGCATTGGCCTGAGGGCACTATTGTCTAGGGAGGGGAGATTTGTAACCATCTCAGATCTCCTTTGGACTTGGTATATTTTGTGCTCTTGTTGTAGCTTGTTATTTTTGGTGGAATGACAAGCTCGACGTGGCTTCTATATGCCAAGTTTCTTTGCACTAACAATTGGTTTGCAAAAATTTGTGTGTTCAAAGGACAGGTTGCCAAGTCTATTGGAGTGTGAAGACTTCTTCGGTTGGAATAAGGCAGCTCCAAGGATATCAGAGATCCCACAAGTTGTTCAAGCCAACAATCCCATAAGACATCAAGAGATTTATCTAAAAGGGGGTTTCATGAGCCCTTTGCTTCTATTCCATCTCTAAAAAATTATGTATTTTCTTCTCTCATTTGTGCACATATCTATTTTGTCTAGCATTTGAGGCTGGTTGTTGGTTTAAATCCCACTTACCTACCAAATCAACTTTTTTCAAGTCAAGCCTAGAGGAATTTGTAACACAAAAAGTGCATTTTATACTTGCATTGAGTTTCTAACTATTTCTTTAGCATTCTAACTCTTTTGCTTGTTTGCCTATTTTCAGCGATATTTCTTTTGCATGCTAACTGTTTTGCTTGTTTGCCTGTAGGTGTTCTTGGAAGCAATCTAAGTTTGAAGAAAGGGAGCTAAATCATAGGCTAAGGAACACTATTTCGTTTGGAACCTCAAATCCAAGTTCCGCCTTATCACTTCACCTCTACTTCTAAAGCCTCATTCTTTTGAGGAATTGTAACTGCCATTCACCTCAAGGCTTTAAGCCTTTACTTTGTAAACATCTCACAAGTAAATTTTTTTTTTAAATCTTATACTTGTAACTTTGGGAAAGAGCAAATTTAAAACGCATATTGTAAGCTCTTCCCAATCCCCTCATTTCTATAAGAGGGCCTCACTTTCATTAATAAAGAGCTGACTTTTCTTGAGGGAGCTTGGGAAGTTTTTCCCATGGTATCTCGCCTACTCACTTAGAGGGAGTAAATCCTCTTGAGTGGTTATCTTTCTTTTTCTTTTTCTTTTTTCTTTTTAACTAAATCACTTGCATTCATCATTTCATTTGCTAATATAATTTAGTTGCATGTGAGTAACTCATATTTTCATTTCATTAATTGCTTAGATCACATAGTCCTCTAAATTTCCTAGTTTGCAATATCATTTGCCATCACTTACTTATGTTTTGTGATCTATTTCTCATTGGATAAGTTTCACAATATACTACAAGTAAAGAAGCATAATACTTTCAATTTATGGCAACTCGAGTTATTGCTCTAACTATGAAGCATATTTAACTGAATCATCTCCATCTTTTACATAGCACTTGCAAACTCATTTCCATATTAGGCATTTCACTTTGCATGCTAGACTCGCGTCTCTAAAAATTAACCTCCAACTTAAGTTGGTTGTATAGACATTAGGGACCCTCCACCCCTATGGACTCCTCATTGTGAGATCCGAATTTCGGGCGAGGGTGAGGTCTGGGGACAGGAGTTCAATTGTAACATTGCTTTAGAACTAATTAATAAAATAAACCAAGAGCACTATGTCATCACATTTACTTGCAAAGTTCCCAAATTTTCTTTTGATATCTTGACGGTTTAAAGATTCACGTGCAAATATTATCTCAAGAAGCACTTTGATGCAAGCATTTTTAAATTCCTTAAATTTTTGCAACAAGTTTAATTCTATGGTACTTGGAAATTTGCTTCTACATACAATTTCAGTGCATGTTGTCATCTTGGTCTAACACTTCCTTTGTGGGATTATTGTCATTATATCTTGATTTTTATTTTTGAGCAAGCAATTGTTATCTACTTTAAAGCACTGGTCTATATTTTGAACACGTCATTGAATATTGCTCATACACTTATATGCTTGTTTACATATTGGAAATCAAGTCATCTTTGATAAGTAATTCCTTCTAATCAATTCTCCTAGAAATCTCACATCTTTAACTTAGTTTTCCTTTAAGGACCACCCCCCTTAGCTAACCTAGGAGATAGCTTAAATGGAGAGAGTTGGGAATAGGTGACAGCCCCTTCTCTGAGTTCCTTGCCACCAACCACACCTGTGGGGTTGAAGGCTTTTCCCACTAACTGTAGGTAGGTGTAGGCGGCAAGCGATAACCATTTTTGGCGCCGTTGCCGGGGACAAGTCTTCTTGTACCTGGGAAAACGACTAACTTTTAGCTTTGGCATATTTGAATTTTAGATTTATATTCTTGCTCAAGTGGCGACTCCACTCAATCCTAATTTTGCAAGAGTCTCTACTAGGAGAAATTCAAGTGGTCTAGTTAGCCCCTCTCCTGAGCCTGAAAGGGTTTTTAGAGAGAGGTTAAATAGACTTTCTCATAATAGAGCTCTTGCTAGTCTTGTGCAAGAGGCTATTTCTGACATTCATTTGCTGTTTCAAGGACAAGTTGAGCCTAACATCATGAATGATCTTTTTGCTCCTTGTAACTTTACTAACATTAATGGCTATCCTCACAATATCCCTGACAAGGCTATTGAAAAGTTGCCTTCTTTTCAAGGTAACAATGCCATTAGCGCTGCATCACATGTGAAGAACTTTAATGTTTGCATCTTTAAGTGGTGTAACATTGCTAACTATGAGGATGTAAAGATGAGGCTTTTCGTTCTCTCTTTGGAAGAGGATGCTCTTGATTGGTTCACTGAGCAACCTGCTAACTCGTATGATTCTTTACAAGCGATTGTTAATGCTTTCATGGGAAAGTATGGAGAGAGAAGAGAGAATAGTCATTTGATCAATGCCATTATCACCATGAAGAAGAATGAGAATGAAACCATGGAGGAGTTTAACAAGAGATTCAATGAATTGGTTAAAAGCATGCCTACCACTGTTAAACCTCCTGATGAATTTCTCTTATGTTCCTATCTGGATTCTTTTGGTGTTGACACTGCTTATGAATTGAGAAGAAAGGAGCCTACAACTTTGGGTGTAGCTCAAACTGAAGCCTTGAAAATGGAGAGGGCCAGAAAGCAATCAGGAAAATCTGAGATTCCTGGTTTCACTAGAGGGTCATCGAAATCGAATGATTCCAAAGGCAAGGCCAAGGAAGAGGCTACCCATGATCCTATTAAGGAATTAACTCAACTCATCAAGAGCATGGAAGCAAACCACACTAAAGAAATGCAAGCCATGCAAAGTAGGTTGGTGGCCATGGAAAGATCGCAAGTGCAAAGATTCCAACCTAGGCCAAATAATGGATGGAAAAAGAATAAAGACCCTCAACAAGATTATAGGCCTCCAAATCCATTGGAATCCACCAACATGGTAGATCAGATTCCCCCTTTTTGTAGGCCATGTAATGAGTTCCATGAAGAAGCCACATGCCCATATGTAAAGAGAATTATGGAAGGTAGCATGTTGGGAGAAGAACATGTAGGAACTAGTGGTCAAATCAATATGTTCTCCATGGAAGATCAAATATATACCATTGAAAGTAATCAAGACATTGACCATAGTCCTAATAATCTTGGGGTTGACAATATGATTGCAAATCTTGACAAAGTCACTAAGATTTTTGGGGAAAAGCCTACATCTGGACAAATTCTTGCTATGGCAAAACAGAAAGGGATGACTTATCAGAGAAGGGATATTCAAGATCGGAATAATCACATAAATTTTTCTCCTCCTACTTCAGAATTAAATTTTGACTTGGGAAATTGGGTGAATAATGCAAAGGTTTCTATCCCAGTAATAGAGCTTTTCAAGATACCATCTCAAAGGGCCAAGTTACTAAGTGCAATTGAAGTTACTCAAAGGGAAGAAAAGCCTAATAATGAACCAGAAGATGAAGAAATTGTATTGAAAAGTATGAATTGTTATGTGGGGAATGAAGATCATCTACCAATTTATGTTTCTTTGATAGTGAATGATCGTCTTTTACACAATTGTATGCTTGATTCAGGGGCTTCATCAAATGTCATGACCAAGAAAGTCATGGAGCAACTGAATTTAAGGGTATCTAGGCCCTATCACAACATATGTTCAATGGATTCTAAAAGAATTGAAGTGTGTGGGATAATTAAAGATTTACAGGTTTTCCTAGCTGCATACCCAAACAGAATAATGACTATGGATATTGTTGTGATAGATGTTCCCGATTCATGGGGAATGCTCCTATCAAGAAAATGGGCATCAGATTTAGGTGGTAGCCTTCAAATGGATTTATCATATGCCACCATCCCCATGCCAAATGATACCTTTGTCAGACTTGATCGGGAGTTAGAGAAAAGATATCATGTTGAGGATCCAAGGAGACCCAACAATGAGATTATCTATAGATCATGCCAGACAGGAAGTGATGTTGTGTTGACAAATTTTCTTCCCCCCTTAACAGAACGGATTTAAAATGAAGAGATTAGGCATAGCTCAAAAGGCTTGGGTACTTCAAAACTTCCATCAGAGCATTTTCAAGACAGAGTTGTAGGATTAACAGTAATTGCATCATCATCGCCATCCCAACTAACCAAGAAGAAAAGAAAAAAACGAAAAAAGAAAAATGATATAAAAAATGAATCACCAATTTTGAGCAGGATCAAACCTCAACGCATCAAAAGTCGAAAAAGGAAAAGGAAGAGGTTTGGTGTATCTGATGGCCACAAACAGGTTAACAGTGGGGCAAGTCATATTCCTAAGATAGTCAGAATTGGCCAAGGCACATCAGAGAAAGAGCCTATGGATTTGCCTGTGAGTAGGCAGGTTCTCAAGATGGATTTCACCGAAGACATTTGATGCCATGGGCATCCTGTGTATCATATTCCTAACCCTATCCCTCGTAAATTTTGTTTAAGTGGTTTTATTTCATGAATAAATTGTTATTTATGTTTCCTAGAATAAATTTCAATTTCTGTATTTGATTTTATTCGATGTTATTTTGAATGGATACTGCTAATATATATCTTTGGTCGGTGGATGCAGATTCCAGGTTCTTGCACAATATCACTTCATATCTAGCATGCATCCCCATATGGAGTCAAATGTTGACCACTGGAGTGGCACTTGATGACAATGAGAAGACT